>CANSNZ010000447.1:1965000-2565000 GCA_947646795.1 Beta lomatogona
TTTTGTGTTTTGACACTATTATCATATTTCATTTTGACCATTTTTTGTTATTTATACGTGAGAAAAAATATAGTCTTGTGGGATCTTGTTAGATTCGTCTTGATATATATTTTATGTAGTTTTTACATATGTATAATTCAATATATTAATGCTTATAGTTTTTCTTTGACTAATGCACAAAATAGAAATAGTGGAACTTGAAAAAAAAGGAGAAAATATTAAATAGAGGCTCCATCATGACTTAGGGCCGGTTCTCTTAGGCATAAACAATTGAACTGAACTAAATTAAATTATAACTAATTAATAGTAATGATTATCATTTAGAAACTGAACTGAATTGAATTGAATTGAACTGAACTGAAATGAAAATAAGTTGGAGAGAACAGACCCTTAAACATTTGCCAATTTACAATTTTTAATTTCACTATTAATATCTCCAACAAAAAAGTAGTTCCTTTTTTTAGGTGCAAAAAAGAAGTAATTATTTTTTTATTTTTTATGTGGTGCTAAGTGCAAACAAAATATTATCTCCTTATTATTAAAAAAATAATTAGCAGTGACTTTGATTCCGAGTATCAAATAGTAATATACTAACCGTTGAGCAATTTCCAAGTCTCTCACAGCAACTCATAGCTTGCACAACTCACAAAGTCCACATATATTCACAAGCCCTACGATGTTCCCAGCTGTCAGTCTCTCTACCGACTTACTCTCCCCCGTTAAACTCCCTTCACCGTTAAGACTGCACCATACATTCGGGTATATCATGTGCATATACCCATATGTATAATAAGACTATTTTTTTTGCTCATTTACTTATTTAAAGTTTTCACTTTTTTGCAATTGTTGCTCATTTATATTTTTTTATTAAACAATAAGCAAGAAAATAGCTTTAAGTATACTTTATGCTCACAATACATACTTCCTCCGCTCTAAAAGAATGCAACACTTGTATTTTTAGAGTCAAACTTTATAAACTTTGACCACGAATTCCAACTACTATATACTGCATATGTTTTGAAATAAGTAAAACACTTCTCTAAAAAAGCTGTCATATAAAATAGAGAAGTGTTTCTCTTATTTCGGATGACATAAATAATAACATAGTAATGTGATATATGTGTAGTTTCAAAATATTTTTTTTGACATTTTTCATTAATACATAATTAAAAATATATATAGTAAAGGTCGTGCATTGAGGATCACACTCATGTGTTGCATTTTTTTCTGAAACAGAGAAAGTGCTCCCTCTGTTTTTTCTAATTGCTACATTTTTCTTAGATGGTTGTTTCTTTTTAATTGCTACATTATTTAAACTTTCCTCATTTGAGGTACTTTGTCCATAGGGATAATATATATATATATATATATATATATATATATTTTTCTCATTTTCCACCAAAAAAAAAAATATACTATTTTTCACTTTTTTCATTATTTTATATTATTAAAGAAGTCAAAAAAATACCTTCTAAACAATTTTAAAAAATCAGAAGGAATATGCTATAAAGTATAAACCTATAAAAGTTATACGCCGTCACCGTTAACATATTTACTTCCCACTTTCTCTCTCCTCACCCTTGAACTTAAAGCCAACCTCCTATTTCCCTGTAAACAACCTTCCAAATACACAAATCAATCACCATTCACTACTCTCCTCATTTTCTCTCTCCTACCTCAAATCTCAATTTTCCCCATTATCATCACCAACAAATATAAACCACCAAAACCCACCAAAATCCATATCAAATTAATCCATCCCAACACCAAAAAAAACCACAGATTGTTAGTTCACCTCTTTTTCTCCCTGTTCTATACCATGGCTTCGGCCGCTACCGCCCCAACAAAGAAGAAGAAGGAACCCGAACCCACCCTTCTTCTGGGGCGGTACGAGGTAGGTAAACTATTAGGCCATGGCACTTTTGCCAAGGTTTACCACGCCAAAAACATCAAAGATGGCGAAAGTGTCGCAATTAAAGTACTTGACAAAGAAAAGATCTTAAAAGGCGGTCTCATGGCTCACATCAAGCGTGAGATCTCCATCCTCCGCCGTGTACGCCACCCCAATATTGTCAAACTCTTCGAGGTCATGGCCACCAAGACTAAAATCTATTTCGTCATGGAATACGTCCGTGGCGGCGAACTCTTCAATAAGGTAAGTCCGTAAGTCCGTCCGTTATATTATACAATGAGTCAATATCTATTAATATAATACAACCTAGAGGACCATCCATTGTTAGAATAGAAATAATATATGGTATGTGTAACAGGTAGCCAAAGGCCGATTGAAGGAAGACGTAGCAAGGAAGTATTTCCAACAATTGATCTCCGCGGTAGGATTCTGCCACGCCAGAGGTGTGTACCATCGTGATCTAAAACCGGAGAATCTTTTATTAGATGAGAATGGTGATCTTAAAGTGTCCGATTTTGGGTTGAGTGCGGTTTCAGATCAAATCCAACAAGATGGATTATTCCATACCTTTTGCGGCACCCCGGCGTACGTTGCGCCTGAGGTGCTCGCTAGAAAAGGATATGAAGCAGCGAAAGTTGATATATGGTCATGTGGTGTCATTTTATTTGTGTTAATGGCTGGTTATTTACCATTCCATGACCCAAATATAATGTCAATGTATCGTAAGATCTACAAGGGTGAATTTCGGTGTCCTCGATGGTTTTCACCCGAGTTAGTTAAGTTGTTACGACGACTACTAGACACAAATCCGGACACAAGGGTAACAATCCCATGTGTGATGGACAACAAATGGTTCAAAAAGGGTTTTCAACACGTTAAATTCTACATAGAGGACAATAAAATGTGCACGTTTAAAGATGTTGAGACTAGTAGTAATTTCGATGAGACGGATTCAATGTCCGAGTCTGAGTCTGAGTCCAACTTCGAACAACCACAAAGACGGCTTATACCGGGACTACCACGTCCCGCTAGCTTAAACGCGTTCGATATAATATCGTTTTCTAGAGGGTTTGATTTGTCGGGGTTATTTGATGAAGGCGATGACGAGGGCTCCCGATTTGTATCGGGAGCCCCTGTCTCGACTATCATAACAAAACTAGAGGAGATTGCTAAAGTGGTGTCATTTACTGTAAGGAAAAAAGATTGTAGAGTGAACTTAGAAGGCTCTAGAGAAAGTGCTAAAGGACCATTGACACTACAAGCGGAGATATTCGAGTTAACACCTTCTTTGTGTGTGGTGGAAGTGAAGAAACAAGGTGGTGATAAAGGAGAATATGAAGAGTTTTGCAACCGTGAATTAAAGCCAGGACTTGCAAATCTTTCCATTAATAATATTTCTTCTACAACCGTAAATGGTGGTGATTCTTCTATTTTGCCGTCAGATACAGAGTAAATTCGTGACTCTTTAACTTTTTTTTTTTTTTTTTTTTATGAAAGAAATGTGGTGTATGAATTATGATGTTACAATTATACTATTGTTTTTTTTGGTTGATAGATGTGAACTGTGAAGTATAATTTTTTAGGGGCAGTTTTTTGTTTTTTTTTTTGTTGGGATTCAGGGTTTATTAGGGGAGTAGATGATGTATGGTTGAGAGCAAAAGATGAAAAGTGGAAAATATACATGGAGTATAACTTTTCTTTTTTTGTTTGTCTCTAGTTTTTTACTTTAAATTTTTGTTTTTTTATAATTTCGCAACTTTTTTTTATTTGGGCGGACCAAACTCAAAGTTTCGTAATCATAACTTTATATAATAATATATGGTGTTTATACTTTATACTCCATCTATATATTCACGCTATCATTATCAACTTAAGCTTGACATAGTGGTAATTGGTAAGTGTCTTTCAACTTTAATGTTGGGGTTTAATCTCTCTTCCTTTTGCGCAACACTCCCAAATACGAGGGAAATTTAGATTTGGTTGTAGAGAGGGGTCAGTTTAACAAAAAATTCTAAATATGGTTGAGGAGGGGGTTCAGTAAAACAACTTTTATTTTCACTTTCTTTATCTTCTTAGCCTATTATCTTTCAAGTTTATGTTGTTTTAGCAAGGGCCATGGTCCTCTTTGGCCTGAACATAGCGTCGTCACTGTTTCCAAAGTGTATAGCCCCTAACTTGGGGAGGTTGACTATGGCGAAAGGTTTCGATTTGATAAGACTCTTTATTTTACTCACCCAAATAAAAAGTTCTTTATCTTATTTTTATTCTACTTAATATGCTTTAAAAAGATTAGCTATTTCTTTTGTTAACTTAGTTTTATATAGCTTAACTTATATTTTATTAACTTGGCTCATTTAGACTGAAATTTATTGAATTTCAACTTGTTTAATTGGAATGAACTATTGTTGTAAAGATCATTATATCAACTTAAGCTTGACATAGTGGTAATTGGTAAGTGTCTTTCAACTTTAATGTTGGGGTTTAATCTCTCTTCCTTTTCGCAACACTCCCAAATACGAGGGATTCCAGACTTGGTTGTAGAGAGGGGTCAGTTTAAAAAAGAATTCTAAATATAGTTGAGGAGGGGGTTCAGTAAAACAACTTTTATTTTCACTTTCTTTATTTTCTTAGCCTATTATCTTTCAAGTTTATGTTGTTTTAGCAGGGGCCATGGTCCTCTTTGGCCTGAACATAGCGTCGTCCCTGTTTCCAAAGTGTATAGCCCTTAACTTGATGAGGTTGACTCTGGCGAAAGGTTTCGATTTGATAAGACTCTTTATTTTACTCACCCAAATAAAAAGTTCTTCATCTTATTTTTATTCTACTTAATATGCTTTTAAAAAGATTAGCTATTTCTTTTGTTAACTTAGTTTCATATAGCTTAACTTATATTTTATTAACTTGGCTCATTTAGACTGAAATTATTTTGAATTTCAAGTTGTTTAATTGGAATGAACTATTGTTGTAAAGATCATTATATGAATTTTACTATTGTTAAATTTTTATTATTGTTAATAACTTCATATTGTTTCATCCGTTCATTTTGATGTCATATTTGAAATGTCTTTGTTGTAGAGCCAAAAGTAAAAAGAAAAAAACTAAATAATTGCAAGATTTGCAACTAACTAAAGCAAGAAGACCTAAGAGATTACAATGCATATATCAAAGGAAGATGATGTGTTTGCTAAAGATTTGAACCAAAACAGTTTATTGAGGTCAAATCCTTCTACGAAGTATGTATCTTGTCAAATTGTTTTGAATTAGTAGCATTGGTTACCAAACTCTGGCCATTGGACATAGGCTCTTATTTGAGTATTAACTTGAGCTAGATTTTTAACCAACTTTCAAGCTCACCTCACTTGGTTCCCACATTTTTAGCGGGCTTATACTTGGATTTTCATTTATCATATACTCGCTCTGTCCCATACTTGTTTCATTTTTTATGGTCAAACTTTAAAACATTTTGACCAAATATTCTCTTCTTTTTTTTGAGAGGGATATTCTAATTGATATGTATACAAATAAAAATTCATGTGAGATCTTGTTAGATTTGTCTAAATATGTAGTTTTATAATGTTAACTTTTTATAACTGTTATTAATACGTAACTAAAGATATTGATGGTCAAATATACGTGTTGGAGAACGTGCAAAAAAACATGAACTATATTTTGGGATACAAGGAATACGATATTGGTAATAAAGATGAAGTGCAACAAGTAAACTGGCTTTGAAAAAAGAGATTGAACTCGCTAATTGCTTATACCCAACATCCTTTTAGCAATAATTGATCTATATAATCAAGCATAGTTGAAAATTTTCTCCTTAATCACAAATGAAGAGAGAGAAACCAAAGTCAGAAGACTAACGGGAAAAGAAAGGAAAAAAAATCTAGTAACAATTCTTTAATATCATTGCGAACTTAACCTTATCGCAAATGAGGAAAGAGAAGCGAAATAAGGAGAAACGAATGGAAAAGGAAAGAAAGAAGAAAAAAGAAGGGATTTTTTTTTCTATCGCACTGTCATATGTTCGTCAATGCTTGGAAGTGAGTCAAATGTCAAAATCCGACATCATGTAGCGTTTTACAAAAAAATTTAATAAAGTGTTGTTTCTTTGTAAAAACTAGTTTTTAGAACGGTTATTTCACCATATACCCCCGACAAATTGAAAAATTCACCATATACCCTCAATGTTTCAGATATGCACCATGTACCCCTGAGTTTTCGAAAACGTTCACCATATACCCTTTTCCTAACTGCCGTTAACTTACCGTTAGCTTTATTTATAATATTGCCACCATTAACCCTAAACCCTAAAATCCTAATACCCTAATCTAACCCTAATCTTTAATCCCTAACCCTAATCTAACCCCAACCCACCTCCCTCCCCTCTAACCCAATTGACCCCAACCCCCCATCCCCTCCCCTCTAACCCACTTCGCACCCCCACCCCTCTCCACCGCCGCATCCCTCCACTCCACTCCACCGCCATATCCCTCCCCTCCACTCCCGCCGCAGCCCCCCTCCCCCTCCTCCCCCACTCCCTCACCGTCGATTTCCCCTCCCCTTCCCCGTCGATTTCTCCCCTCCCCCAACATCCACTCCTTCCCCAGTCGATTTTCCCCTCCCCCCAAACATCCACTCCTTCCCCAGTCAATTTCCCCTCCCCAACACCCACCCTTGCCGATGCTTTGTCTCTCTCCTCCCTCGAAACTCTCCCTCCCCCAACACCCTCTCCTTCCCCGTCGACGGCAACTCCTATATACAACAAAACAGAGGAGACAGAGAGAGTTCGAAAATGCGGGCGGAGGGGGAGGGGAGAGGATGGGGGCCGCGATGGGGGGAGGGGTGGGGAGTGGGATGGGGGATGCGACGGGGTAAAGGGTGGGGTTGGGGGTGGGTGGGGGGGGGGTGGGGGTGGGGCCGCAACGGGGGGAGGGGGGGTGGTGGAGGGGAGGGGGAGGGGGTGGGGGCTGGGCTTAGGGTTAAGGATTGGGGTTTACATTTTAGGGTTAGGATTTAGATTAGGGTTAAAGTTAGGGTTAGGGGATAATGGTGGCAAAATCGTAAATAAAACTAACGACGAGTTAACATCCGTTAGCAAAAAGGGTACATGGTGCACAGTTTTGAAAACTCAGGGGTATATGGTGAATTTCTGAAACATTAAGGGTATATGGTGAATTTTCCAATTTGTCGGGGGTATATGGTGAAAAAACCGTTTTTAGAAGGTATTTTCTGACAAAAAAAAAAAATTAAAGAAAAAAGAAATGCAATAAACGTGCCTATTACTTTCTCGTCAATATTGAGAAGGTAAGTTAAAGGCCGGAATTCATTGTGCCTCGCAAGAAAAAATATAAAATGTTGTTTGGTGGTAATTTATTGTTTTCTAGATTAAAATTGTTAGTTTCAGAAAGAACGATCTTTATGGATATTTTCCTCTATCGTTTTATAATCAACTTTTTTCAAAAAAAACTAACTTTTAAAAATTTTCTTTCAAAAAACTACCTTATATAACAAAATTCTTTAAATATACTACCATTTTACCATTAAAGGCATTAATGAGGTTTAATCACTAATAATTGAGTCACCATATATTGCTTTTCTTTCTTCCACTCTCGTTTCTTTCCTCTTTTCTCGCTACCCCACCTGCAGCAACACCTACGACGATTGTCATAGGGTTGATTAACAGATCAGGTCGGGTCGTGTTCAGGTTCGAGTTAATAATAAACGAATTGAACATGTCCCAACCCAAACCTAACCCGTTTATTAAACGTGTTGAAAAACTCAACCTTGATCCGACCCGTTTATTAAACGGGTTACCCATATAACCCGTTTAATCCATTTACATATTTATTACTATTAAATTTATATTAAAATTTATTAGTTTTCAATAATAAATTCACATAAAAGTATGCATGATTAGATTTTCTTTTCAGTATTTGTGTTCTACAATTAGTATTTTTAAATTATTTACCAACTTTCACAGAACTTTTTTTGGAAATTTATCTTTTAACGAGTTAAACAGGTCAAAGCAGGTTAATTTCTGGTTGAAAATGTCAACCTTAACCTAACCCATTTAACTAAATGGGTAAGTCGTGTCAACCCATTTACTTCAATGGGTCAAAAATCTCAACCCAAATCCGCTTATTTCAGGTCAGTTTCGGGTTTGGTAAACGGGTTGGGTCAGTTTTTCACAGCCCTAGATTGTCATTTATCGATTATTATAAAATATAAATGTAAAATGGTAGTATATTGAAATGAATTTGTTATATAAAGTAGTTTTTCGAAAGAAAATTTTTAAAAGGTAGTTTTTTTTTAAAAAAAGTTAGTTATATAAGGTCGTTTTTTGAAAATTTCCCTATCTTAAATTACATATAAGTTTAAATCATAAAAATTTAATCGCATTAAAACGAATCTAACAAGAGCTATTTGACTATGTTTTTTCTTATATAATAATACGAGATATTTTAACAAAGTTTGTTGACAAAAAGTGTCGAAAAGCAAATTGTGAAAAAAAAGGGGGAAAGTAGTTTATAAAAAAAAAAATCCATACATACATTGAGTTATAGTTTTGCGGTGGTTTGGTAATCAGCTATTATAAACTTGAATTCATACTTCTTTAATCGGTTAGATTTTTTCTAGTATGCTGTCACATATGCCACAGGATTTATGAGCACTAACAACGCCTGCTGTTATACGGCCTGAATCTCGCTTGTGATATTATGACGTGACGGAAAAACATCGCTTTTACTTGGAAAAAGATATGGAAACCGTCACCTACATTTGGCTAAATCTTCTCATTAGATCTCAAGTAATCTTAATTTTTTAGCTACTTTTATGACTTTTTATGTGGACAGAATTTATCAGGCACATTCATACGTGGTCTTACGAACATTTAAAAGAACACGAGTGGACGAGTGGTGCCCCTCAGGTGCTTATTTTTTTTAAAAATAATAATAAAAAGATACCACTTTTTCTCATAATATTCTTTTCAATTACCGTAAATTCACAAGCCAAGAAAAATATACACTCTCATATTATTGGGTTCCTTAGTTCTTACTCCCTCCGTTTCATTTTTTTTCTTTGGTTAAAACGGCGTAGAGAAATCTCATAAACTACTTAAAAAGTTTGATACAATCCTCAGCGATAAGACTAATACTTAGGGGGGTTGGGGCAACTCCCTAACAACATTCCGATTCATATCCAAAATTCTGCCCTCACGAGCCATAGCATCAGCCACCTTGTTCCACTCACGCTTCATGAACATGCACCTCACCTTCCTGAAATCCTGAAACATTTCCCTGCATTCTCTAACCAGATTAGCATAAAAATCATGGACAATCTCATCTTGAATAATGCGTTTGATGGCTGATTGGCAGTCAGACACCAAAACCAGTTGAATAATATACTCCCTCTTAGCAAGATGAAGACCCTCATATATCGCATGGAGCTCCGCCATGAGAATGTCTGTAACCATGATTGATCTTTGGCATCCTTTAATCCAATCACCTATACTATTTCGAAGACAAGCCGCCACACAACAGGGCTTTAAAGGGTCAGTCATTGAGGCATCTACATGGATGGCATAGTCCTGGGCATGAGTGATAAAGGTCGGAGGCGTCACAGGCAAGACAAATAATTTTGGGTGAAGAGCTTTGGACGAAATGAACTCCCATACACTAAAGGAAATTTTTCGAACGATCACAGTAGGGCTTGGATGAGCAACATCTTGGAATAATTTTTTATTGCGAGACAACCATAGTTCATAGCAAACAAAGGGAAATACCTTTTTCCATGATAAATTGAAGACTGGGTCTTTACAGAGAAGGTTAGCTCTAATACACTCATCCTTCTACCAACTTGAAGCTCATGACTAATACCAAATTCGGCCCAGATTTTTTGGCCTCAACACAATCACGAAGCACATGAATGAAATCCTCCTCCGCGGAGGCACACAAAATACAAGTAGGATTGGGCACAATATTTTTATGGTCAAGGGATTTTTGAGTTGGGAGTCTACCATGCCAAATGAGCCAAAGAAAGAATTGGATCTTGGGCGGGTAGTTCCCCTCCCAATCCCAGCTAGACTTTTTGTTATTATACCCAAGATTTTCCACCTCTTTGACGCACGCCTTCCGAAGCGAGAAGGTATTATCAACTACCAAGGTAGAGCAGGGACTATCCTCATCCATTGACGGCTTCCACGCAAGACACTCTACTATCTCTATAATGTGTGCAGGGATATCTAACGACATTTGAGGCAATTGCGACTTTCCTCTACCCAACAGTCCTTTACCCTCAAACCCATCTCATCTTTCTTAAGAGGTCCAACCATGAATTTCCTAATCGCCCCTAGCCAATTATCTTCACAAAGGAAAATCAAATCCCCTTTACCCACTACCCATGCACAACTATCCTCCAGAAGGTGCCAACCCCTCCCCACACTCTGCCACACCTGCGAACCACTACTGAACTTAGTTACCCCCTTGCACGAATATACTTTGACTCTATACACCCCTTTGCAAGGTTATGTGGACCATGACAAAGTTTCCATGCAAGTTTCGCCATTAAGCAGTGTTAAGCACTCTATGACTTCTCACACCTAGGCCTCCCATGGCCTTAGGAAGAAAGGAAACTTCCTTTGAAACTAGATGCATTCTATTTTTCCCCTCATTACCCCCCCAAAGAAAATTACTACAAATTCTATCCAACTCATTAAGAGTGGCAATGGGGAAAAAATTTGTTTGCATATAGTAATTAGGGATGGTGTTAAGAGTGGATGAATAGAGTGGATGAAATAAGCACTAGTCTCCTTGCTTTAGAAAGAAACTTTGTTTTCCAATTAGCTAATCTTTTTCCACAACAAATCGGACATCTCTTTTCCTAGGCCTCTTATGGTAGATAGGCATGCCAAGGTATTGGCCTAGGTTAGGGGATTCCTTAACCTTGATAGTCTCTTGGAAAAGCTCTCTAATATCAGTAGGAGTATTGGGGGAAAAAATAAGACGACTCTTATCCTCATTTACCTTTTGACCTGACACTTTACAAAAGGATTCCGGAACCTCTTTGACTTTGAAGGCCGTCTCCTCATCTACTTTCCCAAATAAAAGAAGATCATCCGCGAAAAGTAAATGAGAAACCGGAACCCTCTTAGTACCCACCCAAAAGGGAGTCCAAATATTATCCTCACAAGCCTTGTTAATAAGAGAAGTTAGATATTCAAGACATATGTTAAAAATGTAAGGTGACATAGGGTCACCTTGTCTAAGGCCCCTAAAGTGATTAAACCTTTCTGATTTTTGACCATTAATAATCATACAAGATGAAGCTTTCGAGATGCAATTCATGATTAAATTAACTGAGGGCTCATCAAGACCATGGAAACAAAGGCATTTCCTAACGAAACTCCATTCCATTCTATCATAGTCCTTCTCAAGATCTATTTTCAAAGCAAACCAACCCGCCATGCCCTTCTTTTTATGCATGGAGTGAAGAACTCCCGAGGCAACTACAAGATTAACCTCCGTCCCACGCCCCTTAATAAACCCATTTTGGTTGTGAGAAATCCAATGAGGAGTAAGTGGCTTAAGTCTATTAACAATAATCTTAGTGACCACCTTGTAAATCGTATTACACAAGCTAATGGGCCTATAATGCTTAACTGTTTTCGGATACGCTTGCTTAGGAATAAGACAAATAAGAGCCGAGCAAATGTTATCCGGAATCCGTTGCATCACAAACCATTCTTGAATACTATTACACACCCCAGTCTTCAGCATTTCCCATTTCCTTTGGAAGAAAATGGGATGGAAACCATCCGGGCCTGGGGTTTTGGATGGTTTCATACTAAAGAGAGCATTGGAGATTTCCACAAGGGAGGGGAGAAAAGCTATATTTTTGCCATCAATCACACAAGGAGTCGACGGATAGCAAACTTGCTGCTCTGCCGAATACAAGGAAATGAAGGCCGAGGTTATGTGCTTTCTAATTCTCTTCGGGTCAATGATATCTTCCCCAATCCAGTTACAAATGGACATGATACGGTTGGAGCTCCGCTTAGTGACCACACTTTTGTGAAAAAAAGACGTATTCCTCTCACCCTCCATAACCCAATTAACCCTACTCTTCATATACCACAGGCTCTCCTCTTGATTAAGGATATCTGTGAGTTCAATTTCGAGCTCATGCTCGAGATTGTTGAGGTAGGGGGATCTCGTGTTATGGTGTACAGCTTTTTGCGTGCCACTAAGCCTGGCTAAGACTCTACGCTTTTTCTGATAAACATTACCAAATACCTCGACATTCCAGTCAACGAGAGCATCCCGCACACACGCCAACTTACTTTCAACATCACCCCCCTCCCTATGCCAGGCTCGATGGACAGTGTCATCAAATGTAGGGTCGCTAAGCCACATTGGTTCGAACCTGAAGGGTTTGGGACCAAGGAGTCTAATCGGATTGTTTAAGCGGATATGGATGGGGCAATGGTCCGAAGTGATACGCGGAAGGTGCCATACATTAGCTTTCAGGAATTGGGCAATCCAACCCTCATTTGCCCAACCCCTATCAAGCCTCTCAAGGATGGGGTTGTTACGTCTCCTATTAGTTCAGGTGAATTTAGACCCGTGGTAGCCAAGATCAATTAGATTATAAACATTCATATTGTGCACATAAAGCTCCACCTTTCTTCTACAAATTTCCCTCCCCCCAAATTTTTCCAATTGACAAGTAACCTCATTAAAGTCCCCAATGACAAGCCATGGGAAATCAAGGCCATCTGCAAACATATGTAACTCATTTCAAAGCACTTTACACATTTTAAATTTAGGACTCGCATAAACAGCAGTAATAATAAAAGAATTGTTTATAGAATGTACCTCAATGAGCGCATACACTCCTTGGTTACTTTCTCGAAGGATATGAATGGTAACCCTTTCGGATTTCCATAGGAGAAGTATACCCCCCCCGGTCGTCCCGTTGGTTCCACCAAATGCGAGGAATCGAACCCAAGGTCATGGGTAATGAGAGCCGTGTAGTGCCTAGCAACTTGGATCTCCACTAAAATCATCAAATCTGGTGAATGGGATTGAATTAAATGACGAGCATCAGGCTTAAAAAGGAGGTTCTGCTAATGCCCCTCGCATTCCACATAATTATTGACATATTATATGGAAGGTATGGTTTTTTCATTAAACCCCGAGCCTTCTCGGAGTCCTCTCCTCTCCATGGAATCACCATTTCTCTCGTCTCTAGAATCATCCATATTTCTCTTAGCGGCTTGAGAAAGACTTCGGTCTCGCGCAGGCCATTTGCCGCTGACCTCTTCCCAACTTACCCACACTCTCATCTGTTTGAGCATTGGCAGTATATCCGCCAGGAGGAGAGCATTGGTGTTCGATTGTGCTAAGAATGTTATTGGTTGTGTTCGCAGTTGAGCCTTCTGTCTGTTGTGTGGAAGGAGGCTTTTCGGGTCCATCCACGACGCGAATTGGTGAAGTACATTTCGCTCCTCTTCTTCGACTCCTCCCTCTCTCTTTAGGACCCATTCTATGAGACACTGGACTAGAGGTGGCAAGTGTGATAAGTTCTGGAACTGAGGGAGGTGGGCAGGGAAGAACCCCACCCCCGAGACATACATCAGCAATTCACGAAATTTCCTGTCTATGTTCTTGGGATGCAGGATCATCTCCTTGACTTCTTTCCAAGGAAGCTCCAGCACTTCTTCCTCGAGGTTTGAGGACATGATGTAGTCCACTGCGGTTGGGGATAACTCCAGTTTTAATGGGAGCGCAGGTCGACGAAATATGAACGGATTCTCTGCCCTGACTTTGAAGATTCTCGGTGGGGAGTCGGGTGAGTGAATGAGGAGGGATTGAGGGTCCATCACTATTTCCAAAGAGTTGGCCATTTTCTTTTTCGATGGTGGGTTTTGAATTTGGGCTGCGGGATTTTTTTTGGAGTGAAATGGTCTGACTTGAGGAGTTTTTATTGTGGTGGTATTTAGGAATTTCTGGGTTATTTTTATTATAGGAGGAGTAGGGGGCAGACCCATCTGAGCACTCCACCTCTCCAACACCACATTTCGCCTTTTCATTCGCCCTTGCAGGAGCTAAGACTTCCATAAAATCCTCCTCTGTATCTAACAATGCAGAAAATGAGTTGTCATTGATCTTTCCAACATTCCTAGGACTTGCTTCCCCTGCAGTGGACATGACTTGCGCCGACTTTTGAAACTTTGCATTAATAGGTTTCACCTGGGTCCACACTTCTTTCAAAATCGCCTTTTGATGTTTCTTATTTCGACTATTATCGTTGACTTTTGATGTTTGATGAAAGCCTGTGACCCCCACTCTTGACTTTCTGGTTAGCCGGACCCCCCTTCTTCTAATCGGGGACCATCTTTTTACCCACACAAGCACCAGCTCCATGACCAAAAACCTTGCATCTACCACAGTACCAGTGCCCCTCTGCAAATTCAATTGGTTGGAAGCTCCTCCCTAACCAAACACCTGTAGGTGGAACCCTCGACTTATCCGCTAAAAGACATATTTTTGCAAACCTCTTGCTCCCTCCATCAAGAGCTTTTGCATCATTGCGAATAATATCCCCAATTGAATTTCCATCCTTCTGCAGCATGTCTTTATCATAGAATTCAAGTGGCAATTCAAGAAGATTCATCCAGACAACCCTTTCGTACACTTGGCCGATGATGGTCCACAAACCATGTAACTTCTGCCATGATTCTGCTCCTTTCTTGACTCGAATAACAGTGCAACGCGTAAAACCCCTTCCTAATAGCAATTAAATCTTGATTAATGGATATTTTCCATAGCTTCACAAGATAGGCTTTTCAGAATTCCTTCGAAAAAGACTTTCCTACCACTTTACAGATTATTGATGACATCCAAGGGTTGCTTAATTCTGCATATCTACACTCAGATATGGGTATGAAAATACAAGGCTCAGAGGTTGAACCTCCTTCGCACGGTGGCGATGTAGCAAAAGGGTACCTACCCCCTCCTGATGGCTCGCCTAACCCCTCACCCATCCGGTCTTTCCCTGGTGAAGACACTACCAAAGCTTCGGCAAAACTCATGGAAGAAGTAGACTTACCCGGATCCGGTGGACCATTAGGCTGATTCCTCGCATTTTGATCGTCCAAAACCTGAACTTGCGGGACGGAGGCTTGCGCGGCTTGGGACTTTGGGGCCGTGAGGGCCGGTATTGGGGGTTGGTCTTTTGGGAGGATTTCACTATCTACACTTTCTCAATCTAACGTGTTTTTTCTTTCTCTCTCTAACATGTTATC
This sequence comes from Beta lomatogona, assembly GCA_947646795.1. NCBI lineage: Eukaryota > Viridiplantae > Streptophyta > Magnoliopsida > Caryophyllales > Amaranthaceae > Beta > Beta lomatogona. The sequence goes on from CANSNZ010000447.1 coordinate 1,980,222, forward strand.
GTTCAATTACTTCTGGTACTTACTTCCGTTTCATTTTAATTTACTCACTTCATTGTGGGGGAAAACCAAGGAGAAAGTGCAAAAGTATGAGAGAGAAACTGAAAAGGTGGAGAGAGAAATTGAAAAGTGTGAGAGAGAAACTAAAAGGTGGGTTAAAATATCAAAAAGTAGATGACATGGGTGGAAAAAGATGATAAAATAGATGTGACATGTTACCAAAAATAGAAAAAGCAACAGTGAGTAGATTAAAAAGAAACAGACCAAAAAGGAAAGTATGTAGATTTAAAAGAAACGGAGGGAGTACAACAATTGTAATATTAAGGTCCAACTTTATATATTTTGACCATAGACTTCCCTTAATAAAAGTTGGAAAAAAACAATTATTAAAAATCTTGTTATATTCATTATTGTGCAATTTTTAGATATTAGTTTTTGCATAACTTTTTTGCTAATACTACTATATAATTGAAGATATTAATGGTTAAAGTAGTGTTTTGAAAATTATTCCCTATGTGAGACAGTGAGAGTGAGGGATATTTCAGTTGATTAGATCTAGAGCTTCTCTCTTGATTCCAAGAGATCTTGGGATCGATTCTCATCTCTCACCCTTGTGGGATCTATAAACACCAAAAAAAAAAATTCCCTTTGTATTATTTTATCATGCTCACTTGAAACTTTGACATAACTCACAATTTGAAGGAATCTTTTAAATTCTTCTCAATACAAAAAAATATAATGACAATCGACGCTTAGTTTAGCCATTCATTCTGCCATGACTTGCACATGGTAGTCAAGTGACCTTCTTTAATCTTCTCCCTACATTTATTTGTGACATGACTACCGAGACTTTTCTATAGTTGGTTCCTAGGTTCATCAGACAAATCCCTTCACATTCGAGTTTCAAATAGTGTTGAAGAAGGTCACGTGATCATCACACGTAAGTCAATAGAAGAATTAAACAGTCAAACTTAACGAAAATCGTAATTTGGTAGTTTCTTGAAAGGGATTTGTTTTAAATGGTAGTTTTTGAATTTTTGATGAAAGGTAATATTTTGCAAAAAAATTGTTATAAAAGGTAGTTTCCGGAAAAATTTTCATCAACACATCCACACAAATAAACATTTTCTATTCTATTATTTTGGGCATAAGTTCATTGACTACTAACTCTCATTCAAAGAGTACATTTGTGTGGGATTGTCATGTAAAAACCTTATATTGAACAAATTAATTATAAATAAGATTAGCACCCCAGTCTCACCGAATACCGTTTTCAAGTGAGTGGTCATTGCCAAGGTACAATGGATTTATATTTCATATACATATACCTTGTAGGTAGTAATATCATAATCCTTCTACATGTTAAACAAAATGGTATACATTAATTTCTGCCATCAAAAAATAAAATGAAAAATTGAAGAAACTTATTATTGGAAATTATAATCATGTGAGGGACCAAAACAACACCTATGTTTAGGCTTAAATGAAAAAAACTTTATATCTAGAAGTAAAAGAAAAATTCCCTACACATGTTCCTGCTGTTGTTGTGCATTACTTTCTTGCCAAGCCCAAACTATATCCCTTAGAGCAGGCCTTAGGTCATGGTTACAAAAATCATTATACTCAAATGTGTCTCCACTTGATTTCTTTACCTCTAACACATGTAACATTGGAGCAACCTCAAATATTTGAGCATCAATACTAAGTAGTCCTTTTCTACCTTCTTTATTGCTTTGCAACTTCATTATTCCATCCTTCTTAAGAATCTTAAACTTCTTATTCGTTTGCGCAATCTCTTCGAATTTGGAGACTATCATTGAGGGGGGCATGGAAGTGGTGAATCGAGCAGCAGGATTGCGACTAGTATCGTTCTCGAAAAGCCCCGAAAGATCAAAGCCTGGTGAAAGGGAGATTATATCGAATGCATTTAAACATGTAGGCTTCATTGGGATTACAACATTGACACCTTCTTCTTCAGATTCGGACTTATGAGAATTAGTACTACTACCTTCTATATTGATGTCATTGAAGACAGCTCGAACGTCCGTAGGAGTTGTAGGTGAAAGTTCGAGATCATGATCTTTAAGATGATCCACATGTTTGAATCCTTTTAAAAACCATGGATCATCCATTAATTTAGCTACGGTGATCCTCGAGTATGGGCTTGGGTCTAGGATCTCGCATAGGAGTTTTCGGACCTCTGTTGGGAACCAATGTGGGCACTTAAAGTCCCCCTTGTTAACCTTTCGATACAATTCCATGAGATTTGTGTCGTGGAATGGTAAATATCCAGCTAATAGGACATATAAGACGACTCCACATGACCAAATATCAGCCTTGGCACCATCATAGCCGCGCTTATTGATCACCTCTGGTGCAACATAGGCAGGGGTGCCACACGTTGTGTGGAGTAGCCCGTCTTGCCTTCTTGACTCGCACAACGCACTTAAACCAAAATCCGATACCTTGAGATTACCATTCTCATCTAAGAGAAGGTTCTCTGGCTTCAAATCGCGATGGTAAACACCGCGACTATGACAAAAATCAATGGCACTTATAAGTTGTTGGAAGTAGTTCCTTGATTGTTCTTCATTTAATCTTCCTTTCGAGATTTTATTAAAAAGCTCGCCACCCTTTACGTATTCTATAGCAAAATAGATTTTTGTTTTGCTAGCCATGACTTCATAAAGTTGGACAATGTTAGGGTGCTTAATAAGCCTCATCACTGATATTTCACGTTTAATTTGGTTAATCATACCAACCCTTAGAACTTTTTCCTTGTCCACGATTTTGATGGCTACGCTTTTACCTGAGACAATGTTTCTCGCGTAGTAAACTTTTGCAAATGTCCCTTGTCCTAGGAATCGCCCAAGCTCGTATTTTCGGAACAAAATTGTGTCTTTTTTCTCCATTCTTTTTGTTGGTTACGTTGCTAGGATCAAATTCCTTTAGATATTAGATTTTGTTTAAAGGGAGATTAGATTGTTGGATCGATAATATTGTTTTGAAATGAAATTCTCCCGTTGTTTTCATGATTGAAGAATTCAGAGAAATGAGGGAGAGAAAACAATGCAAGAAGAATGAAAATGGAGGTGAAGAAATCAAGGAGAATTAGACCATGCCAGGCAAGGGAGGCCAAGATGCAGAGAGAAGTTTTTTCTTGTTGTACTTTATCATTAAAGATGTTCAAAACAAGTATGGATTAGGTGGCGGTAAATAGGCAAAATAAGGTCATTATCTGTGTGTGGTTATTATTTGGATATTACTCTATATATGGCAATAATTTGATGCTATTATTAGGACCTTTTTGTTGGATATGTGATGCCTTTTTGGTATACTTACAAGGCTACAACGTACATAATACATTATCCATATATTACATTTTGTTTTGTAGAGGGGTAATAGATGAGACACGGGATAATAAATCAAGTTCCACCAAAGCACTGATGCTTTAATTTGGGGAAAATAATCCATACAAACGCATTAATCATGTAGACACTTAACTGAGTTATAATGTTATTCAACCTTTTCGCATAAGAAAACAAAGACTTACAAAATTGAGACAAAAGCTTACAAACATCATTGTAGATCAAATAGATAGGAGCAAGACCATGTTGATTTTGCTTGAGTGCCGTCACCACCGAAAGAGCATCACACTCAAGAGACATATCCTCATAACAAAATTGTTGCGCTAATTGCAGACCATAGTACGCAACAACCGCTTCTGCCAAGTTCACATGCCACTACCAACCTTCAGCCTTCATATAATGGCTAAGAATAGTTACACACAGCCCACGCAGTGGAAACTGGAAAGGATGCACCTCAATTTAATCTAACTTTGTTTTATTTGCTAACTACTAGAGGCAAATATTAAAAAATGAAGTTGGACCTTCTTGCACTAAGCTGTTCTTTTGGACTTAATTTTAATTCAGATCAATTTACTTCAATCAGTTTCTTCTCATAGTTTCAGTTCAGTTCAGCTCACTTCACTTCGGTTTAGTTCACCTTACTTCTATCTAATACAATTCAATTCTGTTCAGCTTAGTTCAATTGAAGCAAATTGAATTAAGCAATCGTTTGACAACCAATAAAAAGGCCATATATCAAATTCTCTTCCTCCTCAACAAATTAGCCTGTTTTAGAGTTGATGTCACGATGCGCTAAAATATTGGGTTAGACGGGTTAGTGTAGTTTAGATTTGGGTTAAGGCATGTTAAGCTTGTTTATTATCAGTATGAAAACGGATCCGACTTGAGATGTTAACTTGCCCTTGGCAAACTTTTATTCACCTAATGAAAATTGATATAGTAGGTAAAACAGTTTTGTCCATATTCTACTTTCTCATATCGATTAATATACAATTTTTACCTCTGAATAGTGGCTGAGCCAGGATTTTAAATTAGGGGGTGCACAACTGTAAACACATAAAAAGAAATTCTGAAAACTGAATTATGTAGACCGTGCGCAGGGTGCGAAGACAGTGCGTGGGGAGCGTAGCTAGTGCGCTAGGCGCGAACTGGCTGGTGCTTTGGGTGCGAAAGGGTCACACGGAGCGCACCTATAGTACGTGTGGCGCAACATTTATTTTACACGAAATTTTTTAATTTTAATTTTCCTAATTTGGGGTTGTATGTGCACCTCCATGCCCCTAGCTGACTTCGCCACTACCTCTAAGCAACCATCATGCATTTGCTGAAAGCGAATTTTATCTTACTTTGATTGAAACTTTACCATATGCTCTCTCATATATGCTAATAATATTAGTTACCACTAAGAATTCTCTCACATTCATCTTAGTAAAAAGAAGACTATTGTCGACAAAAATAAGTCTAATATCATAGGGCTGCCGTTCCAAACAGTTGCCCCATGAATCAAAGTTTCTCGAACTGTCTTAGCTAACAAAGCGGAAAAAGCATACGAACTGCCTCAGTTAACAAAACAGAAAAAAGAACAACAATGAGAAATAAATAGGGAGAAATAGGAATATAGGATACCTTGTCGGAGGCCACAAAAGGAGTAATGGAGCCAACTATCCATTTTTTTGGTATCATCTTTTTATTTTTTGATTGGTAGGGAGAAGTGCCCTACTAGACTAGAATCTCGCACAGGTAAGCCGACCCAACTACACAGCCAAGATTCTTTTGGGAGTCGTTGTAGGGTGGAAAGTAAGGGAATCCCACTCCCCAAAGTGCCTTTAGTGGGGGTTTTGACCCCACAACCTCAAGTAATGTTCTTGTTTCATATTAATTGCAACACACTCTTGTACACAAAGGTGCATTTTTATATTATGTCTCTAATTTGATGGTGGAATATGGGTGAGTTGAGAATTATTGTATTGTTGTTTCATCACTTTCAATAAAGGTGCAAGGTATACTTGTAGAATGAGATATGATAAAACAAATATATATATATATATATATATATATATATATATATATATATATATATATATATATAGGAATAAGATCACGTGAAAACCACTCCTTATGCTGAAAACTGAAACATAAAATGAGCAAAAAGTTTCTAAAATGAGCAAAACGATAAAATGAGCAAAAAGTTCTCAAAATGAGCAAAAATATAAAATAAGCAAAAAACATAAAATGAGCAAAAATTTGTAAAATGAGCAAATTTTTTTTTAAATGAGCAAAATCATAAGATGAGCAAAAACACATAAAATGAACAAAAGTTTATAAAATGAGCAAAAACTTCGTAAAATGAGCAAAAGTTTGCTAAAATGAGCAAAAGTTTCTTAAAATGAGCAAAAACATGTAATGAGCAAAAAACATAAAATGAGCAAAAATCTGCAAAATGAGCAAAAAGGCCGGTTTTCAGTTTTCAGCTTAAGGTTAGTTTTCAGTGGATCCTATATATATATATATATATATATATATATATATATATATATATTTGGTGCGTCCGTACCTAAAATAGAAGTGTTGTAATCAATATGAGATGATCGAATATAGAAAGTGTTGTAGTTAATATGGGACTGTCAAAATGAGCAAATACATTTTTTTTAAACAAGTAATCATATTTATTTAGATTGCCATTTTCTTAATTTATAAAAATATAAGACTTGCATCAGTTAAGATGTTTGCTCTATTTATATGGCCTAGATGATGAAAAGTCTTCTTGATATGATATTAGAGGTGGAAATTTCGTTTATCTTACCCCCCTAACTCCCAACCCTGACTTGTAAAGCTGAACTAGATTTTATAAGTGAGAGATCTTGGTCCAATAGTGTCTCTCTCTTATTATTAGAAAAAAAAAATTGCGAAGTTATGTATTCCACATACTTATTTATTCCAAAAGAAAAAATTGACAACTAGGTTCCTAATTATGGGCCATTGTCGTTTATAGGTTCCAAATTGATTATTCTTTGTAACACCATTCTAATTTTTATAGGGCCACTGGCCAAATTAAAATCACAACAGTTCATATTTAGGCCCCGTTCTTTTGGATTGAGAAAAAGAGAACAAAACTGAACTAAACAGAACTGAACGGAGAGAAACTGAAATGCAGAGAGTAACTGAACTGAACTGAATTGAAAATAAGTCCAAAAGAACAGGGCCTTAGATCTTATGTAAACAATTCTAACTAAGTAATTACAAGTTTACAACAACTCATACTTAGGTCCTAAAGAGAATAATCAATAATTAAGACCTATAAAAGAAATTAGCCTATAATTAAACCCTAATGTCAATTTTTCCTTTTCAAAAAACTAAGTATTCTTGTGCTTACATTGTGTAACAATGTCGACATGATGATGCAATGAAAATCTAGAGCTTAAAATAAACCAACTCACCCCAAAAAAAAATAAAAATTCTCCAGCTTGGTGGACAATTGACCGTGTGATGATGGTAGCAATGTAGCATTAGATAGAAGCTGACTAGCTTAAGTGCATAACTCACAGAATATATATATATATATATATATATATATATATATATATATATATATATATATATATATATATATATATTTTTTTTTATTTTGGTGTTTGCACCCGGTTCACCCTTCGGGCTACATCCGGACCGAGACCAAGTTCGGGGTGGTTAGGTTTCATTCCTCTCCCAAGGGTGTAGCGGGGATTCGAACACGGATCCGTCCTACCAAAGCCAGTCCCCATCACCACTAGGCCAACACTTACTTGGTAACTCACATAATATATAAGTGATGGAAATCATCAGATATTTGCAGCCTGACTTCCTCTACTAAAAATGACATAATTGTATACGATTCTCCTAGGTTATAACTTATAAGCGGTCTAGCTTGTATCATCACATTAAAACAAAAATACAGGGAGAGAGAGAGAGACAAGGAGTTTCTAAGCGGTCTGTCTTCCAAGTTCTATCCAATTCATTTGAAAGCAGGGAAGAATTGATATATTTCTTAAGAATTGATATTTTCTTTAAAAGATTGTTATTTTTGACAGCTATAAAATAGTTGGCATTTCGTATTTCTATTCTATATAGCCAATTTTTAAGGAGTTTGATAAATTGGATAAAATATATCTTAATTAGAAACTAGTTATTAGGTCCGGGCTATGTCCGGCTAAGGAAATTTTTCATTTTTTAATATTGTACATTAAAATAATAACACTAAACATTAATTGGTTTAATGTACTAAATGGTTAAGCCTTTTGTATATAAACTTGAAGTCAAGGGATCAAACCCTATACTATGCAATTTCTAATTTTTTTAATTGTATGTGGATTACATAGAGTAAAATGCCTTTAAGCAAAACGCCACGTGATATCGTTCCTTGTTTAGTAACGTCTTTTAATATATTAGTACAGATATTAGTTTTGGTTAGTTATTTTAGTTTATGTTTTCCTCTAGATTAATGGTTTTTTGGTTTTGGGTTTCTCTTATGTGAGAGATTGGAAAAATTATTGTTAGCTTGATTAACCGTCTTCCTTTGTTGTCTATTCACCAAGGTTTCTTGGAACTGGGTTGGAGTAAGTCTGAGGGTAGAGCTTGAATTTTGTTGCGCTCTTTAATCCTATTATTATAATCTCAAAGTTATTACATTATACTCGAAAGGATGTTTCAGGTTATTCGCCTGATTGTCTTCTATATTAAAAGACAATTTGTGCCTCCAAAAAAATAAGGCAAACTTGCTATCTTTAGATTGATCACTAAATATATTGATATTATTGATAGAATTATGTTATAAGCAGACCGCAATCGTAGAAGTGAAAAAATTAAACAACATCTAAAGGATTAATAATACTCCGTCAATTTCTATTTGTTCTTCCTATAAGGAATATGAGAAGAAATTATGTAAATGCAGTTTTTGTACTGTATATTTCTCTTACTTCTTGAAACTTCTTTCTTACGTATACAATTTCTCTCTTGTCTTTCGCTCTCACTGTTACTTTTTGGTACTTTTATCTTATTTTTTCTTATCCAAATAAGCTAATATAAGCCACAAGTGATAGCCAAGTGGTGTTAGCGTCATCTCTGATCCAAAAAGTTCTACTCATTCCTTGCAAGAGGGATCCCCAAATTTCCCTCCTACTTTTTTTTTTGGAAAAATTGACAATAGAGGTCTGAACTTTGGGTGATAATTTTTAAAAGGTTTGAACTATTGATTAACCTGTGTAGGTCCCAACTTTAGGGGGTCTTAACTTTTAGCGGGCCTCGGCGACTTAAAACCGAAGATTTTTTTAAAATCTCACCTAGTTCCTACATCCCTCCCTCAATTAACCATTTTGGTGTGACTCAAGGTTTACAAGTGACGACCTATTAATCCAGGTTTCAAGTCACTAAGGCCCGCTAAAAGTTAAGACCCCCTAAAGTTGGGACCTACACAAAGTTAATCAATAGTTCAGACCTTTTAAAAATTATCACCCAAAGTTGAGACATTTGTTGTCAATTTTTCCTTTTTTTTTTGATAAGGAAAGAAAACTAGGAGGTGTCTACACAAGAGACACCCCCTAAAGCACCCATAAGGGTGGTTACAATAAGCTTCAAGTACAGAAATAACGAAGAAAAACGAGCCCTAAGGAACTCGAGTAAATGAAAGCCAGTGAATCTCCACCGAGAACAGAGGTCAACGAACCAGACCAGCGAAAGAACCCGAAGCCTGAACTCGAAGCCCGCATCCAAGCAGCGAACCCTCACCCGATGCCGACGAACGCGAACACCGACCCACCGCGAAACAAACCACCGACGACGGAAATCGGACCATCGCAACTAACGAAACATCTCGAGAAAGAACTGAAAAAGAGGAACTTCGAAGACTAGATAAAGGGCTAGAGAGAACAAGCACGACTGAGGACAAGAGAATTTAAACTAAATTGATAAGAACTAAGCCATAACAATGACTAGATCTAGGAAGAGATAGAGAGAAGGGAGGCTAGGGTTTCAATTTCTTTAAAAATTGATTTGGGGATAGGGTTTTTAGGGTTAGCTTTTGGGGGAAACTAAGGGGATGTTCTAGAGAGAAGGCAGAGCCTCTCTCTCTAGAAATTTTTTTTTTACTTGTCTATAGGAAACACTTTTTAAAACATTCTAACTAGTGTTTAGTCTCGGATGATCCCGGAGATTATTAACATTTTTATGTTTTAAAATATCAATTAATGTTGCATAGCTTATTGGTCAGAAGTTTAGTGTATCAACTTGAGGTCATGTGGTCGAATCTTATATATAGCATATTTAATTTCTAATTTTTTTTAATGCGCATAATGATGACATGGAATGAAACAATTGAAGGGAGAGTCAGTGTCACGTGACGCGTAGACTTGTTTTAGAACGCTTTTTAATATATTAGTATAGACGGAAAAGGTAGGAAGGAGGAAGGTGTATCAAACGACACGTGAATTGTCATAAATTTTTATATCTTTTAAGAGAATTCTTTTAATGCTGATTATTAGCACTTATAATTGTACGTGTCACAATCAGAGTCTTATTTAGATGTCACAAAAGAAGCATATCCAGAGGGTGCAAAAGAACTGTCGATGACCAATACAAAGCAAAGGAGTATTTATTAATTATGATCCAAAACTATAAAAGTAAATTAGTGCTTGAAGAATAAATCTAATCAAAGCTGATTATCTACAGAGAGATTATCACTACTATTATTAGCAATATCATTAAGAGTTCTTTGCTTCCCCCATTTCCTAATTTGTATTTGAAGCATAGCAAAAACAGCCAAAAAGTCCACTTTTTGTCTAGGACTAAGCACATCCAAAACACCCTTCAAAGTCTTAAGCCTTACATAATCACCCATCTTCATAACCTTCTCTAACCCATCTAACAACCCCTTCATCTCTACACCCACCAACTCATCAACTCGACTCAACTCGTTAGCATTAACTCGACTCGAAATCCGAGCCAACTCCACCATCTTTAAGTCCCCCATAGCCACTTGTTGCCTCTCCATTTCTCTATCCACTTTCTGCTCCTCCAACTTTATCTTCACCCCAAGCTCCCCAATCCTTTGGGCTTGCTCATCACTCAGTTGGGCCAAGCTAGTAAGTGGGGCCCGGGTTCGACGAAGTGAATCAACAAGCCCAAAAATAGTAGAGGGTTTCCAACCTGTGACCCAAGTAAAGGCTGACTCAAGTGGGCTAGCCCATTGAGGTGAGAAGAAAGCTAAGATGTCATCATGGGCTGCAGCCCATTTGGTGGTGTAGTACTCTTTGTGGTGCGTAGTTAGGGTTGTAACGACGGTGTCGTAGTCAAGCTGATGACCTAAAACAAGCTGTTGAAGGTGGAGTTCTAGTTGTTTTAGCCACTCTTCGTAGTAAGAGCAAAATTTCTCTTCTACTAAAGAGTTGCTACTACTAGTGATATTTTTCAATGGTAAACTCAAACTCATGTTTTTTTTTTTTCTTCTTTTGGTGTGGTTGTATTTTTGTGGGTTTTTCAGGTGTGTGGTGTGTGGTTTAAAGAGAGAAAAGAGTGGATTATAAATAGTTGTAGGGGTGCATAAGAGGGCGGAGATTACTGTAGTGTAGTGTGCATGCCTTACGCGCAACAAAATTTGAGTCGTGTGAGTTAGTGGACTGGCAGGTGGCTTCATTTATGTTGTGATTTTCACCAATTATATTGTATTACGTAGTATCAAGGAAGTGTTGGCCCAGTGGTGATGGGGACTGGCTTTGGTAGGACGAATCCGTGTTCGAATCCCCGCAACACCCTTGGGAGAGGAATGGAACCTAACCACCCCAAACTTGGCCTCGATCCGGATGTAGCCCGAAGGGTGAACCGAGTGCAAACACAAAAAAAAAAAAAAATTGTATTACGTCGTGGGATGGAGTACTGGATTTTTACTCTCCTGCGATGCATGTATGTGTATGAGTTTTAAGTCTTAAAGTTTGGCAATTGGGTGTTCATTGTTTTACTTGACTTTTTGTGTAGGTTGTTTGTGTTATTGACAGTTGAGTATATTTATCATACTCATACATTCGAGTGTATCATGTGAATAGTACATTTAAAACTATATTTTTTTTTTCTAATTTGAAGCTCTCCTTTTTAATTATATTTTGCTCATTTGAATGACTTTACATATGTAGTTAGCAAAATATAGTCTCGAATTTACCATGCTCACGATATTCCTGGGTGTATGATAAAAGTTGTAGTTTGTGCAGTTGGCTTATTTGTTTGTTTGAATATTGGTTGTTTACAAATGTGTTTGGTAGGAAGGAAGTGCATCAAAGCATTAAGCTTTGTCTACTACTATCTCCTTGCATAATATATTTTATTGTAAGAGGAGTTGCATCAAGAAGCATAATATATAAAAGTTTGACTATTATTATCTCCACTTTTTGAAAGTTGTGTCGTATTGATTAATAACGACACTCTTTACATTTTCTATTTTAATTTGACCCTATTTTGTTATATGTATGTAAGGAAAAAAACATAATCACGCGAGAACTTATTAATTTCATTTCCATATATATTTGCATTATTGCATATAATCAAATTTGCTCAAAGTTATGCATTTTTAAACATGTCAAGTCCTTTAAACATTACTATAAAAAATGAACAATATACCTTCTTCGGTTTTCTAGTGTATGGTGATGAAAATTCCATAATTCTTTGACCAGAGTCTGTGCATGAGAATTATTTCCCAGGGACCAGATTGTCTCTAGGAACTTTGCTATATCATTATTGTCTCCAAGAATCAAGGAGCCTATGTCACTGGTAGAAACATTATGCAAAATATCAGATTCTAATCAGTTGATTATTGGCAAGATGCTACCAGATTCAAAACTTGGTGCTCTAGAAACTTCTTATTTACTGGGGAGTTCCATCAGTTAACTCTGTATTGCTTAGTATACATATATATATATTTATACCCAGAACAAATGAACATAGTCCCAAAGTTGACGATTAGAATATTAATCACTTAGCATTTGTAGGGAAAAATGCGCTGGGAGCACATGTGTTGATTCATGAGCGAGGCTATAAATTATCAATCTTAGATATGCATTTGTAGGCTGTAGCAACTTGCTACTAGTTTTACTGAGATGACTTTGAGCTAGAGATTCTAGCCTGTTTGGTCATTTATCTTACCTACCCTTATAAAAGAAAACCCTATGAATACGATGGTTGCATATAATATATTTTCTTCGTTTCTTTTTAAGTGACAAATTTCTCCTTATTATACAAGAGCTTTTTGTGAAGTATTTCACTTATAAAGAAACGACGACAAAAGAACCTGTTTGAGAATCAGTTTGAGGATCGATGTCAACTACTTCAACTGATGAAATTTCAGTAGTGGTCTACAACAATTTTATTTGTGGCTCTATATTACACCAAAAAAGAAAAAGCAACTTTTAGGTGAGAACATCTTATAATACTTCATCTCTAATTGCTTGCTACCAAAAGGTTTTAGATGTGTTTTAGGAAAGTAAATATAGAGAAGAAAGACATGACTCAAAATCTTTTATCCCACCATTTGTATATCATTTGTGTACCACTTAATATTTTTTAGTTGCTAATATCATATTATGATAAACAAATAAGAATGAGTGACACACATATGATGCATGAAATGTGGGACAATAAATTTGAATTCAAAAAAGAAGTATGTAAGTGTGATTGTGAAGTCCCTTTATTAAAAACTAGAAAGAAAAAACCTACCCTTTCATTTCTTTCTATCTATAGATTAGTAAATTATATAAAAAGTCGATATTATGTAAATATCTATTGAGAGAATTCCAATACCTCAAGAAGCGTATTCATGAGGAAATATTAATCATGTGTATGTTTTTCTTATATTTCCTCCATTCTAAAATAAATGAAACACTTATTATTTTAGGCCGTTTTAAAAATAAATGAAACATTACTTTATTTTGTATTTACTTCTTTCTATTTCTCTCCTTATCACATGGATACCTCGTTTTCTTTCTCTATATCTCTCCTTTATCAAGTCCTTGTGCCACTCCTGACTCCTCTATAATTCATTTAAAACAGATCGAAGGAAGTATAATACCTCGAGAAGCCTATTAGCAATTGCCTTTTCAAAAATCAAATTTGGAAAATAAAAACAACAATTAGTTAAAAGTAGAGGTAGTGTTTACTGTCATAGTGATTCCTTCACAGCATGCGTTTACATCGGCAATGTGCCAGAAAGAGTGTTTCAATGTTTGTGGAAAGAATTGTGGCGTGGCATGAGAAAGAGGAGGTAGGATGCCACGTGGAGTGACAAGGCGACTCGTGGCTTTTGAATGGTCTCAACAGTTAACTTACCTACACACATAAGCAGATCCCACCTCGAAAGCCTACAGGAGTCTCAAGGGTCAAACCATTGACTAAGTCATGTCTTCTCAAGACTTACAATGGTTTAACAAAAACTTATAATGAGCATGTTATTCAGGTGGTTGTGAATAACAGATTTTGAGATGTGGTTGTGGAAAGTGATTGTGTTATCTCGATAATACAATTTCTACATAAGACCAAGACAGGAGTAGCTTCCATCATATTCTTGAATTTTGATGACATTGTTCATGCTAGTCGTAAGATAGATGGTGTATCTTTGAGTTTTGTTCGTACAAATGACTATAAAGTTGCTCATGAGCTAGCTCATTGTTTACCTTGGTTATAGCTAAGTAGAAAAGTTTGGTTAGTTAATTTTCCTTTTTGTATTTACTCTTTGTTGGTGTTGGATATTTCTATGAATGAGACTTAGTTGTGGACTTTCCTTAAAGAAATAGAAATATGTGGGATAAAATTAAATGACTTTTTGTGAGTTACATCGTAATATACCAAAAACAAATGTGTCGATTTAACTTGTGGGATAAAATTGACTTAATTTCGTCCCACCATATAGTATAAGAAGCTAGGAACTCATTACAGATATGACACAACAATTTTCTCCGCGCTTCCCTCTATAAAGCTATGCTTGTGTTGCATAATAATAAATAAAGCGCGGAGAAAAAAAAAAATTAAAAAATAAAGCGCTCCTATGCCTAACCCTAAAACTCACATCTAGCGCCGCCCACCTTACTAGGCTCGTCGGTGGCTGGCATCTCAGCCTCGTCGGCGAGCCTAGCCCAGTTAATAACGAGTTTTTTCCCCTCCCTCGTTTTTCCCCCACCCCTTCCCTCGTCATTCCCCGGCCCGCGTTTCCCCTTCGCCGTTGTTCCACCACCCCCTTCCCTCGTTGCTCCCCGGCCCGTCGTTACCCTTCTCCTCGCGTCCTTCATTGTCGGTCTCTTCCCCCTTGCCTTCGCGTCCTTCATCATCGGTCTCCTCCCCTTCGCGTCCTTCGTCGTCCTTTCGTGTCCTTCCCTGCTGTTACTCCTTCGTTCCTCCCCCCCATGTCTCCCTTTCCCCGTTCCTTTTTGTCGCTTTTCCCCCTGTGTCCCCCTCCCCGTGTGTCGGTTCCCCCTCCCCTTTCCCCGATGTAGCATAGTTCCCTTCCCCTTCTCCGGTGTAGCGTAGTTCCCTTCCTCTTCCCCGTTTCCATTGGCTTGGGTTTCGAATATGAATCTAGTGATTGGTTTCTTGGTTTGTTTAATGTTTGTTTTATGTTTTAGCATTAGTTTAGTTTCTTCCAGATCCAATAACCCTTGCCTTTTTGTGTATGGTTGTGCTTGGGTGTTAGTAAGTGGTGATTGGTGGACAATACAAGGTTCTTGGTTTCCTATGACAAAGGAAGATCTAGGAAACTTGGTTAATAGAGCTAATAATCCTGGAGTTGGCCATGGTTTGTTTTATGCCGCTTTAGGCATTCTAGTGTTGGATAAGATGAGAGGAGGTTCTTAATTTAGACATGTTGCACTAGTGAAAAAAAATGAAAGGGCTGCGATTAGCCCAAAAACCGCAGCTCTTTTAGTGAAGGGTTGCGGTTAGCCCAAAAACCGCAACCCTATAAGTAATAAAGGGCTGCGATTTTTGGGCTAACCGCAGCCCTTTATGGGCTTTTTTTTAAAAAATTTTATTTTTGAAAGGAATTCGAATGCTAGGCGCAGGATGGGCTTAAAATGTTAAGCGCGCGGCTAGGGTTTCCTCATTCTCATAATCTCCTCCCCTCACAATCTCCTTCCCTCACAATCTCCCTATTTCCCCCCGTCGGCGCTCTGCTACGCTGCTGCACCAAACCCATTCTCTCTCCTCTCTCGCAAAAACCCTCATTCATCTCTTCTCCTCCTTCGTCGTTCGTCTCCTCACCACCGTTGTGCTCACCAACGACTTTCTCTTTTACTTCTTGGTTGTTTTCGCTCTCGTCGCGCGCACCAACGTCGCCGGAATCTTCTTCGACCAGTGAGTTCAGTTCTTGTTCGCCGGAATCTTCGTTGCGCACCACCGTAGTTTTGATTCAGATCTTGTTGAAAAATCCCCGAACAGTGAGTTCGCTCTACATTTTGGTTGGTTTAATTTGGCATTATTGTGTGATGATTTTGGTGTTGTATTTGTGATGAATAATTTGTGTGAAATAGAGTGCTTGCTGCTGAACCTAATTGCTTTCTTCAATAGCATTGTGGTTTGTCTTCGGTTTTCTTTTTCCACAATTAAATGTCAACTTAGATGCAAAGTTATGTAGAATTGTGGTTTTATCTATGATTTGGTGCTGAATAACTCTTGTTACCCTTTGAATAAGCGTTTGATTGGGGATGAGTTTCAATCCTTGAATTGTTATACAGTGGAATTGATATGTTTCATGATTTCAACCAGGTCAATCACCATGATTGTGATTCGTGTGAGCTAAATGAAGAATAAGGGTGAGGAATGACTGTAAAAATCATTTCATCTAGTCTATTAGCCCTGAATTTGTGTGTGCTGTCCGTGGAGCTTTCTTGATTGTTTATACCAGTTTTCGTATTAGAGGCCACTTATAGTTCCTATGTTGATATCCCACTGTTGTTTCATGCTGTATATAACTTATAGAAGGGCCTGCTTTTGTTAGTGAATTTAACTGGTGCTTGTTGGATTATGGTGATTATTATTAATTAACCATAGGAAAATGCTGCTTGTGTTATGGAGTACTTATCATTTGGCTATATGATTATGGGAAAACCAACATTCAAGGGGAATTACAAAAAATATAATATTTAGGAGTAAAAAAATGAAAAAAAAAAAAGTTTTTTTAATTTTTTTTTTGGGTCAAAAGCAATGAAGGGCTGCGATTTTGAACCGCAGCCCTTCACTTTTAGTGAAGGGCTGCTACGGAAATGGCTGCTGGCCAAAAACGCAGCCCTTAGAGCTGTTTTAACCGCAGCTCTTTCGTTTTTCTCCACTAGTGTTGTGCGTCGTTCTTCTATTTCCGGGATTACGAGGTTGGATTTCCGGATCCGTAAGTTGGGCAAATTCCCTCAATCTAATTAATTTGCCCCGAGTTCTCGTGATGGCTTCAGGCGTCATCACATTTAAAAAATGCATTTTGTGGGCGACTCTCCAATTTGATTTGGGGCAAGTTTTAACCTCCACACATTTCGAGTTTCAGTCAAGAGAGACTAAACTCTGGGTACCCTCGCAGTAAGGTCAGAAGTCACTTCATTGTTAATTGAATCAGTAGAATCCCAAGAGGATATTTCTCTTCAAGGACCTTGGGATTTAGCGTCCAGTGGACATTGGAGTTTATTACAGATGTCATGCGGCAATCTCTCTCCGAATATCGTTAGGGTTTTGTATCTCAACATGTTCCCTCTCATATCAGGTCTTTTTCATCAAGACATATAATCCAACCCTATCCCACCATCGCTCAGACAAGCTTCATTTGGACTAGACACGTAATAATTAGTTTTTACTTCATAAAGTATGTACGAGCAAATGAAGCTCATGTTAGTTTTAGTTTGTTTTTGTTTGATTGTATGAGAATTAGGTTGTTCTCCCTTTTTTATTAATGCAAATTTTCTCGATGTAAAAAAAAAAAAAGCCATGTTTGCCAATGCAACACTTTAACCATCTATATCTCTTATTATCTTTATGTTTAAATTTTGAAAAGTTCTTATCTTGAAAATGTAGAGAAGAATCTAACAAAATCCTACATGACTATATTTTTTCATATGTATAGATCGCTAAAGACAGTTAAAATGAAGTATGTGAATAATGCAGAAGTCAAATTGTTGCACAGATTAGAGAAAGTATGAAAATAGGTTTGGGTTGCCCAAAAAGGAGGACAGGTTGGACCACTTACAAATCCAAATGAGGTTTCATCTCAAATCCAATGGTAATGGAAAGAATAATTGGACTCAAGCTTATCATGTGGTTATATTAATTTCATTCTTCCTATTTCTCTTATGTGGGACTACTCATGTGGTTATGTTCTTCTTCGGGTATGGTGATCATTCTTGGGTCTAGCTAGCTATGGAGTATCGAGTTGGTTTCAATCTGTATCAAAATATTTGCGAGTTTCACTTCAACCTCATGTCGCTATTTCTTGGTGAAAATCGAGTCTCAGGTCATATGTTTTGGGTTACGTAATGGGGTGTTGGTCATGATTGAACTATATCCATACTCAAGCTAACTTGACTTGAATTTGTATAAATTCTATTCGAACTTTTAAACTTAATCATTCTCATCCAACACGTTTTAGCCTCATTCTATATTTTTTTGACAGGAAAAAACACCAATTTATTAAGATGAAACTGCAGTTAAATCTGCTAATACATTTGCAGCAACTTCAGGAGGATACTCCTCCAGCCACACACGCACACCATCAAATTTGAAGCTCAATTTAGCTAGACCATGAGCAACCCCATTCCCCTCCCTTTTAACAAAAGCAAAAGAAACTTTCCTGCAAGAACAAGCCAATTTGTGAATATCCTTTAGTATGCTCCCAAAATCAGATGGGTCATTAATTCCTTTCTTCAACTTTGCATAGACAGAGAGATTATCAGTTTCAAGAACAAAATCGCCAAAACCCGCTTCCATTGAGATTTTCAATGCATGTCGCAATGCCATGGCTTCCACAACCTCTACGTCAAAAGTACCCGCCATGAAAAGGCAAGTTGCAGCCACTACATCACCCGAGCTATCTCTTGTGACACCACCAAGACCCACTCCCTTCCCCTTGAATATTGCCCCGTCCGTATCTTGTAAGACCCGACCTTAGGCGCTACCCACTGCTGGGGAAAGTGTTGTTTTTTCGAGGCCATGTTGTCCCCTTCATTCACTTTCAAGTACTCCCCCACCATCCCCACAGCCTTATGAATCAACTCACCCACATTCTTCTTCTTCCCCTCAAATACCCACCCATTTTTCCTCAACCACAAGCTCCAACTCACACTCCAAAACATACTCCACCACTCAAGATCTTTATACTTACTTCGAAGAGATATACACCAATCTCGAAACGAGCTAATGACGTTCAAGTTCACTTCCAGCCTTAAAGGTGACAGTTGCCACACTCTCCTAGCTTCATCACACGTCCCAAGGGTATGTAGTACAGTTTCCACCTGCTCCCCACACAACGCACACCTCGGATCCACCTCCATACCACGCTTTTCCAATTGTTCCTTCACTGCCAAACCAAACTTAAAACAATATATACCCAAGCCAAACCAAAACTTGAATGTACCATGACCAAGAAAAACATGATTAGGTCAAAAAGCAAACCCAATCCGAACAACCCATTTGTCAAGTGTTTTTAACATGACCCATAAGACACGTCTGTAATCAAAAACTCACTTTCATCTACAACACTTCGATTGAAATATGTTCATTTGTACATGTGTCATGTTAGTTCTTCAAAATATACTACCTAATAAAACAATAACAAAACCAATGGAGACATTCTAACAACACTTATCTATCTTCCTTTTTTTATTTGAAGAGGAAAGAATAAGGATATTAGGATCATCTCCATTTAAGTTTTTTTCGTTTGCAGTCTCTAGATTGTGACACCTAAATTAAAAAGATAAAATCCCATAAAACACCTTATTTTCTGCCTTTATACAATCTTGATTGTTGATATTGTAAATGGACCATTTGTTTCCTCTAGGAAATAGAGAGGATTCTGTCTAGTGATCAGGAAGAGGCATATTAGATTAGGCTTTAGGAGTAAGGAAAGACACATTAAATATGAACCATCAAAAGAAAATACAGAGAAAAAAAGGTAAGAGTTGGGCAGATCCTCTTGTACTTCAGTTGGAAAGGTGGTCTATTTCCTTTGCATATGATTACACAATGCAACAAGTAGGGCACATCTTTAAACATACAGAGAGAAAAAGAAAAGGAAGGAAATCAAGTTCCTTCCACAGACATGATTTCTAGTTCAGCCCACCAAAGGGGAGACAGTCGCGGTACTGCAGCATCAGGTGTAATAGGAATTGCTTCCCTCAATTTCGTTGTGATTTCCTTCATCGTGGGTCTACGTGCAGGCTCGGGTCTAATGCATTCCAGAACAACTTTGCATAAGACGTCTAGCTCGTGTGTTTTGACAGATTTGAGTGTTGGATCAATCAATTCCTTGTTGTTCTCCTTATCTTTCAAGTAGTCCATAGCCTACAAGACCAAAACGATACAATATGAGCAATAGTGACTAAGCCTACTCCATATATTAGGTTGTATGAATACAAACATGGTGGTGCGATGCAGAACAATATAATGGAAGACCATGCAAAAATCAAAATTAGACATTTATGCAAACTGAGTCCATGCAAGTCCGAACCATATGTGTGTTAATATGTAAGAGGCACAACTTCCTTTGAGGATTGTCCTCTATAACTACCTAGGTTATAAAGAAGGTACTTGGGAGCAAAGAGTAGCAGAACATAAGATTTGGATTCAGAAAATTACCCAATCTACCAAAGAACCTTGTTCTTCTGAGTACAGAAGCCTTCCTGTGATGGTTTCAAGTAGCAATATACCAAATTCATACACATTTTGCCGCGAGTCAGCTGCTTTGGTTGATTCAGCAGGCTTTGAACTATCTTCACCTGTTTGAGATTTGGGTAATACTTCAAATGGCCTCTCGACGAGCTGTGTCAGAGCGAAAGGAATGCCGTTAATAAGAAATAAAAAAGGAGACAGAAAGCATGCATTATAAAGATAAGCTGATCATGGGTTTGAAAATGTTAAAGGTGTACCTTAGCTGCATAATCATCAGTTAGAAAGATTGCAGACGACCTTATGTTTGAGTGTGGCACTGGAGGATTTAGTTCATGGTGCATGTATTGGAGACAATAAGCTGCTCCCATTATAATCCTTATCCTAGCATTCCAGTCAAGATGCTCAACTTCTTTAACTGTATACACACACAAGCACACACAAAAATGAAAAGAGAGGCAAAAAAGAGGGTCAATGTCTTAACCTTTTAATTCAAGAGGAAAGTCAGAAGAACGCCGAAATTTTTTGCATGTAAGGATAGTTACCATGGAGATGCTCAAAGAAGCTCCCACTGGGGGCATATTCAAACACCATCATTCGAGTAAAAGGTTCATTCTCTTCACAATAACCAATAAGATTGACAAAGTTCTTGTGATTCACTCGTGACAACGTTTCAATCTGTACCATGACAATATCACACAATTAATACAAGGATAGAATTAGTCCTTCCACCCATCTCTTAGCTCTGTATTCCATTTCAAGATGCCCAAACTCATTTGCATAGTTTAACACCAGGTTTTGTTTTCCATCATAAGTTAAGGTATTTATATAAAAAAAAGGAAACAAAAAACTATTAAAAATTTTACTAACTAGATTCTTAACACGCATATTTCGTGAAATCATGCAAACATTCTGCTATGAAGGATAGTTTCAGCCTAATCTGACTCCAACAGACCTTCTTCCGGTATGTCAATTCTGCATTATCTGACCAATCTATTGAAGAAGTAACTAGAGTTGAAGCAACAGCTATTTCAACTCCACTTGATAAAGTTCCCTTGTATATTGTGAAAGCATCGTAAGTAGCAACAATATTGCTGAAGTCCTCACATGCTGTTTCTAGCTCAGGCCTGTTCAGCTTAGGGACTCCTGTGAGAAAGACAACCATTATCTTCAGATGTTCTTTTCAGAAAGCAAAAAATAAAAAAAAAAAAATAAAAAGTTGGAAGATGCAACAGGTTAAGAAGATTATATGGCTATGGTGCTGAATAAGCTCAACAGAGAGTCGAGCTCAGTAACAAGCTCTCTTGAACATATAATTGGCTACACTTAATCATCATCACATCATATGCTGTCCAGAAATTCATTGATTTTACCATATGAAGTATACCATTGACAAAAAGCAGGACTATTTTCCCAGAAAACCACAATATCATTTTATCATTGATACACTTTTTATGATGATACTATCAGCATGTAAGATCTGCTTTTGCAAAAAGTTAATGCAAACACCACAGACCAGACTTCATCAAAAGCCATATATAAGGGTGCGCTCTTTTCACCTCAGCAAAATAAGTTTCAAGGACCGGGATTGATCACATCCAATTAATTGTAAGCGTAAGGTAATTTCAGGTCCAATCAGGTGTGTAATAAGTTCAGAAAAATTCAGTTTAGCAAAATTCAAGTGACGAGAATGCACCCATATATAGTACAAATATCCATGAAAAGAACAGAGAGGTTCACCTGTAATAAAAGCTTTCTGCAATTGCCCACTAATGCCAGTCTTAAAGGGGCCTATAGGCCTTGCACCTCGACTTCTCCACATGAAATACAAAGCAGCAGCAATGACAAGCAAGAATAACACTCCAAGACCAATAGCAACAAACACCCACACCTTCTGAGAAGGCTTTTCTAAGTCGGCATGGGATTGGGCAGTTTTGGCTGGTGCTTTCTCCTGCTGCGAGTTAGACTTAGAAGGCACTGAAGGTGGTGGTCGAGACTTGGTCTTCACTTTTGGTACAGCGGGAAAAGACCCACTACTTCTTAAAGTAGTTTCTGAGTTGACTTGAGAAACAGCGTTATTTTTGGGTGGTAAAGCTTCGATATTAGTGGACTGTTCACTTAATTTACGACGAGTTACAGTAGCTAACACATGTTCATTTTGAAGCATGTTTGGCTCATACGAAGCTGAAAAATGTAAAAATTTGAAAGTTGTTAGAATGGTAGTATGAAAAGCATTAGATAATAGACATAAGATTGTCAAGAATAGACAAGGGCTGATGAACTTGCATCAACTTACTTTCCAAGTTACCAATTTGGTCACCTCCATGACCAAGCCATGACTCCGTTGTAAGTTTTGGCCTAAAAATCGAGGTAAGGAAAAGGTCAGAGTTCTATAATTATGTCGAGATACAGCAGAATTGAGGCTTAAGATAGCATGAATTGCAACACGGTAAATAAAGGACGACTGCTTACAAAGGTAAAGTAAAGTAACATGACAAATATTAACAATGGAAATAGGTAATGGATGCATATTAAGAGGAACAGAAATAACATAAGCACTCTAAGAAGGGAACAAAAAGTAGAAGAGATTGCTCTATCTATCCAAGTAAAGGGGTCCTAGTAGATTGGTATACTACCTATCTTCTAAAGGTGGTAGCTATTTTAATGTTGTTCAGTATTGCTAATGCCTACTCAAAAAGGTGGTAACTACGTACATTGATTAGCCGAGGCTCAACACAGATAAAAATGCATAGAAAATCAGAAATATCAGATTAACAAGACTCATGGCTTAGCAACTAAATGAGAGACATTTACAGCCTAAATCGGCGTAAAATCAGTATACCTCGTCCGATTGTTAAATAAAGTAGTAGTTTAAAGCTGGGAGTAAATGTCAAAAACAAGTACATTAATAGTGTAATAAGCCAAAGAAGCATTAAGGAAGAGGTTAATATACTGTACTTCCAAGTCATCAAAAGTTCCAGATGGAATAGAATGGAAAGAAAGAGGAAATTTCACTGACGCCAACATTTTCATACATTTTGTTTATGTTCAGAAGAAGTCAGAACCAGCCAATGCTCGTGAGTAGAGTAGGCTAAACTATCAAAAGCCAACACATAAGAACCTATACAATGTAAACAAAGTAAAGAAAACCCATTTCCCAAAAAACAAGTTAAGCAACATTTGGGACATATCAATATACACATCTGACAACACCAGCTTCTGGAGAATCCTCATTATCCCTTAGAAGAGGGTTAAATAATGTGAAAATTGCTAATGTTTCACCGTAGCACATCCCGATCTGCATGTAATGCTTACCGGTGGCCAACTTTTCTGTTGGTAACAGATGCAAGGTATTCATCAAATCGTAGCTCATACAGTACATTATGCGCCTCAAGTTCTGGAGGGATGGTGCCTTCAAAGTTATTGTCACAAAGAAGTCTGAAACAATAAATAGATTCTGGTCATTTAAACTTGAATGTGAAAAATTAGCAGTATAAAATTTGCATGGCAGCACTCACAATTGTTTCAGTGAACCAATCCTCGCAATCTCTGCTGGAATTGCTCCAGTCAAATAATTGCCACTCAAATCCAGCACCTCGAGCTTCGTAAGACGTCCAATCTCCACTGGAATGGCCCCTGAGAAGCGGTTTGCATGGAGTATGCTGTTCAATGAAACAAATCGAATTACACAAACTTGCAATAGAAACAGTAAGAATGAAAAGAAACCAGCTCTTTCTTGAGTTTTAATGACATCGGGAATTTGTCTGCAAGGTTTTATCTTGTTCAAAATAACAAAATCACATAAAAAAAGGATCATGGAAGCTCTTCAGGTATCAGTTGAACCACAACAGAATTAAAATACTCACAGAGCTCGTAAATTGTCAAGGTACCCCAGCTCGGGTGCCAGCGATCCTCCCAGAGACAGTCCACTCAGGTTTCTGCAAAGGAAAAAAAAATCTCATTCTATGAAGATTTTCTTCCCTACTCAACTATATAAAGCACTTTTAAGACAAGAACAATAAATGAGACATATAACATCAATATAAATCAAAATTTTAAGTAAGTAAAACTGGAACTTACAGCATATGCACTTTACCATCGACACAATGGACACCCTTCCAGTTACACATATGACCCTCTACAGGATCCCAACTTGCAAGAGAGTTATAAGGATCTGAATCTACCCTTGTTCGAAATTTTAATAAATTCAATCCTACAACAAAATCATCAACTTAAAACCAAAAGCAAGATTTGAAATTCTGAACACTAAATGTTGTGCATTATCTTTAGCTTACCTTCAAGACTGAGTGATGACGAGACTCGAAACTCTGAACCAAGGATCAAAACCACGAAACAGATGAATTGAAGCTTAAAGGTCCTCCATCTGCCCCCCATCGCTTGTTCAACAGAACGCTGAATTGGTGGGGCTACAAAGAACATTCCCCAACAGCCAGCACCTATACAAATCGCTAATATACAAAATCGCCAGGTCTCACTTCAATGACCAGGAGTTGGTCAGTGAAAATACCTAAAATATACACAAAATACACAACCACTGGCAACGCCCACACAAATGCTACAATGAGTTGAGGTTTATGAAGTTTGTACAGGCTAAATAGCTGCGATATAAACCCGGTCCACTGGCCTCTTCTTGAATTTAACAAGTAAATTTGTTTCTCTCATTCTTGAAGTCTAGGCTAGAAGAAGAACCCTTCTTGGTGAAGGATGCCACCAGCAAGTATACCGATTTCACCCCTAAGACAACCATCAAAACATGCATAATCAGAGCAGAAAGTATGCAAAACAAGCACCAAAATAAAATTAAACCCTCCTCAAATTGAACAAAAGGGTGCCAGAAGATAGCTGAAAACCCACATTTTAGGATCAAGTGCTGTAAAATTAGCTAAACTATTTTACAAAAATCAAAATAACCCTCCTCTAGTTGAACAAAAGGGTACCACAAAACAGCTCCAAAGCAACATTCTGCAACAATTGTAGAAAAATATGCAAGAAACTTCAAGATCAAAATTAAACCCTCTTCAAATTAATCAAAAGGGTACCAAAAAAAACCTCCAAAACCACATTCTACATAAAAGCTAGGAATCAAAGAATAAACCCATTAACAAGCAATCCATGAAAAAAGCGAAAAAGGCACAGAATTTTAGGGTTTACCTGAATGCAGGGGACAAATGGGTAACCAAGATTGAAACTTTCTGCAGCTCCCTTCAATTGTAAGACTAATAATTTATGGGTTTGTAATAAAATTGATGAAAAAGTTGGAAAATGATAAAGAAAATAAAAGGGGGTAAAATAAAGGCAGAAATTTATGAAGAAAAAAAATAAATTAAATATTTATAATCTATAAAAATTCAAAAAAATAAAAGAATTTGATAATAATCACAGAGTCTCTCTTCATTCCATCTTCTGTAGAAGACTCAGAAAGAAGATGAGCCTCCAAAAGGGCTAATTTTTCCTGAATTTTCCTCTATTTTGTTCTTCTTTCTCTCTCTTCCTCCCTTGATTTTCTCTCTCATCCTCCAACAATGTCAGCTGGGTTACCATCCTTTCCCTCTCCCTTATTTTTCTTAATTTTATTTTTCAAAAAAAAAAATTTAATTTTTTTTATATTTTGCCTCATAATATACCAACTACATTTGTTTAGTATTAATTTTGGGTGGTCCAAAATTCCAAATATGTACCTTTTTGAGAAGATATATTAAAAAATATCTATGATGTGGGTCCTACACCCACGTCTGTTCGCCGGCGTTATTTTTACCGGTTTTAACTGTCACCGTAGAAGGCATTTTCAGCTTTTCCCGCGAATTTTTTTCATGAGGTTTGGTGTTCTTCTAACTTAGTTTACCTTTGGATTTCATTATAATATATGGTTTAGATTATTCTAATGTTGTTTATAAGGGGATAATTGATTTGTATTATAATCATTACTTCTTGCCCGTTGACTATGGCCTCTCACTAGTCACTATTGTCTAACTCCTTGGCGTGCGTCCCTCTAATTTCCCAATTCTTTGACTCATTTATATTATCTTTTTTACTATTATTATTGTTGTAGTAAAATCAAATCATACTTCAATCATTAGTTGGATATTTTTATAAAGGAGTAGAATAAATGTGAAGACTAAAGAGTAGTATATTATATTTTCTTTGCTCTAGAGTAGAAGAAAATTGGCAAACAATTTATGCCAATGACAACCTTATACTACTCCCTTCGTTCTCATTTGTTCTTCCTATTTAGAATATTGTAGGGGTGAAAATTATTCGGATAAAAACCGAAATCCAATCCAATCCAATCTGAATTAGTAATTCGGGTCGAATTCGAATTGTGTTCGGATTGGATTCAGATTGAAATTTTTTAAAAAATTGGATTTTTGGATCGGATTGGATTGATAGTAATTGGATCCAAAAATCCAATATAACCGAATAGTAATATGCATTGTATTATGTATTTTGGATTGGGCTTAAGTGCTTAACTAATTTATTTAGAAAAAAACCCAGTGCTTAAGAGTTGTTGTTGTATTCTTTGTTGTTCAACTGAAACTGTTGTATTCTGTGTTGTTGGACTAACATCATGTATGATGTTACGTTCTATTGTAATGAATTGTGGCCTATGGTTTTGTTATTAGTTTATTAGTGGACTATGGGGTTTGTAATGAAGTATGAATTTGTAAATTGTAAATCTATTGGGTTGTTGTTATCGGCTTATCACGCCTAATTTATTTCATAAAAAAAAAAGAGTTTTAAAAAATCGGATTTTCGGATCGGGTCCAATTTAGAGATTGAAATTTCGGATTGGATTAGATCGGATTCAAATTCTCTAATTGGTTTGGATTTCGGATTGGAAAATTGAAATCCAAATTTTGTTCAGATCGGATTGGATTAGGCCCAAGTCCAAACCGTACACCGAAGTTTCACCCCTAGAATATTGACACTATTCACAATTGAAGAGAATCTTCTGAATTCTTTTCAACATATGATAACAAATATAGTCATGTGGGGATCTTGTTTGATTCGTCTCAATTAGTACTTTATTAATATTTTAATCATTATAATTCTACTAATACACAATGAAAGATATTTAAGGTCAAAGACGTGCATTGGCAAACGTGGAAGTCATAATAGGAAGAACAAAAGAGAACGGAGGGAGTAATAAATTGCGCAACTTCATCTTCAAAAAGGGAGGTATTTATTCGATGGATTGCAGCACCAACGATTATAATATAAGAGGAATTAAGGATAGAGAAAACTGTTACCATTTGTACTATTTGATGATGTACTTGTACAGTTGTACTGGAAGCTTATTGTCTTTTTAATTTTAATATAAAAACATAAGATCTATGGCTAAAGATAACCAAAACTACATTGAAAACTAACAAGAAACATTAAATGTTTACTACTTCCTCCGTTTCACATTAATTGCAACACTTTTCATTTAGGGGTGTTTCAAAAAAAATACAACACTTTTTTTTCTTTCCTTATTTAGTAAGTTTTGGGGGGTGAAAAGACAATATCACCCTTACTTAACAAATAAAAACTGATTTGTGAAACCTAATTAAATCCCTAAACACAATAACCCAATTTAATTTAAACTAATTTGAACACCAGCCATAACCAACCAGCCAACCACCACACCTTCCTCCCTTCTCTCCCTCGCCAACCACCACACCTTCCTCCTTTCTCTCCCTCCTCGCTCACGCCACTCTCTCTCCTCCCTCACGCTGCGAAGTCGACCTGAATCCACCACCGCTGCGAAGTCGAGCGAAGACGAACGAACGAAGAAGAAGATCTCCGCGAATTCTACCACAAATCATCAAATCCTAACGAAATTCTCTCCTTCGTTCTCCTTCTTTCTCTCTCCTCCGATCTCCTTCTTTCCATTTCTTTTTGTTTTTGTTTAGGGTTAGATCTATTTTGGTAGCAGGATTTTGGTGCAATTTTCGTGATTTTTGGTAGATGGTGGTGATGGGATTTTGTTTAGGGTTAGATCTATTTTGGTAGCAGGGTTAGATCTTTCTCTATCCTCCAATCTCCAATCTAATTTCACCAAAATCCTGTTGCCAACATTTAGGCTCTGTCCAAAATTTTCGTGAAATTTTACCAAAAAAATACATGGTTGTGGTTAGGATTGCTTTGACGCGGGATTTTAATGGAGTTGTTGTTCCATTTGAAAGTCTCTGAAGAACTGAGCAATGCTCTGATTGAAGAAGATGAAGCTGTCATTTTCAATCGTTTTCTCTGGTTTTGCACACTTTGCCAGCAGTGTATAGTATCTTGAATTGGGTTGTAGTTTCTAATTTCAGTTTCTAATTGTTTTGGATTACGAAAAAAGGGGGTGTGGTTAGATTTTTTTTTTTTTTTTTTTGAATATGCTCACATACAAGATGAAGATGGAGAAGATGAAGATCTTGGTGAATTTTCGTGAAATGGAAGATGGTGGTAGCGGGGTGGTTGTGGTGGGGGTATAGGTGGTGGCGGGATGGTTGTGGTGGTGGTGTTGGCGGTGGTGTTGGCGGGGTGGTGGCGGTTGGTGGTGGTGTTGGCGGGGTGGCGGCGGCTGGCGGTGGTAGGGTGGTGATGGTGGTACCTAGGTGTTGATTTAATGTATTAGTTGTACTACTCCCTCCGTCCCATAATATATTTCCCATTTCCCTTTTTTCACGGTACTTTATGCCAGTAGAATATAAGAGGGATAGTAAAGATTTTTTGTTTATTTAAATAAAATGTTGTATGGGAAAAGATGATTTTAGGAGAGAGAATGAAGAATAATTGGTGAAAGAGCATTTATTGTAACACTTGGGTTGAATAAACAAAGCAAAAAACAAAATTCAAGAAGCAAATAAATGATGGGACACGGTTTTTCTAGACAAATTACGGAAATATGTGGAACTAAATATGGAAATGGGAACTATATTTTGGGACACCCAAAATGGAAATGGGAACTATATTATGGGACGGAGGGAGTATTAGTTAGTCTAATCACATACCCATTCCATCTAATTGTACACTATTGAAAAATTGCATAGGAGTCCGCAATTTGGAAAGTGTTGCAATTAATGTGAAACGGAGGAAGTAATACAATCCCCTCGAAAAAATGTTTACTAACATTAATCATAGAAAGGAACAAAAGTTTGCATAAATTCAAACAAACTAAAATTAACCAATAGGATTACATCAAGTATTTCTAACAGGCAATAGAATTACAACCTTAAGGATAGGAGTTAGGCTCGAGTGGATGAAGAGACTCCGCTTTTACCGGTCGTGGGTTCGATCCTTACCCCAAAGATTATCTTTGGGGTGTTTTAAAGCATGCTATGCATGCCTTTCTGCCTAACGATGTGTTGGTGTTTCTCCTAGTAGCGCTTGTAGGGTTTAAGCCTTTAGCGAAACTTAATCTCCTAATCAAAAAAAAAATAAAAAATAAAACATGAATAAATTTTTGGAACACCTAAAAAGGAATACAAGCACTACATTATGGGACAGAGGGAATACAAATCTATACTAATATATTAAAAGGCGTGTCAAACAACGTATACACGCCACATGGTACCTCTCTTGCCCCACTAGAATGTCCAATGTGTACATATGTTATGGCAACTAACAAAAGTAAATTGGCTTGCAATAAGATTCGAACCCGTGACATCTTACTATTATATATAGCACAATTACCATCTCAACCAACTTTCCATCATGTTTTAAATGCCAACATTATTATATTTGTACCTTTTAAATGTTGGGTTTTCTTTATTACATTTTAATGCGAATGGGAAAAAATGCATTATCAAATTTGGAAAAAGTACCACCCGGGGCAAAAGGCCGGGCCCAAATACTATCTATACTAATATATTAAAAAGTGTTCATAGAAAAGTCTACGTGCCACGTGACTGACAATCAAAATGCATGGAGGAGGATTCGAACACTAGACCTCCTAAGTCGAAAATCTCACTAATTACCATCTTAACTAGCAATGAGTTCTGAGATATCTCTCCATATTAATATATAATCCCTCATTAAAATATGAAAAATTAATGAAAAAAGACAGAAAAAAAGAGTTTGAAACTTTCTCAAATACAAATAAAAAATAAAGTACTCAATGTATGGAGTCGGGCATCGCCCGGGCCACACACCACACACTAGTTTGTATTTATTATATGCACCATACACATATTACAGTGATAAATTTGTAGCATAAGTGCTCTAAATCTATTTGGTTGGGCATAACAACATAAATATTATATAGACTGATTTCACAATACTTTTACTATGCACCCTTTTTAAATTAGCCTTAATTTTGTAGTAATTATTTCGGAGTTATACTTTTAATGTGTTAAAGTAATTATTTTATAATTGTCCATTAATACACTTTCTTACTCTATAGTCTCTAAGCTTTATCCCAGCTCACGATATGGTGCATTAGCTATTGCCTATTGTGCACCTAACTATTACTTTCTCCGTTTCTTAATAAGTGCAACATAGAGAAAGTGGGGGAATAGCAAGGAATGTAGAGAGAGAAAGTTGGGACCACAATAAATTAGAGTAATTCAAGGGCATTACTATTTACCGCCCGTATTTACTAAAAATCGTCCGTATTTTTTTCAAGGTTTTCCTAAACTACCCCTATGTATACTCACTCTCACCTCACCCCAACCACCACCCACCCACCAAAGCAACCACCACCACCACCACCACCACCACCACCACGGCGTCAACCACCGCAACCACCACCACCACCACTCTCACCGAAAATCTTGCTATCATGGATATTTCCAAAAAAAAAAAAAAAAATTTTTTTTTTTTTGCATAGTAAAAGAATTTTCATCCGTTACCACCATGGTGGTAACAGAATTTTCATCCGTTACCACCATGGTGGTAACAGAATTTTCATCCGTTACCATGGTTTTTTCAAAAAAAAAAAAAAATTTTGTTACTTTTTTTGGAAAAACCCATGGTAACGGATGAAAAATCCGTTGCCTCCATGGAGGTAACGGGATTTTCATCCGTTACCACCATGGAGGCAACGGATTTTCATCCGTTACCGTGTCTTGGTGGCGGAATTTTTTTTTTTTTAAACTAACCACATTTCGTTCCGGTGTGGTTGGCGGCGTTGACGATTCTTCGTGGTGCTCCGGTGGTGGCAAGTGGTCCGCGATGGTGGTAGTCGGGTGGTGGTGGTCGAGGTAGTGTTGGTGGTGGTCGGGTGGTGGTGGACTGGTGGTGGTGGTCGGGTGGTGTTGGTGGTGATGGTGGTTAGGTGGTAGTGGTGGTGGTGGTGGTGGTCGGGTGGTGGTAGTGTGAGAGGTGAGAGAGTAAGAGTGAGTTAAAAAGGGAGGGGTATGGGGGGAATTTTAAGGAAAAAATACGGACGATTTTTAGTAAATACGGGCGGTAAATAGCAATTGGGTAATTCAAGTGATGCAACACAAAAGTTGTGGTCCCCTCTTGCTTTTTGGTGGCATATTTGTAATAAGATTGAATTTTTTTTTTTACTATTTTGAGCTTGGTTACACTTATTGTGACTATTCCAAATAAGAAAAGTGTTGCACTTATTAAGAAACGGGTGTAGTATTTAATAACGGATTTACTATGGGTTTAACTAGCGTTTAGAATAAGGTTAAAAAAGGTCTTATGCTAGTTTTTTTTGGTCACTAAAGGATGGACATCTAATTGCTCGATTGCAACAGCAAAAAGGCCCAGAAGTTGAAAAACTTGATACAATATGTTAATATGGGCCTTTGCTGTGGTGTTGTACTAAATTAGGCGATACTTGTTGTTATCACCTGTGTGGTTATATGTTCACATATCATGGAAAGTAATTAGATAAATTTATGTAAATAGTTACAAAATGTTGGGATGTGATGTGGAATGATATATTCGAGCCCAATAGGTTTATATTGTCTCCTTAAGAATATTTTGACATAATTCTCACTTGATGATGGAATAGGACTTATAGGCTTTAAGGCTCATGAGCACTTCTTGTTCCTTACTTTTGCCTCCAGTACCAATGAACTAAAGTTTGCATGGTGAATCAATTTGTAATTTTTTTGGGTTTTAAGCTTGGACGCTTTTGATATTTGGGCCCTGTGCTATTAGTCTGTATGCATCAGGTCAATAACCGACCTTGTTCATAGAGTATATAATAATAATAATAATAATAATAATAATAATAATAATAATAATAATAAAGAACAATGAAACTTTTTACCCTAACATATGAATTTTTATCTTTTCAAGCAGTCATTGAGTCAAGTCCTCGAGCCCTAAACTTCTCATCTTATCTATTGCCGATCGGGACAAACCAACTTGTTGTGGATACTTTAATTTGGAATGTTTTGTAGAAGTATTCGACTATTATTTTGGTATTTTATCATTTTAATAACCAACAAAACGGACATAAAAGAAACGCGAGTTAAAAAAAATGCAAACTCTTAATAAATTTGAGACCCATTTTGGACCTGTTTTTAGACTCGTGACCCGCCAGACCCATTGGATATGGTAAGGGTTTAGATTTTTTAGACCCTGTGGTTTGAGGCGGGTCAGGATCCACATCAAAATTTATAGGTCTGGGTCTAGTTGGACCCGCCCTAGATCTCACCCATGCCCATCCCTAACTGGACCCTAGCTGAAGAAAATGAAAAGGTCCAATAGTGAAAGTAAATAGAGTAACTAGGTTTCTCCCCAACTCCCAAGTTATTGAATGTATGTACTATGTTACCTTGGATTGTAACTAACTCTTTAATGCTTTAATTAAATACCTATGCTCATCTTCACCAAAAAAAAAAAAAAAAAAAAATTCAAGACAGTATTATTTTGCTGCTATTACTTGTTTGTGGTGTATTTTGTTGTTATTATTATTATTATTATTATTATTATTTGTTTGAGGTGTATTTAGTATTATTGTTTCTTAAATTATACTCCTTTTAAGTTCTCTAGACCACAATACTCATTACATTTTATCAAGACAACTAATCTATAAATATATATTAAAAGGTGTGCCTAAGGAAGTTTATGTGCCACGTGGCACTCTACTCAAACTTCTAATGCAAATGATATATGTCCATGTGTACTCCTCAATTTTAACAATTGACATACCATAATCTCTATACCATTGGCCCAACAACTACCTCGATCAAGGTACTGACCCAACAACTTGACACGATAAAATTGACTCGGTAGCTTGATTGAATACCTTACCTATTCAATTATTCATGAAACTGAACCAAAATTAAAACTCTAACAGTCTGTTTAGTTCATTTTTAGTAAAGGAAAAGAAGAGAAAGGAAAAGAGTGGAAGAGAAAGTAAAAAAAACCTTAACTTTCCATATTTGGTATAAAATTTCTCTTTCCTCCCAAATTTCCCCACATTTGGGAGGAAAGGAAAGTGAAATTTTATAAAAGAGTTTTTCATTTCACTTAAACTTTTTAAATGAAGTTATGAACCAAACATTGAAAAGTAACAAATTTCCAATCACCTCCGTTCATTTCATTTCAAATCCTTTCTACCAAATAAGCTGAAAGGATACTAGTCATACTACATACTAGCTACGAAATCCGAAATCAATCCAAATACAGAGTATACCTGAAATTAACCCAATCCGAACCTGATTCGGATGAACCACTTACCAAGCTACGTACTACTAGTTAGTGATGGCCACTGGTGCGGGCAGGGCGGGCCAGTCCGTGGGCCCTAGCGGGCCGGGCTGAGATTTCATGGCCTAGGACTAGACCGTGAAATTCACGGTTTGGGCGGGCTGGTCCACGGGCTGAAAAATCTTGGCCCACACCGATCTGTTACCGGTTTTCATAGTTCGGGGAGCGGTTATGACGGTTCGTGGGCCTAGCGGGCTGGACCGGGCTAGCGGTCCGGCATGAGAGTTTTTTTTTCAAAATTATTGAATCATTGAAATTATTCATTATTGTTACATAAAACCTTTAAAACTAATTAAAATTATTCATTACGGTTCGAGGTGGGTTGGACTGGGCTTTTCGCGGGCTCGACCCACACGGCCCACAAGGTGGGGTGGACTGAATGGGCTGGATTGACCCGCACTGTTGGCTATCTCTACTACCCGTCTACCACCTCTCCACGCGACTATTACTGCGTGATGGAAGACTAACAGTAGGAGGAAGACCAAGTATAAACAATACTCCCGTCAAGGCTTAATATAAAAAAAAAAAAGGTACGTTGAAGGAAGACCAAGTATTATATTCCCAACGAACACTTGATATTTGTTAAGATCATTGTCAAGCAACTACCAGTTTGCATTAAGAACAGAAAAAATTAAGAAAGGACAAATGATAATGTTTTCAACTTATTGATTATTGGAAACGTTACACATAGGTTTCATCAAGTTGTACTTATTTATAAAAGTTTTGTAATAAGCTAATGATTAGCTTCATGATTATCATACCTTCAACTAGCTAATTTTATTTATTACTCACCGGTCTCACCCCAGTAACGAACACATGATAAAGAATACTACTATGAACTGGTACAACCGTACAAATTGTTTTCCTTTAAGGCCGGTGCAACTGTTCAAGGCCCTGTGTTTAAGCATGTAACAAGCATTAACTTATAGCCTCGCTCACCGGAAGAGTGATCAAGCAGCATCTGAAGACCGATAATGGCGGCTGAACAACGCGTGTGCAAGGACTCGATAACTCTGCTATCTGGTGAGCTACATTACCCCCTTCTAGCTGATTTATTGTTCTGTTTTTCTTGTCTATCGACTATGAAGTTGCCAACATATACTTCCTCCGTTCTGAAATAAGTGAAACACTCTCTCAAAAAGCTAAATTCAGAACGGAAGAAGTATATAAATTATCCCTGTAAAACTAATGCTGAACTTTAATGCAAACAAAATCGAAAGACGAGAGGTGGCAAGATTACATGACATATGGTTTGCAGCTATATAAAGCTGCTCTAAGAGGAGACTGGGTAGCCGCAGCAGAAATCCATTTGAATCATCCAGAATGTTTCGCAGTAAGAATTACAAAACAAGGCGACACTGCTCTACACATTGCTGCAGTTACAAAGCGCACTGATTTTGTACAACAGCTTGTGACTACAATGGTTAAAAGTGGAACCACAGAAAATTTGCTTTTGAGGAACAACATTGGAAATACAGCACTATGCCTAGCTGCTGTGTCTGGAGATGTTGTGATTGCAAGAAAGATGGTGGAAGTACGCGTTGATCTCCCAACTACGCGAGGAAATGAGGGCTTGACACCACTCCATATGGCGGCCTTGTTAGGCCATGAAGAGATGGTTAAATACCTCTTACCACTCACTACAGGCTGTCTCTCAGATGAAGAACGCATTTCTCTCTTTATCAGTATTATCAAGACAGATTTGTATGGTATGTATTCAAGCATTTTTTGAATGGTATGTATTCAAGCATTATTTGAATGGAGATAAATTTAGATGGTAGAAGACACTACTCACAATCCAAGCATGTCTTCAGGGTGCATACTCATCAAATTAATTTCACTAATCTAGACTTATTAGTTGTGGACTAATTAAACTCACCTGAACTTACTAATGTTGTAAATTTATCTTGGTTGGTTAACCCTTGTAAGCCATGATCTAATTCAAGTTATCTGAATTATCTAATATTATTAGCTCAAAATTTAACTTATTTGAGTTTAAATGAGCTCATTGGCTCTCAACTCAACTTATTAGAACTTATTGACCTTGATAAATGTTATAGCTATGCCTTCAATTATTTATTTGGCGCTAGGAATAACCTAGCACGGGGGTCTGCAACTGATTATTCGGTATATGTTATTTAATATATCGGGTCTGTTTTAGTTTCGGGGTTAGGCCTATCTGTTTAGGTTAATTAGTAGGGTAATATATAAACCCTATTATTAAACTCTGCCTTATTATTCTGTAATCTGTACTCTATCCTAAACCTAATAAAATCGTTTCTCCTCTGCCTGTGGACGTAGCTAACACATTGTTAGTGAACCACGTTAATTCTTGTGTCGATTGTTCATTATTTTTGCTATCGTTGCATCTGTCACAACAATAAATGAAGATAAGGCGAGCAGAACATAGCCTTACTTGGTCTAATGAACAATACGTACTTTGAAGCGGTATATGTTTACAACTACACTTATGTGAACTGTATAGCTGGTCTACATTTTTACAGATATAGCCCTTGATATCCTGCGCAGTCATCCTTTCTTGGCCATTGCACGTGATGAAAATAGAGAGACACCGCTGCATGTTCTGGCCAAAAAACCGCTGAAGTCGCGTGGAAGTAGACTTGGCATGTGGAGCAAATGCTGCAACATATGTTAGTACCCCCTAGTAAAATCTCTTGGTCAGAGTAATTAACTTAAATTTTACATTGAATTAACTAGAAATTCTCTTGAAATTATAAAATAAAAGTTTAGTACTGTTTCATATGTTGACAAACGTGAAAGTCAAAACGTTGCAATTATTAAAAAAAACTGTACAAAGTAGTCTACTGTAATTTGAGTCTAAACACTAGTTTCGGACAGAACGAGTACATTATTGTTGGCATGTTTTAATGCTAGCTAGTTAATTTGACTGATTGATCATCTGTTTCCATAATAATTTTCCAGTAAGATTGTGTAGAGGACATAAAGAGAATGTTCAACAGACTAGAGCTCTGCTGCTGCTAGAAAAATTATGGAGCGAAGTGTTAAAGCAGCGACATTATAAGATATCGCAGTTGATGGGTCATCCTTGGCGGCTTCTGTTTGTTGCAGTTCAAGAAGGGAATGTGGAGTTTGTGACTTTCTTACTTTGTTCGTATCCTGATTTAGTATGGAAAGTGGATGACAATCGTCGGAGTATATTTCATGTCGCTGTACAGTATCGCCATGAGAAGATCTTCAGACTCATATATGAGATAGGTGCCATTAAGGATTTGCTAGCTACTAATGCAGACAATGATGGGAATAACATGCTTCACTTGGCTGCTGTTTTACCATCTTCTGATAGACTTAACTGCATTTCTGGTGCAGCTTTACAAATGCAACGAGAGATGTTGTGGTTTAAGGTGATCTTTTCATCATCTAGAATTTTAGTACTTCCTCCATTCTCAACTAAATGAAACGCTTATTCT
The DNA here is from genome assembly GCA_947646795.1 of Beta lomatogona. NCBI lineage: Eukaryota > Viridiplantae > Streptophyta > Magnoliopsida > Caryophyllales > Amaranthaceae > Beta > Beta lomatogona. Next base: position 2,017,555 of record CANSNZ010000447.1, read on the forward strand.
CTCTTTTATGTGAGAGCTTTTTGATAGAAGTTTTTCATTTATTTCAGAACGCAGGAAGTAATTCTTTTAGCTTGAAATAGCCGCTAAGTCACTTTCATATGGAATATGGAATACAAGGAGTATAATACAGAAAATTGAGTTGTGTCCTGGAACATTGGCATATTCTACAAAGAAAATCAAATAGTTCTATAATATTCCTTCAATCTTTAAGTCACATAACTTGCCTTTATCTCTATAACAGAACGTTTAGTCCACTAGTGTGGAAAAAAATTCCATCTTCAAGTGCTAAATATAAGGTTTACTATCATGTGAAAGACTTCAAACAGAGAATTATGTACTTCTATCAAATATAACTTATTACGGCTTGCTTGATAGATGGTAATTAATGGTGGATATGGTAGTAATTCATATGCAACATGTTACACGGCACATATGCAACATGTACGCTCTGTGCATCGAGGTATATGCAACACACTTGCACACACGCTTGGTTGAATTTGTGCACTATGCACACCTGGATGCAGGACTTATGGATGGTGTTAGTTGAACATCAGTGATCAGGGTAGCATTCAATTTGCTTTAAGCTTAAGAGATTACATAAGAGGTGATGTTATTCAAATACTAGTCTTGGATATGTATCTTCCTCTAGAAAGGGGTTACAAATCATATATTATACTACTACTTAATTGAAACGAGAAGCAAATTCTGACATTACTGAACTAAAGCAGGTGGTGGAAGATCTTCTGCAGCCCCAAATTGCTAAATCTAAAAATGCAAGAGGGGAAACACCGCGAACCTTATTTACTGAAAATCACAAAGAACTAAGAAAAGAAGGAGAAGAATGGATGAGAAAGACGGCAGGTTCTTGTAGTGTCGTCGCAACTTTAATTACTGCTGTACTGTTTGGGGCTACATTAAAAGTTCCAGGTAGTGATAGTGGAGCACTTGCTAACCCTCTGAGTCATGGTGCATGGTATTGGGTTTTTGCAATTTCTGATTCTATGTCCTTGATATCATCCACTGCTTCCATACTCATGTTCTTGTCAATACTAACATCAAGGTATGCTGAAGAAGATTTTCTTCAGTCACTGCCTCGCAAACTAATGATAGGCCTTACATTGCTCTTCATCTCCATTGCAACTATGATGATTGCCTTCACCGCGGCATTTCATATCATTTTTATGCATCGCTTTCTATGGATCTTCATCGCGTTCTTAGCTTGTATACCGATCATCCTCTTCGGCAGACAAGTATGGCCTCTCTTAGTAGAGGTCTATCGTCCAACATTCGATACTTATTCTATTTTCCAACCTCAACACCAACTTTTTTGTGACGTTCATCTACCAAATCAGCCGTGCATTGACAGAAATAATCACCAAGGCCATGGCCAAGGGCCTATATGTCGTAATGTTGAGGCAGTCTAGGCTGATGATTTCATTTTTCTTCAATCTTCATCTATATATTTTCTGTACCTGTCAAATGTGGCATCAGATTTTTACATCATCTATTGTGTACTTGATTGTTTCTTTCAATAATTGAGCATGTGTAGCTACATTAGTGACTTCAATTATTGATCACTTGAAAGGATTTTTTCGATTATGTATTGCCTTAAAAAGAAATAAATCCAATTCTCATACAAATTCTTGTAGTATAAATTGGCAAAGAACATGATTGGTACAAGAATACCAATGATATAAAAGGTTCCCTCTCAGCTTACTTTTTCCCTCGACCATATAGACGAACATTACATTTTCTTTGGCACCCCTTTGAAGTTTCAGCCTAAACACATAGCTTTTTTTTTTTATTTCCACCTGCATCAATGTTGAAGTGATCACGCTTTGACTTAGAAAATGATAAAAAAAAAATTCTAATTTGCATAAGAAGCTCAAACATGTGACTTCTTAATTTGTAATGTCATGATCTTACCACTTAACTATGAGTTGTGCTTGTGACAAAATGTCAAACTCAAACTATATATCTTTTTTATCTTATTAAATTAGTCAGCCCGAGCCCAACTAGTTAGAGAGGAAAAGTCAAAAGCCATAGAAAGAAATTAAAGAAAAATGTAGAAGACATACACAAAATGCCCTTAATATTTTTTATCATTACATATATTAAACTGATTATAATATTCAAAAGTGATAAGCTCATGAGCCGCTCGATAAATTTTATCATTACATATATTACAATAATATTTCAAATGTCGACTATTTTTAGAACAAATTATAAACTAATTATAAGTTACTTAAAATGACTATCAAAATTAAGAACTTTACAATGAATACATAAGGTATTATATTAATAGATTATAAAGAATACTTTTTTGACAGTAATTTAGGGAAACTAATCAAGTATATTTGCTCACCAGCAACTCGAACTCTAAACCTTAACGAGTGGAGTCGAGCTAGAAAATTTCGAACTCGATAAGAAATAGCTCGACTCAATATCTTAACAGGTCAAGTCGATCATAGACTAGCTCGTGACCTACTCGCTCAATAAGCACACCTACACAAACGTATATCGATATGGGTGCATTTTACTTTTCACATCAAGACCGCACTTCCACACAACCACACTTCCATCCAATGTTCATTTCCTTCCTCTTCATGTTCATCTGACCCTTTCTGTTGTTCACTTGATAAGTGTATAATCATCTAAAATCACATTAAATTTCTCTCAATGCAAAAATTCATGTTTAAAAACATTTTTTAATCAATAACATGAGATACCTATGGCTTTTGATGAACAACCTTCAGTATCTTCCAAATTCTCACAAGGATTAGCTGATCGCTATCCATTATAATTTCCAAAAGAAAATAAAAACAAGCAAAAATATATGAAAATAAACTTTAAACTGCAATTACTTCAGTTCTTTTACACAACAAATGCAATTTAAATTAGGAATTAAGTGATGGCCAATGGTGCGAGCTAGAGGGGCCGGCCACGGGCCCTAGTGGGCTGGGCTGGGCTGAGATTTCACAACCCATGACCGGGCCGTGAAAGTCACGGGTATGCGGGCTGAAAAATCTTGACCCACACCGATCTGTTACCGATTTTCACAGTTCGGGAAGTAGTTCGTGGGCCTAGCGAGCCGGCATGAGATTTATTTTTTTTTAAAAATTATTTAATCATTGTAATTATTCATTGTAACAGTCTTGAAATTTTGATACTTCTAAAAACATCTTATGATAATTAAATTCGGAAATCCAAAGGTGCTACGCCGTGATAATTAATAATAAGAACCGCAAGGCTAATGGTTCCAACTGGAAATAATAAACAATAAGTTTTAAATAATTATTCCATATCAACTAGATAGAAAATAATTAACTATTACAAACCAAAATATGAATTCTAAAGTCAAATGAATAACAACAGAAGTCTTACTAGAGTCTAGTAAGCTAAAAGAGATCCAGCGTATTCTTTAACCCAACCAAAAGCTAACTATCTTCAAGTCATTGCACATTAAACACTGTTATATCAGCTAAAGGCTGAGCAAGATTTAATACTATAGTAAAACAAAACCAACCAATGTGCATGCAAGACATATATGAATATCTTGCAAATTCATTTAAAAGTTGTACATATTATATATACGGTTTTTTCACCATATACCCCTGACAATTTTTTTTTGCACCATTTACCCTTTCAACTTTCCAAATTCACCATATACCCCTCACGTTTGAAAAAATACATCCACTTACCCTTTTGACTGACGGTGTTAGACTTCCGTTAGTCATTAGGCCTTAATCCTCCCCTAACCCTACTTAACTAACCTAAATCAAACTCTAATCCTAACCCTAACCCTAATCTAATATACTAACTTGGGCCCTAACTACCTACCCTCCCCCCCACCCCTTACCCCCACTGCCCCCATCACCGCCTCACCACCCCCCTCACCACCACCACCTCCTCACCACCACCCCCCATTCCTTCTCCCGTTGACCTCCCCGCTAACCCCATCCCCTTCCCCACGCAGCCCCCCCCCCCTCCCCCCACATCCCCCTTTCCCTTCCCCACCACCCTCGAAGCACCCCTCCCCACTCCCCACGCAACCCCCAGAAGGCCACTTAGCCCCTTCCCCGAAATGTTTGCTCACCAACCCCCTTCCCATGTTGAATCGCACCCCCGAACGAACAAAAAAAATCAAAAAATCTGGGTCGCCGACATTAAAGTCGTCAACTGCTAGGATCTCGGAGAAAAATTCGGGTTGCGTCGAAATTATGGGTCGCCAACATTAAAGTTTTTTTCATTCATCATTGCTAGGATCGAGAGACGTGGAGGGGGAGGGGGTTTGGTGCGACGGAAAGTTGCGTGGGGAAAGGGAAGGGGAGGGGGGTTGCGGGACCGAGGGGGAGGGGCTGCGGGGGTGGGAATGCTGGGGGAGGGGCTGCGGGGGTGGGGCGCTTGGGTGTGGGGGCCGCCAGGGGGGGCTGCCGGGCTGTGGTGGGGGAAGGGGTGGGGTGGGGGGTGGGGTGGGGGAAGGGGTGGTTAGGGTTTAGGATTGATTAGGGTTAAAGGAGGATTAGGGTAGGGTTTAGGGTTAATTAGATTAGAGGGGGTTAGGGTTTAGGTTAGTTAATTAGAGTTAAGGGGGAATTAGGGGGTTAATGACTAACGGACGTTAACGCTGTTAGTCATTAAGGGTAAGTGGATGTATTTTTTCAAACGTGAGGGGTACATGGTGAATTTGGAAAGTTGAAAGGGTATATGGTGCAAAAAAAAATTTGTCAGGGGTATATGGTGAAAAAACCGTTATATATATAATATAATAACTTTCCAACAACCTCAAATTCAATATTTCTTTCTTTCTTTATAAATAACTCTGCTAAACATTAATACAACTGTTTTGTAACCTGTGAATAGGAAGTATCAAAAGTCTAAAGAGCTAGCTAGGCTCACTATATAAGGTAAATACCAAAGTCTTTAGTACGCATACCCCTAACTTGATAAAGTATCAAGAAGGAAGACAAATGTCATGAGTATTGATCAATATACTCCCAACTACTAAAATAAATTGTTGAGACACTGTTAACTCAACATACTTCCATACACGAGGAATACCACTTACCGGCAACTCCACAATTTAATTAAAACTTGATAACAATGAGGAACTTCCTCCTTTTAATATAAATCTCATAAATAATCTCATAAACTCTTTCAATATAAATATCGAGAACCATTTAAAACCCAATATATAAATTTCATAAAACAATCTCATTCTTAAAATAAATTTCCAAAACAAGGTACTTCCTCCGTTTCAAAATAGATGTTACACTTTCTAAAATGAGGTGTTTCAAATTACATGCATCACTTTCTTTTTTGGGAAATAAATCCTCTCTATCTCTCTTCTATCACATGGGTCCCCATTTTTCTTTCTCTATATCTCTCTCCTCTCCAAAAATTGCCTAAGAGTTCGTGTTTTAGAAAGTGTAGCATCTATTTTGAAACGGAAGAAGTATAACAATTTCTGAACTCATCTGTACAAGCATAGTAAGAAATCTTACCTTGTCAACCATTACGGTCAATGAATCTCAATCTCAAGTAAAAAAGTTCCTCTACGAACCTGCAATCTACAATATAATACTCCCTCCGTCCCATAATATAGTGCTCACATTCCTTTTTTGGTATCCCAAAATGTCGTGCCTATTTTTTTTTTATCAATTTATTTGGACTAAATTATGCTTAATTTCTACACAAACTTTCCAAAATACCTTTACATTTCTCTCAAAACATGTGACCCCATTTATTGTTGTACACCATTCCAATGAACATTTATTGCCTTTTGATTTTGTTTAAAGGAAAAAGAAAATTAGTTTTAATACAAAAGTATCAAAAAAGCACTTCATTAAATATTTTTTTTGGAAATCCTACCACTCATTCCATTTTCCTTAATTCCCGTGAAAAATGAGAAGTAAGCACACTAGTACAAAATCGACGATTTGCGTCGGATGTGAGGCGCCCATTTGCGTCGGATGTGAGGCGCCCATTTGCGTCGGACATGGGTCCCGACGGCATAGGTCTCGACGCAGATGAAGAAACAGGATCTGCGTCGGACTAGGACACGACACATTTGAAGAGCTATCTGCGTCGGACCCTGCCCAACATGCGACGCAGATGGAGACAACAGCCAGCAAGCCAGACTCATTTGCGTCGAATGTTAGTCAACGTTCGACGCAAATTAACCATTTTTTTATTTTAAAAAATTCCATTTGCGTCGGACTTTGCCTTACATCCGACGCAAATGGGAAAATTTTGTTAAAAATAAACAAATTCACGTAGACATTATTCACGCTAAACGCATACACAAACCTAAATTCTAAACAATATGTTCAAAATCAACAAATGGAAGATTAAAAACTCCAGTAACACACAATTCAAAACAGAACCATAATCAAATTCAACAAATAACATAAAAACAGAAAAACATAATCAAAACAGAACCATAATCAAACAAGTATAAAAACAGAATAATATAATCAAAACAGAACCATAATCAAACAAGTATAAAAACAGAACCATAATCTATACAAAATTAAAAAACAAAATTAAAAACTTATATATTCAGATCTAACATACAAAAAACGAAATTAAAAACTGAACTTAAAAAAAATTAATTCAGATCTATTATACAAGAATGAAATTGCACTAAATATATTTAAAAAAAACCTAAATCGCCAAAATCAGATCAAACTTCGTTCTCGTTCTTCAAATCTCGTTCTTCTTCAATTTCGTTCTTGAATTTGATAACAATTAAACAGCAAGAATTCGCCGCCATTGCTAATTGAGCAAGAATTCTTGAATTTGATAACAATCTCATTCTTCAAATCTCATTCTTGCCCTCAATTTCACTGAGTTCTCGGTCTTTCTTCTCTTGCTCGAGCTTTTCGAGCTCTTTACTCTGCAAAATCAACGAAATTGAATTCGCCGCCATTGCTAATTAAGGAGGTTGGTTGGTGAGAAGAAGAAGGAGAAGATGAAGAAGGGTTGAGAGAGAGAAGCGGTGAAGATCTGGTGGTATGAGAAAGAAAGAGGGAGAGGGAGGAGAGAAAGAGAGAGAGACGGCTGGTGTGATGTGAATTTCGGTTGATACGTCTTAATTTGTTAGGGTTTTAGAAAATAAGGAGTGAGCTCGCTTATATGCGTCGCACATATAGGCCATGCGACTCAGATAAGCCCAATTCATTTTCTGGTCAAAAAAAAGTAGTAGGTTGCATTTTCTTATATCTAAAAATTAGCCCAAATCATCTGCGTCGGATGGGCCATAGAGTCCGATGCAAATTTTTTTTTGCATCGCCCTAAAGGAAGGTGCGACGCAGATAGGTTGTCTTTTGCGTCGATTCCATGTTGTATGTGACGCAGATAGGTCTTCTGCGACGTTTGTCCTGTTATGCGACGCAGATGGTGTGACGCAAATCGTCGTTTTTCTACTAGTGGCACTATATTATGGGACGGAGGGAGTAATATAGTATAAGTCACTTGACTATACTTTACACAATTCACCTATAGATGACATCACCTAGTTAATGAGCTTTCACTGATTATTAAAACATCTCAATTAAATTAAACATAATCCAAAAAATCACAAAAATCAATAGGTTAAAGGTCAAACATACTAAACTGTGCAAATTGGTTAAACTTGGATGGTCTTAATAATGATATAAAATCTCGCTTTTCTGAGCTTATTGAAGATATATTACTTACTATTGAACATTTAATCTTATCATCCATCTCCGCAATCCGTAGATTGTGCACACGTCCGTATGGTGAGGAAGGTGTGCACATGTACATGGCTAACAAGCCAAATGTACATAAAATAACAAGTCAAATAAACACATGGCTAACAAGCCAAATGAACATATGTACATCTCTGTTAGTATATGTTCATTGGTATTGGTCTTTATGTTCATAACCTAGTGCTTGATGTTCATCGTGCGCACCTTCCTCACCATACAGACATGTGCACCTACTAATTTGCACCATCTTCGGCTATTCTGATGGATTAGAATACTAGCTGAGACTATTTATTGTTAATTTGTTCAACAATATCTTAAGCAAATTAAATGTGAACCAAGTTGAAGACCTGATGATCTGCCAAAGTTTGCAATCAACGTGATGTTGGTATATTCACTATATACTTATAGTGGTGGTAAAAGGTATTAGACATAGATAGTAACCAGGATGATCTATGGTCATATGACTTGTTTTTTCTTTTTAATTTAACAATTTAATTCTTACTTGACACCATCCTGAAATACAACTAATCCAACTCCATTTCATTCCAAAACCATAACAACCCATCAGAACAAAGGCAACATATCTATAAGAAAACCACACGTGACACTATACTACAATGGACTGATAATTCGAACCAGGCGATTAACAAACAATCCCATATATCACAAATTTTAGAATATATTTCGGTAACAATAACTTCGCATATGTTAACTAAATCGAATTAAACATCAAACATAAGCCAATTATACAAATTTCTCATAGTAGAAATTTCCCCCAATTTGATAGTTAAGAACCCTAAGTTAGCAGAAATCCCAAATTCAGAAAAATCAACCAAATACAAAATTAAAACTTAAGATTATAACTTACTTGATTAGGGAAAGTAACATAGGGGTGAAATTACACTATAAAAGACCCGGAAAAATTGTTCTTTGATCCGATTCTCGATCCCGAAAACCGCAAGCCAAGAACCAATTCTTCTCTTTGAAAACCCACAAACCGAAGATGAAGATGGAGATGATGGATCAAGGTTGATGTGTGATAATGGTTGAAGCAAGAATTAAAGGGAAAAAAACAAAAGAAGAATGTGGACTAAAGGACGAAGAAGACGATCCTTTTTTATTTTAATTTTGTTTTGTTTGTCAATAAATCTAATTAATTTTAATTTTTTATGCCAAACAAAAGTTGCTACAATGATAGGACTAAAATAGCGTATCTTGACTGCTTCTTGAGATGCAAATAATGTGATGCGATGAGTTGGTTATTAGTTCTATAGTTATTAGTTTATACTTCGTATTATGTGTTTTTTCTTTTTGTTTTGTTTTAGTTTTAACAAAAATCAACGAGTCACACACTCATTTTATTGAAAGGTATAGGAAAGTAAAAGTGTTTGTGATGATGTTGCTGTAGCTATGTTTTGGTATTAAACTTTTTTTTTTTCAACTTTCCAACTTTAATTAAGATTGGCAATTTCACGGGTAACCTAGAAAATCTAGGAATTAGTTTTCGACTCTTTCTAGGGTAGAGTCAATATTCGGGAAACAAAATATATTTAATAAAATAATATTAAATTATTTTAATAAACTAAAATAATATAAATAATTACTAAACAAGTATATAAATACGGGGTGTTACATGTATTATTGTTACATAAAACCTTTAAAATGAATTATAATGTATACAATTATTAATATTAATGAATAATTTCATCATTTTTTAATTTGATAGAATTATAATATATGCAATTTGATTAAAATATATACAATTTGATTAAAATATACACAATTTGGTTGAATAATTACTTCGGCTGGTCTGGTTCATGGGCCTAGCCGGACCTGTTTTGTAGTCCGGGCTGGACGGTTTTAGTAGCGGGTTGGGCTCAAGAAATCCGACCCACGGCCCACCCACCAATTTCACGGTTCGAGCCGGGTTAAACAGCAACAACAAACCAAAAAAGACTTTTAATAAACAGAAGAAAGAGAAAATATCAAAAGAGAGAAAATATTGTTAGGAATTAGGATGACAGATTAGGAGAGAGAAACTACTAAATTGATGAAAGCTAAGTACATAAAGCAGAAGATGAGAGAGAAAAAGGAAGTTGCTCTAAGAGCAACAGAGGAGAGAGAAAATTTTCAAACCTTACCAAATCCCATGAAAACTAAGATTATTCTAAATTTTATAGTAATTAACAGTGACCATATAAATAGATGAGCATATTATTCTCATTTCTAATATATATTTAGCAATTATATAACAATATTTTATGCATTTAAAAATACATAGGTACAATAAGACAATTAAAAGCTAAATGAAGAATGATCAGGAGAAATTGACATAAGCTAAACATTTAAACATTCCACAGTGACTACTCCACTTCCTATTAAATTTCTCACAGACTCATGTGTCATGTCTGACATGGATATCTCTCTTCTTTTCATTGTAAGTCTTGCCTTATACTTTTCAATTGAACCATCAATTGTTCATTTGTTTTTAAAGATCCATTTACAATTAATGGGTTTATTCCTTTTTAGGCAAGTTAACAAGTTCCCATGTATCATTAGACATAATTGAGTCTATTTCAGTATTTACAACTTCCTTCCAAAGACTAGCAATGGAACTCATAGCCTCTTTATAAGTCTTAGGTTCATCATCATCAAATATATGTTGACATACAACTAGTTCATTTAGTTCATCCACGTCATTCAATTCATTTTAGAAAGTATATAAGGACCAAAACTAGTTTCTAATTCACTTCTTTTAGGTTGCAAAATCTCATTTTCAGTTAGAGGAGAATTCACAAGCATAAAGGTAGAAGAGGGATAAGATACATGGACATAATAGGAACAACAGTTTTCTTTAAAGGAAACACGTACTCTTAAAATTCAGCATTTCTAGAGTCACACATTAACCTATTCACTTAAGCACATAATCCTATATGCTGCACTGTTTTCTGCATAGCCAACAAAAATAGCATGAAAAGTCTTAGGTGTAATGTTTTCCCTTTTTAAGGCAAGTAGTCCACTTTAGCTAAACATCCCCCAAGCTTTCAAATATTTCAGGTTGGGTGCATAATCCCTTCCACAGTTCATAAGGGGTCTTGTGTAACTTCTTACAGGGCACTTTATTCGAATTATAATTTGCAGAAAGTATGGCTTCGTCCCACGTGTTATCGGGCAAATCATAACTAATTAACATTGCAGTCATTGTGTCCTTTAAGAATATGTTTTTTCCTTTAAGTGATGCCCTTTTTTTGGGGTGTAGGGAGCGTATAATTCATATAATTTTACTCACATAAACCTTTTAAATAGGTTGTTTCATAATCTTACGTTCTAATTGGTTTTCTACTTCTACTTTATAAATAATAATTTTTCTGTTTTACCTTTAGTCATCCTTAAAGATATACCTTAGTATATCAAGAACAATCATCAACAAAAGTAATATACTAGCGTTTTATGCCTCTACTTTCAGTGTTCTTAAAGTCCGCTAGCTCATAATGTACCAATTTAAGTAACTAAGTGTTAAAATAATGTAGGAAAATCTAGAAAATTGTTTAGGTCGGCAAAACAACCGTCATTACATAGTATAAATATGTAATGATGTAAGCTGCAAGGATGAAGAAATAATAAAGTCATTTTGCCTTACATTTAATGTTAGCCGCCACTTCACCAAAACCAATTCTCCATCAACTATAAACTTTGTCTTACAATATAAATTACCAACTTTCCCCTATTACATTCCATTAGTGGTATCAGAGCCATTTTAATCCAAAGTCTCCACTACATCATACAAATTATCATACTCCCATAAAACTTATACACCAAACACAAAATAAATCAACTCCTTTTTAAAAAAAAAAACAAACACCACATAAATGAAAAGGACTTCCCCAAACACCCCAAACTCAAACACATTTAACTACCCCCAAGTAAATTAGGTACCCAAATTTAAGGGAGAAAAATATCAATAATGGTCTATTCAAATGAAGTCCATATTTATCTCACAAGATTTGTGGGAGTTAGTGCAAAATAGTTATGAACAACCAAATGATTTGATCCAAGAAGCCACTTGGGATGAAACACGGCGAAAGCAATATAAACAAAATCGGATAAGGGATAATTATGCCCTATCCTTAATATATCGGGGAGTAGATGAAAAAATCCTCCATACTATTATGGCTGCTACAACGGCCAAGGAGGCTTGGAGTATCCTGGAGACAAAATATAGGGGCTCCGAAAAGGTAATACTCTTCAAACTCCAATCTTTATGGAGAGACTTTGATAATTTATTAATGCCGAAAAATGAAACAATTCAAGAGTTTTTTAGTCGAGTAACAAATATTATAAATCAAATCCGAACTAATGGAGATAAAATTGAAGATGTCCAAGTTGTTCGGAAAATATTAAGAAGTCCCCCAAAAATTATGATCATATAGTGGCTGCTATAGAGGAGTCTAATAAAGATTTATCTAAATTAAGTTTATCTGAATTAATGGGCTCTCTTCTAGCACATGAAGATAGAATGCGGAGATTTACAGAACAGCCACTAGAACAAGTTTTTCAAGCAAAATTAAAATTCTCTAATAATGTAGAAAATAAAAGTAAAAATGGCTACGGTAAAGGAGGTACTTCATATAACCGTAGCAGGGGGAGAGGAAGTTATAAAAATCAAGGAACTTAAGAAAATCAATCTGGCTCCTATTGTAATTTATGTAAGAAAAATGGTCATAATACACAAGATTGCCAGTATAAGTGTAAGAGATGCAAAAGACACGCCCAATTTGAAAAGGATTGTTGGTTCCGGCAAAAGGATGAGGCTAATTTTACGGAAAACAAGGAGCCAGAGATCAATTATTTTATACCTGTTTAAATGCTCACCAAGAGTCAAATGATATATGGTATATTGATAGTGCTTGTTCAAACCACATGAGTACATGACTGGCAATAAAAATTCATTTGTCAGTCTGGACGAAAATATAGAAACACAAATTACTCTTGGTGATGGAAGCAACCAATAGGTTGCTGGTAAGGGGACAATAGTCGTTAGAACAAAAAACGGCTCGTCTAAATTTATTTCCGACGTTTTCTATGTCCCGGGGCTTGCACAAAATTTATTAAGTGTAGGCCAACTAATCCAAAGAGGCTATATGGTGAAATTTGATGCTAATAAATGCCTCATATTTGATAAGAAAAAAGGGCAATTAATTACTACTACTTAAATGGCTCCTAATAAAATATTTCCATTAAGAATGCAAATGGAGCATAATGTTGCCCTAAGTTCTATAATGGATGAATCCACATTGTGGCATTTAAGATTCGGGCATCTAAATTTTAACAGTTTAAAACTGTTAAAACAAAAAGAAATGGTGATTGGGCTTCCACCTATAACTAATGAAAGAAAAATTTGTGAAGGTTGTATATATGGCAAAATGCATTGATTGCCATTCCTACTTCATCTTGGAGGGCTAGAGCTCCATTAGAGCTCGTTCACTCAGATATATGGGGCCCTACCAGAAACCCGTCTCTTGGCGGAAAAAGATATTTTCTATTATTTGTCGATGATTTCACTCGCATGATGTGGGTTTATATTTTGGAGCAAAAATCAGAAGCGTTTTCCCACTTCATGCAATTTAAACCCCCCACTGGAAAAACAAAGTGGGCATTCTATGAAAATTCTAAGAACAGATCGTGGGGGAGAATTTACAAGCAAAGAATTTAACAGCTTCTGTAAGGAGCATGGGATTAAAAGAGAATTAACAGTAAGATGCACACCTCAACAAAATGGTGTTGCGGAAAGGAAAAATAGAACAATTGCTGAAATGGCCCGCAGTATGATGCAAGCTAAGAATTTACCAAAATATTTTTGGGCCGAAGCTGTCTGTACAGCAGTGTATATTCTCAATACGTCTCCCATGAAAGCAGTAAAGGGTATGACACCCTATGAAGCTTGGCATAAGAGAAAGCCAAGAGTGGAGCACCTCAAAGTATTCGGGTGCATAGCATATGCCCACATCCCGAAAGAAAATCGGGAAAAACTTGATGGAAAAGGAGAAAAATGTATCTTCATTGGATACAGTGACGAATCTAAACGATATCGTCTCTATCAGCCCGAATCCAAGAAGTTAGTCATTTCAAGAGATGTCATCTTCGATGAAGGAGCTCAATGGATGTGGATAGAGAATGAATCTCAACCACGTGAAGGAGATTTTCTTCCACCAAGTCCAAGTGAAGATGAAGACCCAAATCATCAAGCAACGCAATCATCCTCAAGTCCATCATCGCCAAGATCTACAACAACATCCTCGAGATCGGTGAGTCCAACATCAGGATCAAGCTCTCAAAGCTCAGCTCCAGTAGTGCGACGTTCACAAAGAGATCGGCGACCACCAGGCTACTTGGACGATTTCCAGTGCAATCAAGCTATCATGGCTCTCTTCACTTGCGAACCACAAAGTTTTCAAGAAGCTGCTCGAGAAGACAAATGGATCGAGGCCATGAATGAAGAAATCAAGATGATCGAGAAAAACAACACATGGGAGCTTGTTGAGAAACCTGAAGACAAAGAAGTCATTGGGCTCAAATGGGTCTACAAGGTCAAGTATAACGAAGATGGCTCCATCCAGAAATACAAGGCTCGTCTCATCGCAAAAGGTTACTCCCAACAACCAGGGATTGACTTTAACGAGACATATGCTCCCGTCGTTCGCATGGAGATTATCAGGTCAGTCCTTGCTCTTGCTGCTCAACTTAAATTACCAGTCTTTCAATTAGATGTCAAGTCAGCATTTCTAAATGGGGAGCTTGAAGAAGAAGTATATGTTCAGCAACCGCAAGGATATCTCATCGAAGGCAAAGAAGACAAAGTATACCGCCTTCGTAAAGCTCTTTATGGGCTTAAGCAAGCACCCATGGCCTGGAATAGCAAAATAGATGGCTACCTACTCCAAAATGGCTTCACAAAAAGCCCAAGTGAGCCATCACTATATATCAAGGCCCAAGGATCACAAGATTTTCTCATATTGCGCCTTTATGTAGATGATCTAATCTACACAGGCACTAATCCGAAAATGATTAAAGAATTTAAGAAGACAATGATGTCGGAATATGAAATGACCGACCTTGGAGCCATGAAGTACTTCCTTGGCATGCAAGTCAAGCAAAGCCCAGGAAGAATATTTCTTTCGCAAGAGAAATATGTAGACAACCTACTCAAAAAAATCAACATGAGTGAATGCAAGCCATTGGCTACACCAATGGCACTTAATGAAAGGCTATCAAAGAATGATGGCAAAGAGAAGGTCGATGCATCAATATATAGAAGTCTGGTTGGCTCTCTCATCTATCTGACACATACAAGGCCCGACATAGTACATGCTGTCAGCATCGTATCCAGATTCATGAGTGAGTCAAGTAAAGCTCATTTAGCAGCAGCAAAAAGGATTCTCAGGTATGTCAAAGGAACAAAAAGTTATGGAATCATGTACGAGATAGAGGAGAATCACAAGCTTACAGGATACACAGACAGCGATTGGGCCGGAAGCATTGACGATCGGAAGAGTACAAGTGGCTACGTCTTCCAGCTAGGCTATATCTTGGTCATTAAATAAACAAGCAACAATAGCTCTGTCATCAGCAGAAGCAGAGTACGCAGCAGCAACAAGTGCAGCATGTGAAGCAATTTGGCTCAAAAGAATTCTCAATGATCTACAAATGACATCGAAGAATCAACAACTATCTATTGCGACAACATGTCTGCAATAGCCATGACGAAAAATCCGGTGTTTCACAGCCGCACGAAGCACATCAAGATTCGACACCATTTCATTCGTGAGCTGGTCGACAAACAAGAGATCGAGCTACAATTCTGCAAGACGGGGGAGCAGCTAGCAGACATTTTTACAAAGACAATTTCAACAGAAAAATTCATGCAATTCAGAAAACAACTTGGAGTTCAAGATTTTTTCCATTAGAGGGAGTGTTAAAATAATGTAGAAAAATCTAGAAAAAACTAGATGTAACTTGAAGTTTGTAAAAATAGAAAAAGAGAATTAGGTAGATGAGTCTAGAATTATCTAGTCTAAATCATATGTAAGAAAATAAAGAGGAACCTAGAAACAACAAGAAAATTGTTTAGGTCGGCAAAATAACCGACATTACATAGTATAAATATGTAATGATGTAAGCTGCAAGGATGAAGAAATAATAAAGTCAGTTTGCCTTACATTTAATGTTTGCCGCCACTTCACCAAAACCAATTCTCCATCAACTATAAACTTTGTCTTACAATATAAATTACCAACTTTCCCCTATTACATTCCATCACTAAGTTTGTTTAATAATTGGTGATAGACTTGAAAGGTAACCTAGCATTCTTAGTCTCAACAAATAATTCACATTTGTTATGAGTACCACAACCAAATTAGAGATTGAAGACATGTTTTGTAAGTGTTTCAAAGAGCCATAATTCACATGCCCTAATCTAGCATTTCAAATATCAAGAGACACAAACAAGTAAGCAGGAGTTGATGCATTATTAGCCAAATCAACAATAAGAATACACACTAGAACGAACATCCCCCGTGACATATATCCCTTTCGCCATTGCGACAAAACTAGCTTATCACCCCCTGAAATTAAATTAAGGTTCACCCCAACCGTGTTTAACAAAGCACCGGAAATTAAGCTTTTATGAAGGGAGGGGATATAGAATAAGTTACGTAAAGATAAAGTTTTCCTACAATATAATTTAAGGGGAATTTTTTCTTTATCGAGCACCACTGCTAGAGTTACCCATGATAACCTTTCCTCCTTTTGGAGCCTCATATTACATCATTTACATTGCACTTATGCAAATATGGGTCCCTTTTATAAGCTATGTTGCTTTCATAGGTTGTTTGGTCTTTTGATGTAATTTCAGTTACTTTAGAATTGAAAAAGATACAAACTGCTTTTCATAATTGTGTGAAATATGACTTCACTATTTTGCTGTGAATTATTATAAATTATCTATAGTAAGTTAGTTAAAATTGGATTAGAAACTACACTTCAAGAGCTTTCCAAAGAAATGTTACATGAGTCAAACAAAGCTCCAGATTATCAAAAGTTATAGTTCTTCGAAGTTGATCAAATAAAGCTCCAGATTTCTACATGTCCCTGCACGACCATGCAACCTGCTCCAAAGACCTTTTTCAAATCTCGGACGAATGCACGTGCATGATTGTGCACGATCATGTGAGCGCCATTTTATTTGCGATTTATAAATAGGCCTCTAAACCTTATTTTAAGGGAATTGGGACATTATTATCAATAATAATTAGTTTATGTGTAGGGTTTTTAGAAAGAAGTTAGAGAGAGAATAAAAACTTGTAAATCCCCATTGTTCTTTAAGTCTCTTTCTTTCCTCCATTATTTCAAGTATTTATTTATTTATTTTCTTCTTCTTTTCTCTTAGCTAGATTATATTATGATGTTTAATTTTTCTTCTCTTTTTTGTTTATTTATTTCAATTATGCTTGAGTAGTTCTATAATCTAGGATTAGGTTGAACCCTAGTATAATTCAATATATGATTCCCCCCCCCCAAAAAAAATCCAATCTCCAATTTAATTAGTTTATTTGATCTCACTTATTTGAATTGTGCTATTTTATCAATACCAAGTTAAACGTAATTTGGTATTGATTAACCTAAAATCTTTATTATCAATGAGAGTTGGATTTAAATGGTTGTGATTAATTAAAGACATTAAATTCTCCATGCAAATAGGTAGACCAGTTGGTTAAGAGTTTTAGGTAACGTATATAATGCCTCTAATGTCCATGATTTCATGAGAATAAGAATGACTGTAGATATTAGGGAAGCCACTAATACTACAGATAAGCTTGGTGGAGGATCCAAAAATTTGCAAATGGTTGGTCACACTACCACAAATCCGCGCTACATTCAATAACCAATACATTAATTAAGATAAAACATCCATAGAGGTTTCATTCCAAAAGCAATAAATATTCATATTACAACCAAATATTCATATTACAGTCAATCAATTTTCATATCAAATAACTAGCTAGTTGCTCTCTGTTTTCAAATGCCAATTACTCTCTCCATCTTCTTTTTAGTTGCTACACTATCTCAACCATATCCAAACACCAACAACAATCAAACAATTCTACAAAACCGAAACTAATCAATTCTTTCAACCATATCAAACACCAACAACAATCAAACAATTGCAAATTACTATATTTAAATTCATTGTACAAAAACAGAAAACCACATTAATTATTCTTTTTAGTCAGATAAACTAATATTATAAGCCAAGGCATCAAATCTACAAGTAACACAAACTAGTAAGCATATCACAGTGAAATCAAACCAAAAACTTTAACCGTTATTCCACTCTTTTCAATCTAAACCAATTAAACTGTAAATTTCAATTTAAACAATTAAATTATGAAATCCATAGGATTTGAATCAGACAATTTGATCAGACGAAAAATAACAACACAAATACACAACCAATTACATAAAAACAACCAATTAATAAGAAAAATTAACTTCTAATTTAGAGACCGGTGGGCGTGGTGGACCGGGAAGGCAGCGATTTGCGAAGCGATAGCACTAGCACAACGCCACAATGATTTTGGTTTTTGGATAAAATGCGTGCGTGGAAGCTGAAGCCAATTGATTTTTTTAAAATAAAATAATAGTTGGTCAAGTGACCAACCATGACCATGACTCCATGAGTCATGACCACACATACCTCTGCAACTGGAGAAACTATTGGTATTATTAAGGGTGCATCTTTCCTTTTGAGCATTACAATTTGATTATTTGGGCCTTTCGGGTAGGGATCTTTCTTTATATTTATTCATGTTAGTAGGGATCCATAACCCCCTATAATGATAAGCATGCTACACTCAAAGCTCATTATTCTTTTGAAACCTCTATATGAGCATAGTCATATAATAGATAGAACTTCAAATGAGCAAATGAGTAAAAAATACCCTTGAGTGTACCATGCACATGATACACCCGAGTGTATGATAAATGCACTCCCTATAACCTTTATTATTTGATTTATTATTTATTACTCCCTCCGTCCCTAAATAGAGTGCCCATTTCTTTTGGGCACAAGTATTAAGAAGAAATCATGTGTAGGATCTTAGTTGTATTAAATCATAATTAAATATAGAAGTTGGTTCACTTTTTATAAATTGTTTGTTAAGGTGACAGAATGTGGGCCATATGGGAAAGTGGGTGACATTATAAAAGTTGAAAGCAAAATGATATTTTAATTGGTAGACCTATATCAAATAAGGAAATGAAAAAATCTATTTGGGACAAACATAAATGAAAAATTGGACACTCTATTTAGGGACGAAAGGAGTATGTTACTCCATAGTCTTAGTATTTATTAGCCATCACTCTTGTTTAGTCTTGTCACTATGTGACAGCTAATAGTAGAATTTCTTTATGTGGGATCAACCATTGACTTATCCTAAACAACTTTTATTTAGTGACATTAAATTGTACTCCATATACTTTGTTTTTATCTTCTGTTTGTGAATACTTCTTTTTGTCTCTTTCTTATCTTTGTAATATTTTTTCAATCTTTGATTTATAATCAATGGTGGACCTGGCTTGCCTCTAAAAAGTTCTGGAAAAAAATTTATTATTATTATTATTTCAGTTCAGTTCAGTTTCTCTCAATAAAAAAAAAAAGGACCTAGTCCAATAAAGATAAACCAAAAGTATACATAACATACACAAACCATACCTACTCCGTCCGGTTTTTTTAATTGCTATATTGTTGTATACACAACAATTTAGGCAATATCACTTTTAAGCTTTTGAGATGGTATTTTTTGACCCATTTAATATAAAATAATAGAAAAAAGTGAAAAAGTAGTAATTTTGGGTGGAAAAAGAGAAAAACAAATATAATAGTACTACTTTATGGTGGACTAAGTACCCCAAATAAAAAAAGATTAAACCATAGCAATTAAAAAGAAACACCCATATACAAAAAAACGAAGCAATTAAAAAAAGGAGAGAGTATGTGTTAAGGAAAGGAAATGGGAAAAGGGGGATCCACATGTTGTGACAAAACTGATGTTGACATTTCCTTTTGATCTTTAGAGAGTAGCTTTTTGCTTTTTTTGTACTTGTAATAACCTCATTCATTTGGCTATTTTTTTTTTTGTTTTCTTTTGAAGGGGTTTTTTTCTTTTCTTTCATTTAGGCCATGTTCTTTTTGATATATTTTTAGTTCAGTTCAGTAAAAATAAGTTTAGTTCGACCAAAAGAAGTTTAGTTCAGTTCAGTCAAAATAAGTTCAGTTTAGTTCAGTCTTGTCTAATATTGTATATGTTGCTATTAATATTGTTATTATTATTAATATTATAATTATAATAAGGAAAAATTTCATAAAACTACCTTTTATAATCAACTTTTTTCAAAAAACTACCTTTAAAAAATTTTCTTTCAAAAAACTACCTTATATAACAAATTTCCTTTCAATATACTACTCCCTCCGTTTCATTTTAATCTACACACTTTCCTTTTTAGTCTGTTTCTTTTTAATCTACACACTGTTGCTTTTTCTATTTTTGGTAACATGTCACATCTACTTACCATTAATGGGGTTTAATCACTAACTAAGTCACCATAAATTGCTTTTCTTTCTTCCCCTCTCGTTTCTTTTCTCTTTTCTCGTTACCCCACCGACAGCAACACCTACGACAATTGTCATTTATTGATTATTATTAAATATAAACATAAAATGGTAGTATATTGAAATGAATTTGTTATATAAGGTAGTTTTTTGAAAGAAAATTTATAAAAGGTAGTTTTTAAAAAAAAGTTAGTTATAAAAGGTAGTTTTTGAAATTTTGCCTTATAATAACGATGAATTTGTGTTTTTTGTTTTTTTTATTTTGTTGATTTTCATTATTTTTTATTATTGTTTTTATTATTATTATTATTATTATTATTATTATTATTATTATTATAATTTATTATTTATTATTTATTATTTATTATTTATTATTTATTATTTATTATTTATTATTATTATTTATTTATTATTATTTATTATTTATTTAATATTATTTATTATTTATTGTTTATTGTTTATTGTTTATTATTTATTATTTATTATTTATTATTTATTATTTATTAATTGTTATTTATTATTTATTATTTATTATTTATTATTTATTATTTATTATTTATTATTTATTATTTATTATTTATTATTTATTATTTATTATTTATTATTTATTATTTATTATTTATTATTTATTATTTATTATTTATTATTTATTATTTATTATTTATTATTTATTATTTATTATTTATTATTTATTATTTATTATTTATTATTTATTTTTATAAAATAAGAATAATAAGTATTGATAATATTATGTTAATACAGTTCGGTTCAAAAAAATAAGTTCAGTTCGAAAAAATAAGTCCAAAATAAGTTCAATTCATATTGTTCAGCCAAAATAAGTATAGTTTAGCAAAAATAAGTTCGGTTCGGTTCAGCCAGAATAAGTTCAAAAGAACAGGGCCTTATTACCGCTAATTCTTATCTTTATCCATTTTTTATTTATACATGTTTTAGTTTATGCTATTTAAGGCTTTGAACATTGTCTTTTTAATTTTGTATTTGTGCCAACACTTATATTTATCAGGTATAACAATTAATTTATAACTTAGTTTGTTTTGATACTTTTATATAGTATATATTTATTTGATTACTTTGGACTTAAAAATAATATTTGTATGTTTTTATAGTTTTTATATATGCCGTTGTGAAATTTTTCTGCCCTCCGATAGCAATAGTTGGAAGATCTGCAACTGTTTATAATGAGCTCATATTATGTTGAATAATAGTATAACACATACACATTGATGTTTCATTCCTATCTCCAATCTACTACTATATACTAAAAGAGAATACACTATTCAACTTTTCCCACAAAAACTATCTCCAAACCAACGTGGCATGTTCTGATCATTCTAAATACCGCCTTAATGTACAGATGATGTCATGGTTTTTTTAAATAACTGAACTTGCTTCTTTCTTGGAAAAAAGGTAGTCTGACTTATTTGTTTCCAATAATAAGCATTTATGACTATCCTTTTTCTTTTGGTTTATCTTTCTAGCACAATTCAAGAATCTATCTTATATGCATTTCCTTCATCATCCTTGTGCACAGTTCTCTGTCCTTCATTCTCTATTACTCAAACTTGAAACCCAAAACAAAAATTGTAATGGGTCTTCCTTTAATTAATCTTTCCATTAAATATAATCATTATCTTCCTCCTTGTTTATCTTTGATGTTGATATTATTGAGATTTGTTACGAAATTTGTAAAAAAAAAAAAAAATGACAAATACAATGTTGAAGCTCAGGTAATTATTTAATAGTTTGATTTGATTGCAAATGTTATTAGATTTCTAATTGGGAATTTCTCACTGGTACCCTATAACTATTGGATTTTTCCATTGGTACACAAAATAAAATTGATTTCTCAATAGTACGTACCCTTAAACTATTGGATTTTGCCATTGGTATATAAAAATAAAATTGATTTCTCAATAGTACCATTATACTATTGTCTTCTTTATAGATGTTAACTTAACATTAATGAAACTTAGTAAGCGTATTATTCATTTTTTAATGTTGTCGTTTATCTATTAAAATAAAAGAAAACAAATCCCTAATTAAACCCCCAGCCAACTCAATTGCCTAAAACAATTATATATATTCTCTCAAAATCGTATATGTCAAATGCTTTCAAATCTCTGCCTCCATTGTTCACCTTTGAACTTGATCAAAAATTGTGCCACCTGATATTCTCTTCTTGGGGCTTCGACATCGGCTCTTGGTTGCTCAAAATTCTGGAAAACTCAATGCAAATAAGGGGATATTAATATTGAAGATTATATTAATACACTATTCAACTTTTCCCCCAAAAACTATCTCCAATCCTACGTGGCATGTTCTGGTCATTCTAAATCCAGCCATAATGTACAGATGATGTCATGCTTTTTTTAAATAACTGAACTTGCTTCTTTCTTGGAAAAAAAGTAGTCTGACTTATTTGTTTCCAATAATAAGCATTTATGACTATCCTTTTTCTTTTGGTTTATCTTCCTGGCACAATTCAAGAATCTATCCTATATGCATTTCCTTCATCATCCTGTTGCACAATTCTCTGTCCTTCATTCTCTATTACTCAAAATTGAAACCCAAAACAAAAATTATAATGGGTCTTCCTTTAATTAATATTTCTATTAAATATAATCATCATCTTCCTCCTAATTTATCTTTGATGTTAATATTATTGAGATTTGTTACGAAATTTGTAAAGAAAAAAAAATTGACGAATACAATGTTGAAGCTCAGGTAATTGCTTAATAGTTTGATTTGATTGCAAATGTTATTAGATTTCTAATGAGGAATTTCTCACTGGTACCCTTTAACTATTGAATTTTTCCAATAGTACACAAAATAAAATTGACTTCTCAATAGTACCCTTAAACTATTGGATTTTGCCATTGGTATATAAAAATAAAATTGATTTCTCAATAGTACCATTATACTATTGTCTTCTTTATAGATGTTAACTTAACATTAATGAAACTTAGTAAACGTATTATTCATTTTTTAATGTTGTCATTTATCTATTAAAATAAAAGAAAACAAATCCCTAATTAAACCCCTAGCCAACTCAATTGCCTAAAATAAAAATTCAACTATATTCTCTCAAAATCGTATATGTCAAACGCTTTCATATCTCTGCCTCCATTGTTCACCTTTGAACTTGATCAAAAACTGTGCCACCTGATATTCTCTTCTTGGGGCTTCTACATCGGCTCTTGGTTGCTCAAAATTCTGGAAAACTCAATGCAAATCAGGGGATATTAATATTGAAGATTATATTAATACACTATTCAACTTTTCCCCCAAAAACTATCTCCAATCCTACGTGGCATGTTCTGGTCATTCTAAATCCCGCCATAATGTACAGATAATGTCATGCTTTTTTTAAATAACTGAACTTGCTTCTTTCCTGGAAAAAAAGTAGTCTGACTTATTTGTTTCCAATAATAAGCATTTATGACTATCCTTTTTCTTTTGCTTTATCTTCCTGGCACAATTCAAGAATCTATCCTATATGCATTTCCTTCATCATCCTGTTGCACAGTTCTCTGTCATTCATTCTCTATTACTCAAACTTGAAACCCAAAAAAAAATTATAATGGGTCTTCCTTTAATTAATCTTTCTATTAAATATAATCATTATCTTCCCTCCTAATTTACCTTTGATGTTGATATTATTGAGTTTTGTTACGAAATTTGTAAAAAAAAAAATTGACGAATACAATAATGAAGCTCATGTAATTGTTTAATAGTTTGATTTGATTGCAAATGTTATTAGATTTCTAATTGGGAATTTATCACTGGTACCCTTTTATTATTGAATTTTTCCATTGGTACACAAAACAAAATTGACTTCTCAATAGTACCCTTAAACTATTGGATTTTGCCATTGGTGTATAAAAATAAAATTGATTTCTCAATAGTACCATTATACTATTGTCTTCTTTATAGATGTTAACTTAACATTAATGAAACTTAGTAAACGTATTATTCATTTTTTAATGTTGTCATTTATCTATTAAAATAAAAGAAAACAAATCCCTAATTAAACCCCCAGCCAACTCAATTGCCTAAAATAAAAATTCGATTATATTATCTTAAAATAGTATATGTCAAACGCTTTCATATCTCTGCCTCCATTGTTCACCTTTGAACTTGATCAAAAACTGTGTCACCTGATATTCTCTTCTTGGGGCTTCTACATCGGCTCTTGGTTGCTCAAAATTCAGGAAAACTCAATGCAAATCAGGGGATATTAATATTGAAGATTATATTAATACACTATTCAACTTTCCCCCCAAAAACTATCCCCAATCCTACTTGGCATGTTCTGGTCATTCTAAATCCCGCCATAATGTACAGATGATGTCATGCTTTTTTTAAATAACTGAACTTGCTTCTTTCTTGGAAAAAAAGTAGTCTGACTTATTTGTTTCCAATAATAAGCATTTATGACTTTCCTTTTTCTTTTGGACCATCTTCTTGGCACAATTCAAGAATCTATACTATATGCATTTCCTTCATCATCCTGTTGCTAAGTTTACTAAGTTTCATTAATATTAAGTTCATATCTATAAAAAAGACAATAGTATAATGGTACTATTCAACTTTTCCCCCAAAAACTATCTCCAATCCTACGTGGCATGTCTAGGTCATTCTAAATCCCGTCTTAATGTACAGACGTATAGAGTATGATTGTGTGTAGATTATATCTTATATAATTAAGTAATAATTAGTCCATTTTAATAATTCTTTAATACGCCATCAATATTGTTTATAACTAAGAATTAATCATGTCAAATATTATTATAAAACCTTTATTATTAAAAAGAAACCATACCTTATATTTTTTTAGAGCCGTACATCGTACCGGAGCGAACTTAGTAAGGCAATAACCCACCACAACGTACATAATTCTTCCTTTAAAAAAATGAACGTACAAAATTTCAAACATTGATTACGATTTGCTTACCCCATGCGCCACCAATTGTTATCAGGACCTGCTGTCTCCTTGTCAGTTGTGTGTATACATATAAGTTCTGTACTTCTGTACTTAATTCATTTTCCCACAAGGATCGGAGCCGCCACCACGATATTTCATATAAATAGCCATTATTGTCTCCCTTCCCTTGATTAAACCCTTTTGTTCCCTGCGTGCACATCAATTTCATACAAATCATCTTCAACATATACACATCAGATCACATATATATTTCCTTCTTATTTTTTATTTTAAAATTAATCAGATCGATCATCAGGGTATTACCATAAAAATTACATTTTGCGTTATCACAAGTATCTGTTGAATTCATTTGCAGCTTTGTATTATCGCATCAACGTGTTTTTCGGGGTTTCAGATATGGTGGTATGTAGTATAATACTTTGATCCACAAGTAAGCAAGATTACCTATTTATTATCTCTGATGATAAGTAATGCTTCTTCTTGTGTTTGCCGCAGCCACCACATTCTATTACGGGCTTAGTCCCGAGTCCAGGGAACGACTATAATAGAATTTTGAACAACTACAGGAAGCCGGTTGATGTGCTGGGATTTTCAAAGAAAGAAAGTACTAGTTCAGGAATTGAACCTGCACGAAACATGTCTTCCATTGATGAAGATTGTTTATCTGCGATTTCCCCGGATCCGCAACGCTCTCCCTCCAAGTTTCATCCTTCCGGTAATGCAAACCTGTCTTAATTTGATTTTCAATTGGTGTTGATCTATGTTGTTCGGAGTCCAGCACTCAGGTCGGATACGGGTAGTCCAAGTGTCCGACTCAGTTATTTTTTGAAACTCTTTCTATTTTTCGGCCCACAACAAAGTGTCCAGGTGTCTCACCCATGTTCGAGTGTCAAGGGTACTTGAGGTGAAACAAGTAGTTCGACCAACATAGGTCCTGAATTCTATACCCATCTTTCTCTCTCTCCTCTCTTCACTCTCAAGTGTTGAGAATAAGATACCAAGAAGGTAAGAACTAAGAAGAGTCGGTGAACATCCAATGAGCAAATAATTAAAATAATTAGTCTTCTTAGGTCAGGCTTGGGGTTCACTTCGGTCTTTTGTAATCAATGGATCCACCAAAGGTTGGTTCATATTCAGGATGGGTGTGCCGTGTGGGTTTGAGTTTGGAGCTTACAGTATAGGGTCAAATGAGTTTTCAATTAGTATCACGTCGTTACATATTTATATACTAGTAAATTATGTACACGATGCGTGCCTATTTTTTTTTATTTTTTCAAACATAAATTCTAGCCTTTTTGGGCATAAACATAGGGTAAAAATTTAAGCATTATATATTTTTTGGCTAAATTTCGTAGGTTAAGCCTTTATCATTTAACCCTTCTTTTATTAATTTTTTATACTTATTTTTTTTAAAAATTTTTAAAATTAAACTTGATGAACGATAAAAGAATATTAAGTGAATTTATTTAGGATTTCCTATGTTGTATTAACATAGTCTTTTGTGTTAAATAATCATTTCACTTTGTTAATTGATTGAATTTTTCCGTTTTGATGTAATATTTGATTGATTGTGTTTGTAAATTAATTGATAAGATATTTGATTGATGTAATATTCCTTTTAACTTTTTCAGCATAAATGTATTAAATCTTATAGTCAATATTTCTTGTTTTGGTGGCTCAATTATAACTTGATTGCCTTCAACCTTTAAGGGTTTGTTCTCTTCTGCATAAAACAACTGAACTGAACTGAATTAAATTACAACTAATTAATAATAATGATTATCATTTGGGAACTGAACTAAACTGCACTGCACTGAATTGAACTGAACTAAACTGAACTGAATTGAAAATAAGTTGGGGAGAACATGCCCTAAGTTAATTTTTTGATGCTATATATGAGTTTGACTTTGTTTTTCCCATATTTCTGGTACTAATTGATTTACTATTGAGTTGTTAAGTAAATTTATAGGGAGGACACCATAGCTCCTCCTTCCCTTATATAATATATATGTTTCCACTTTATTTCTTACGGGTTGGTTAGAGGTCGTAATAGGTTCTGGTAGGTTTTTAAGAGCATGCCCACTCATGGTTTTTTTGGGCATTAATTTGAGTCACGAACCTTGCTCAAAAAAAACATGGGGTTGCATCCATGGTTTTTTTATGCTTGTATTTGGGTCATGCTATGACTCAATCCATGGGTGGTCATCCTATGACCCAAACCATGGCTGGTCATCTTATGACTCAAGCCAACCATCTGTGGACATGTGGCAGTGCGTCATAAAGGTTATTTTTTGTAATTCAAATTTTGTAATCTAAATAACTTAAAAAATACAAATTAAAAAAAAATCTTTTTGAGATCTATAAATAGACATCCATTTTGCTATATTTTGACACACTTTTAAAATTAATTATTTTCTCTCTACATTGTACGCACATGAATAATTGTTTTTTGGAAGCTTTTATTATTGAACAATTTTTTTAATCAAAATTAATTACTACTAAATGAATTTATTTAGGGTCGTTAATATACAAAATAATTTATTTATAATCTTGTATGATATTATAAATATCAAAAGGTATAAATATATATTGATGTAGAAGAGAGAAAATGGGATGAGTAATAAGTGGGATAGAGGAGGATGATGTTCTTTTTTTTGGGCCATGAGTGGGGTGCATTTGTCAAAATGGGTCATAAGACATGACAAACTTTGATAAGATGAGAGAGAAAGTTGTCGAAATTCACCATATACTCCTGACATTTCAAAACTGTTCACCATATACCCTTTTTTTTGTTAACCGACATTAAGTCGCCGTTTGCGTTATTTACAATATTGCCATTATTAACCCCTAACCCTAACCCCTAACCCTAACCCTTACCCATAACCCCTAAACCTAACCGTAACCCCATGCCGGCCCCGGCGCCTACCCCTCCCCCCCAGCCCACCCCCCCCCCCCTCCCCTTCCCCTCCCTTCCACCGTCGCATCCCCCCCACCCCTTTCCCCGTCGATTTCCCCCAGCCCCTCCCACACCCCCTAGCCTCCCCGTCGATTTCCCCAGCCCCCCACCCCTACCCTTCGAATTCCCCCACCCTCCCCTCCCCCCCTTCCCCCCTTTGAATTCCCCTACCCCCCATGGATGGCGGGGGTTAAGGTTAGGGGTGGGTTAGGGTTAGGGTTAGGGTTATTGTTTAGGATTAGGGGTTAGGGTAAAGGGTTAATTGTGGCAAAATTGTAAATAATGCAAGCGGTGAGTTAACAACAGTTAGGAAAAGGGCATTTATTGAACATTTTCGAAAACTCAGGGGTATATTGTGAATATCTGAAACATTGAGGGTATATGGTGAATTTTCTAATTTGTCGGGGGTATATGGTGAAAAAACCGTTGTTATTGATACATCATTAGAGATGTTAATGGTCCAAGTTGTGTCTTTTCGAGATTTTACAACAAGTCAATGGGGCCTTTATTATGCAATGAAGGGAGAAAAATAAGTTATTAGTGGTAAAGTGTTATGCTTTGTCAGACGTAAAAGTCAAAGTGTTGTAATTATTTAAAACAATATAATCAAGTATTTAGGTATGGGATTTTTATTTTCATAAAAAATTTGAAGAAAAAAAACTAATATTTGCTCCAAATCCCCTCTATCAATGGGAATTGGTCCCAAAATAAGCCATAGATAAAAAACTTAACTGTTGGTTGTCTACTAAGAAACATCCCTTGATGTTTTATACTTATACCTTATCTGTTGTTGTTAAATAAACATAGTTCAACAATAATTGATTTTTTTTCTAGTTGCCTACGCAAACCAAACTCCCTCTTAAATTTTACGGTTTTTTTCACCAAATACCCCTGACAAAAAAATTTATTCACCAAATACCCCTACTTTTTTCAAAATTCACCAGATACCCCTGACCTTTAAAAAAATTCACTAGATACCCCTGATTTTTAAAATAATTATCCAAAATTCCCTTTTGGCTAACGAACGTTAGTGCTCCGTTAGCAAATTAACCCTAAAAACTCTAATTAACCCTAAAAAACACTAATTAACCTTAATTAAATCTATAAGCCCTAAAACTCTAACTAACCCCAAAAACCCTAACAAACCCTAACCCCACCACCAGCCCACCACCCCCAACTCTAGCCCCACCAGCCCCCCTCCCCCCCGGCCTCGCCACTCCTCCCCCTCCCCACCACCCCCGGCCCGCCCAGGGCTTCCCCTTCCCACCACCCCCGGCCGGCCCTTCCCCGCGAACTCGGTTGCCCCCTCCCCCTTCCCCGGCGAACTCGGTCGCTTCTCCCTTCCTTCCCCTCCCCTCCCCCGCCGCAAAATTCATCACCGCCGAGGGAAGGGGGGTCTGCGTGGGGGCTGCTAGGGAGGGTGAGGGGGGACCTGCGTGGCTGTTGCAGGGGAGGGGGATGGGGGTGGGGCTGGTGGGTCTAGGGTTGGGGTTGGGGTTGGGTTAGGGAGAGAGAAAGTTAGGGTTTTTTAGGGTTTAGTTAGGTTTAATTAGGGTTTTTTAGGGTTAATTAGGGTTAATGACTAATAGAGTTACTAACGGAGTTAACTCCGTTAGTCATTAAGGGCATCTGGTGAATTTTTTAAAGGTCAGGGGTATCTGGTGAATTCGAAAAAAAGTGGGGGTATTTGGTGAATAAAATTTTTACAGGGGTATTTGGTGAAATAACCATAAATTTTAATATATACTTCCTCCGGTCGTTATTAGTCTACCCGTTTCTTTTGCACAAAGTTTTAGGAGAAATAATAATGTTGTGAGACATAGAAAGAAAGAGAAACTATTATTTTATGTTAAAGTTGAATATATGTGTGATGGAAAGTTAGTGGTTCCATTCCAAAAATATAAACAAAAGAAATGGGTCAACTAATAAGGGACATCCCAAAAAGGAATACGGGTAAACTAACACCAGAGGTAGTATTCACCCTCTAAAATATAAAGAAACATAAAATCTTAAATTTTGGGTGCTACATAACATCGAGTTCCTAGCTAATTGACATCGAGTGTCACCAAATATGCTTTTAGGACCAACTATCCCAATAGATCAAGAGAAGTTTTTCCAGCACATTTTATCCCCACTAACCATATACACCTAATGAAGCATCTTGTCACTCATCCTAAGACTACTCCCAACCAAGCGCTTTTTTTTTTTGCTAAGTATAGTCCTCTCCAAAACAATTTACAACCTAACCAACTCAAAGGAAAGCAAACCAACTAGGTTGGACTCCCTTAATCCAAAGGTTGGCACCAGATGCCAGGCATCAGCTATCTACATGACATGTGAGCACAACTTACAACTTACAATATATCACCAAAAGCTCTCTTATAGTGCTTAAAACCAACTATGGTCTTTCCTAGTGACTTTTTGTGGCATTACTGCTAATACTGTTAGGCTATGTTTAGTTCACCTTATGTTTAGTGATTTTATTTGATCTGAACTTATTTGATCTAATCTGATCTGAACTTATTTTTTCTTTTATGATCTGATTAGAACTTTTCTGATATATGATATGAACTTATCTGATCTAATTTGAACTTATCTGATCTGAACTTATTTGATCTAAACTTATCTTTTATAAAACATATTAATACTAATATTATTATTACTTTGTATTTCATTACTAGTATTACTATTACTATCATTTTATTACTATGCACAATTTATTATTATTATTATTATTATTATTATTATTATTATTATTATTATTATTATTATTATTATTATTATTATTATTATTATTATTATTATTATTATTATTATTAGTTGTTTTTTTAAAATAACACATAGTATATGAACATACAATTAAAAATAAAAGAACACATATTTTTAGGTAAAAAAATATATTATTTGTGTTAAAAAGAACATATTGTTCATGCTTAAGGTCCGTTTATAATAAGAATTTAGGTTGTAATGAAAAGAACATATAATGATAATAATAATAATAAAAAAGAACATGTTTTTCATGTCTAATGTCCGTTTATAATAAGAATTTAGGTTGTAATGAAAAGAACATATAATGATAATAATAAAAAAAGAACATGTATAGAAAGAGCATACAAAACCTATTTAAAGAACACATTCTAAAAATAAAAGTAGATGTTATTTTTATATTGATGACATGTTTGAATTTAACTAACAACATGTTCTTTGTTATATCAATCAATTGTTCTTTTTTTATTATAAATAAACCTATAAATATATATAATCATGTGATCTTGAACAAAATTGTTAAATATTTTTCTTATATTGTTGTCCCGTTCTGTATAAACTTTGTTTTTAAAGATAAGTTGAAATCCCTTGTAGGGGGAAATTTGAAGGTGTTGCCAACACCATTAGGTTATCCTATGCTACTCATGTTTTATAGTATAAACTAGTATTATATACTTTATATTCTGCCAAAATTATTAAAAAAAATAAACATATTGTCATGTTTTTTACATGTACAACATCAAAAAGAACATCACATACCAAAATTGTTAATTAGAACAAATATAAAAAAGAACATGTACAAATGCGAAAAGAATATTCTTCTTGTTGAACACAAATAGCTTAAAATAGTGATATCAATGACATTTATAATAAGAGCAAATATACTAGTAAATAATAGTATTAATAGTAATCATAATCGTATAATAATAATAATAATAATAATAATAATAATAATAATAATAATAATAATAATAATAATAATAATAATAATAATAATAATAATATTAATATTAATATTAATATTAATAATAATAGTAATAATAAATTATTCTAAATAATAACTAAAACCATAGAAAAAAATAAAACCCAAAAAATCTTGAGATTGAAGGTTGTCTTTATTTGTAAGGTGATTGAGGAAACAATTGATAGTTTTTATAGTTTATTTCTAAATTTGCATATAGGTTATTTTTCTCTTCATCTTATTTTTGCTTAATTTCAGAAAAAGTAGAAAAAGTTAAGAAAGTTCAGAAAAAATAAAACAAGATAAAATAAGTTTAGCAACAATTAGGTGAAGAGAACCGATACGTAGATTTGGCAAAGCCTATATAGTTTTAGAATTAATTTAGGGAAAGGTGGTTTTAAGCATAAAAATATTAAACTAAAATTGATTCCCATCACCTTAATTCATTGGCAACAAATAGATTCGTAAGTAGCACCTTATAAGTGATCTAAGATGTTACTAAGTAATGCAAGGAACTAAATTATGTTCTTCTATATTGAGGGTGGCCACGAAGACATATTAGCTGCACGTGGCCAAATTAAAAGAAAACCATAAACACGATATATCTATATATATATACTAATATATTAAAAGGCGTTCCTAAGAAAGTTAGTGTGTCACGTGGCACTCTCCTTTAAGGCTCTAATGCAGATGGTTAGTTATAAGGTATCGAACATGTGACCTTTGAAATGAAAAGTGAAAGCTTAACCATTAATCCAACATAACACCATTGTTTAGTATTTCAAAATAAAATATCATAAGGTCTTATAATTATATTTCATTAAAAGATTTGCACAAGTAGTTAGATACCTAACCTTTTTATGATAACAACAAGAGACTATTATAGACATAAACTCTTACTCCAATTCCTCATAGAAATTTAAGTTATGGCTTTCATCCCCAAACTTTTAAGGTTTATTTTTCAAAAATCATGCAATTACTTATCATGTCATTACGTTAATTTTTCCTCACTTGACAAAAGTTACGAAAAGTAACAACCCGGGGCATCGCCCGGACACTCACTAGTTTAATTTAGGAAATGGTGAACCCTAAAGATTATGTGCCTGTGTGGCGAAACTAGCGTTCTACTAACTGTTATCTGTTGCAGTAGCTGTAACTGTCGAGAGTAGCTGTTAGCTGTCTACTATTATCTGTCAACAGCAGCTGTAATTGTCGGGGGTAGCTGTTAGCTGTCTACTAGTAGCTGTTAGTGATAAGCATTTAAAGTAATGTTTAATCAGAAGTGTTTGGCAAAAGTAATTGTTTAATTAGAAGTGTTTGGTAAAAATAGCTGTTGAAATTGTACAAGACAATAAATGATATTTATTCAAATATGAAATGAACTAAAACAATTCCATTAGTTAGTTCAATAGTTAAGTTCAACATTTGTTTTTCAAAGAACTTAGACCGAAAAATGAGTATATGACTTTTTAACTACTCAAATAAATGTATAAATTAACGATGATATTCAACTCTCAAAAATTTTATATTACCTATTTTAACTAAAATGCTTGTGGAATTTGGAGTATAAAATATTATGAAATATTAGTTATATCTTCTTTTAGAATAATATTTAAATCACATCCCTACTTTTGAAAGGAAAAACAATGAATTTGCCATTAAAAGCAATCAATAAATAGAAAAAGGATAAAAAAATTAAAAAAATTAGTTAATAATTCTACCTTATACTATTATACAGTTTTATTCGCTAGACCACTACCTATAAATCTGAACGTTACTTGTAATAACGTTCTACAACCACTACGGCGCTACCCATAATCTACTCCAACTGCTACCTGCTACTATAACCACTACCTTACCAAACATTCATAGTTTTCTTAATTAGGGTTTTTATCTTGTGTTGTCCAACCGCTACCCGCTACCTGCTACCTAAAACGCTAGTGCCAAACAGAGCCTAAGTTATTAATTTTCTTAATATTTACATTAGTTTTTTTCCAAAGGTATTTATACTAGTTTATTAGTATTGATTCATTTAGTTTTAAATATGTTCTTGCTTTGGAATCTAGTTCTTGTTTATCGTATGCTCGACACATGCATTAGATAAATATCTTTTGCCAATCTATTGTAATTAACCCTCTATTTAGCATGTTATTCATGTGGTTGCTGCAAGAAGACAAAGTTAATAACAATTTTCTCTTCTTCAATTTCATGCCTGCAGGTGCTAGCATTTTAGGCAGTTCGCCTTGAAGTTAAGTTCAAGATAACTTATGACAGTATAAAATAGCTATCATTATTGGATGTAAGAAAATAATAGTTGTAGAATGATAGCTATTAATGCACTTATTTATGAGTCCGGCTATAGAAGTTAAACTAGGTTTGAAGCCCGTGTGTTGCACGGGTTATTATTTATTTTATTTTATTCTAATTTTTTTGTTAATATTATTTTTGATTTTGTGTTGCTGTGAGATAAGATTTTTCAACACCATTGTGTTCTTTATTTTATTTTATTCCAATTTTTTTGTTAATATTATTTTTGATTTTGTGTTGCCGCGAAATAAGATTTTTCAACACCATTGTATTTACATACTTCCTCCGTTCTTTTTCTATCACAACAACTACCGCTTTAGGTAGTTTCATCTTTTGGAACCATTCCACTTTTGGTAAAAAAAAAAAAGTAACTACAGTTGACAATATTACCTTTACTTTATATTAATAAAACCATCATTAATTACCGAAATTGCCTTATAAAGTTGTGTTTAATTTTTTAAGGATTTATTTATCCCCTACTCTAGTTAACTAAAGAGGTACCTCTATGCTAAATAACCATTTTTTATTTCCTTAAAAACCATGCCCAAACCAATTGTTGAAGTAGAAAAAAACGGAGAAAGTATTTGTCATTATACTGTGATTTCTAGATTTGTTGTTGTGATATATAAATTTTATAATTTTTAATATTCAATTGAATACTATAGTTAAGTCTATTATTAAATGGTATCTCAATAACAGGTATGACTGCTAATACAGTTTTATCATGAATAATACCCGAATGATACTTTAAGAAAGTAGAGGGTAATAACTTAATAGATGCAGTAAGCCACAATTTCAACTTTTAATATAGCACATAAACACAAACACATATAGAATGGAAGATGGGAAAGCCAAAATGAAGATTATAATGATATTATCATGAAGAAAATTAATTAAATATAAAACTAACCTCTATTAATAATCGAAAAATACAATTTAAGAGAAAAAAATACATCTTCATTAATCATGACCATATCAATACTTATCAAATTTCCCGCTTTTTTATGATCCGTGACTTCAAATAGTCTAGAAATGCAAACCTTGATTTCTAAATAATTTTAGTAGAATTAAGTTAATGGAGAAAAGAATAAGATCTGATATATAGATATATGGAAAAAAAAAATTATGTATACAATAAATATTATAAGAATAAAATAATTAGCCAATTGCATAATACCTCTGCAATCTCGATGACAAACTTTTATTTGATTCTTCATGTAATGCCATCATGGAATGCTATCGATTCAAAACTATAGATATGAATTTTCTTATCTTCATATGAATTAATTTTTAAAAGTATGATTTTAAAAGACATAATTGCTATTGTCACATATTATATGCTATTTTATAGTTATTTTTTAACGATTTAAAGTAAAGAATAAATAATACGTTATTATTCATCTAAATAAATATATTTTCATAAGTTGTAAAACTATATTGTATATGGATCTTATTTCGAAGCATATTTCGAGCACTCTTCGACAGTAAAAAAAATTATACTATTGCGAATTATTTAGCAAAAGTTATATTTAATTTACATAGTATAATAATTTAGGTTGTTAATTTAAAATTAGACTGTAATCTTCACTCATCCAGAACACCTTATATGTACTTATATCTATGTTGAACACCATTTTCTTTCAAAAAAAATAATTGTTGAACACTATTTTCTTAAGAAAATTTAAAGTTAATAAGAATGACATGGAATGATTAGGTGAAGCACTTTATAATATTCTAAGGTTATTTTATTTAAATCAAACTCTAATTTTTACATAATCCAAAACTCTAATATATATATGTAATTGTATCGCTATAGATTTTAGTTTTTGTTGTAACAAAGTTTCCTTAATAAATTTTGTTGCAATACTATATTGTTTTGGTTTAGTTGAGTAAGGTTGAGGTTTTGAAAGATAATATGTTTAATCCTGTAAATTGGACCTATAATCAAATGTTATAATCACATGTAATACACTATACTTAATACTTATAGCTATTATTATATTTATCTAAAAAAAGACTAAATAATGTCTTACAATTCATCTAATTTAATATATTTTCATGAGTTATAAAACTATATTGTAAATAGATCCTATTTTGAAGCAAATTTCAAGCACTCTCCACTGATAAAAAAATTATAATGTTTTAAATTAGGTAGCAAAAGTTAAATTTAATTTACATAATATAATAATTTAGGTTGTTTATTCAAACGCAAATCTAATTTCCTCCTATCCAAAACTCTTTTATGTATTTAAATATATGTAGAATTCTATTTTTTTCAAATATTTAAAATAAAAACTAATGACATGACAATCCTAATTGGCACTCTCTATCTCATAAATTATAGAACTATATTGTAAATGGATCTTATTTCGAAGCATATTTCGAGCATTATCTAATGGTATAAAAATTATAATATTTTGGATTAGGTAGCAAAAGTTATACACAATTTACATAATATAATAATTTAGGTTGTTCATTCAAAACGAAACTCTAAATTATGCTTATCCAAGACTCCTTATATGTATTTAAGTCTATGTAGAACTCTATTTTTAGAAAAAAAAAATTAATGACATGACAATCCTACATGGCGCTCTATATTTCATAAGTTGTAGAACTATATTGTAAATGGATCTTATTTCGAAGCATATTCTGAATGCTCTCCAATGGTACAAAAATTATAATATTCCAAATTATGTAGCAAAAGTTATACACAATTTTCATAATATAATAATTTAAGTTGTTGATTCAAATCCAAACTCTAATTTTCGCTTATCCAAATCTCCTTTTATGTATTTAAATCATGTAGAACTCTATTTTCAAATCCAAACTCTAATTTTTGCTTATCCAAATCTCCTTTTATGTATTTAAATCATGTAGAACTTTATTTTTTTAAAAAAAAAATATATAAATTGATGACGTGGCAATCCTACGTGGCGTGCTCTATGAGCTCGAAATCTTGAGGAGCTCCCTATGCTCCCGAAAAGTTCCTCCTTTATATATATATATTGATTGTTCACAAAATTGTTGGTACCGAATAGGTTCCTTTTTCTTTTTCTTTTTAAATTTCACCTAAAAATTGTAAAAAGAAAAAAAATGTCATGTGTACATCTATCTATACAGAATTCTTGTCTACCCAAAATTTATGTGTACACGTCCAAAAATTATTTTTGCAAATCCAAAAAGCATGTTTGCACATTAATGATCTTATCTGAACTTATCTTATCTGAACTTATTGAAATAAGTTAAATTAAGTTGAATATAATAGAGTCTAAGATTTTCATTTTTTTGCTACCATATGTGATTGGAAATTTTTAGGGGAAACTAACCAATTATAATAGTCAGATTTGTGAATAACGCATATCCTAAAGGCAATTATGTGATTTTAAGGGGGAGGGGGAAGAGAATAATACCTATCCAAACCACCACTTTCAATTCCAAAGATAATGTTTATGTCACAACTTATTCATACCAAATGCTACTACTCACATACTTGAATAATGATAATGTTTATGTCAACTAGGTTAGCTGGTTAAACTCTTGAGAGGTGACACCCAAAGCCTAAGATTAAATTTTGTATGTGTACACATTCGTCCTTGTGGCTCTCTCTATACCAAAAAACCATATTTCAATGATAGTTTGGGTAAAATTCCAAAACCATTACAAAATGTTCACCTCTTTGAAGTTGTTCAATTTAACTTTTGTCATACTTACATACTACTCCCTCCATTTTTTTTAATTGCTACATTGTTGTATGCACAACAATTTAGACAATGTCACTTCAAACTTTTTAGAACGTACTTTTTAACCCATTTAATGTAAAATAATAGGGAAAAGTAAAAAAGTAGTACTTTTGGGTGGAAAAAGAGAAAAACAAATACTTCGTATTACTATATGGTGGGCCAAGTACCCCAAGCCCAAATAAGGAAAGTTTAAACAACGTAGCAATTAAAAAAAAACAACCATATAAGGAAAATGTAGCCATAAAAAAAAAACAGAGGAATATATATACTTTGTATTTTAGGTTTACATACTACATTAGTGTAATAAAACATAAAACTGAATTGCGCGTTGAAGTAATTAAGGCTTGTAATTTTCCAGCCATGCCGAATAAGATCAAGAGAGATTTTTCTTTGTTTTTTTTTTTCAGTGAGTCTCAGGGCATACTAACTTCTATTAATAAAAGCCAAACATCGACACTAAATACTTAATTTAATAGCTGCGGAAGCATAACAAAATCAAACAATAATGTTATGAGACAGAACTACACATCCAAAAGCACAAATTTAATAATTATAAGCTTTTTCGAAGAATTGTCTCAATATAATTTTACACGATTGGATTCGTTGCTCCATCTTATATTGAGAAGAAAATTCTTATATTTATTGTAGATGAAGAATTGAAAGACGTTGCCGATTCACATAGTCAACTCTCATATGAAGTTTTGACATATTAATCCCTCAATCATGAAAAAAGAGGACAATAGAAAAGAAGCCAGGTTGAGCTGTAGTGCCGAAGATGATATCACAATTTAAGTGCTTATGCATATCCATATCTCAATATATTCGTACTTGGTAGGCGTTACCGCGTTATAAATTTATAATGGAATAAACTATTTCTAGCCAAACATTACTACTTTGAAATTATAAACTACTTTTATTTATTGATATCTTACTTTGAAATTATAACATCAAACATTACTTGATTTAATTGTTAAAGCATTAATATATGTAGTAACTTGAAGTCATGAGATCAAATCTTATACCATATAGTTGTTCAGGTACTATGCAATATACTAGCACTACCACTTTTCTATTACGATAATTTTTTCAGGCCACTCGTACTCACTTGACGAACATGTGTCATTAATTCCCACATCAACTTTATAATTTTTTTTGCTTAAACCCAGTGCCCAATTTTGCATCCCCACCCAATTTATAATAGGTACTCTCTCCGTCCCATAATACAGTGCTCGCATTCCCTTTTAAGTGTTTTAAAATGTTATGCCCATAAAATGACTAAGACGACAAACCCGGAACTCAGGAGAGCTTTATAAGCTCGGGTTTTCTTTTTTATTAATTTGTTTGGACTAAATCACCCTTAATTTCTACATGAAGTTTTCAAAACACCAAACCTTTCTTTCAAAATATGTGTCCCTATTTATTATGTTACACCATTCCAAGGAAAATATATGTTTTAAGAGTTATGCTATATGCATCCCTTAGGGCTGCATATAAGTCATAAATACATTGCTTAAAATGGAAATTAGTTGTAAATTTACGACAAAAGTTTGCATTAATCTATGTAATAAATGATCAGTTAATGCTTGTTTTTTCCATTTTTAGCTTCTTATATGTAGCCCTTAGGGTTGCATTTAGCTTTTCCCTTGTTTTAAAGGAAAAAGAAAAGAACTAGTTCCAAGATAAAAGTACCAAAAAAACACTTTTTTAAATACATTTTTTGGAAAATCCTACTACTCCTTCCATTTTCCTAATTCCCGTGAAAAATGAGAAGTGAGCACTATATTATGAGACGAAGGGATTATTTAATTTAAAACAAAAAATCCTAAATATCCTGAATCGATATGTATTCTTATACAGTAAAAAAAAAGGTTTATATGCATTTCTCAATATAACTTTCTCTAAAACAAGATATTTAGAGCTTGACAAGTATATGCCCAAGGTTGTTGCAATGAAGCCTTAACTATAAAATAGATATAACTTAACTAGCTACCATCTATTGGCTTATTGTTAATCAAAATAGTTAGCTTGCCTAAAGTCATATAAATCTGTATCTTGTTTAAACACTACCCGACTCAAATATAAGATATAGATTCATCTATACAAAATCTTATATGAGGTGCATGGACATATCACATATGATATTTCATAGTAAGATTAGGATAAGAGGTGATTCATATCATCGTATTGTATATTAATATAATTCTACCTCTACAAAAAATTATGATTGGTTCATTTATAACTATTTGTCCTTTGATAGGAAAAAAGAAGAAGAGAGTATTAGGAAGAAGTACAGTTCAGCTGAAAAATGATTACATGTTTTTCTATAAGGAAAAATTGACTACATGTAACTGAGGTGTTGTTAAAAGGAATTTACCCGTACTGAAGAGAAACTTGTGAATTGGCATCAAGAAGCGAAGAGTTCATCTCTCGATCTCCTATGTTATTTCGTGTTTTTTCCAAAAGAAATGGCTTAATTGCTCGCTGTCGCTGCCATGGTGCATCGTTGTTTTTTTTGATAGTTGTTACTTCTTGTTAACAAGCGGGAACTTTGAATTAATTTATATTAGTTCATATTAAATTCAACTATTTCGCTGTCAATGAAAAAAAAAAGAAATGGTCAACTATGATCAACAATCAAACTTATATCAGATTGAAAATGAATCTGGCACTTGCCCAATATATTTTTTCTTTTATTGAGGGGATCGATCCGCATTTGTTGACTTCGCTTTTTGATGAATCGTGTGAACCACAACTTAAGGCAAAAATGTTATTCTAATTTTATTGTTAAAAAATGGGATATTATCTCAAATAACCCAGATATATAGGTCTTTTCCCAAATAACGTTGACATTTTTTTTTCCGCAGATAACCCTAAACATGTATTTTGTCATTTAACTTAACGGAATAGTTAATGGTGTTAAATATTTGACATTTACAATTAAAAACCTATTTTTTAAAAGAAAAAAATCCAATTATTGTTCATCCTCTCTCCCTAGCTTGTTTATTTACCCTCTACCATATCTTCATCCCCTCTCTCTCCTCCACCACCCCCTGGTTTTGTCTCTCCTCCTCCACCTCCACTGTTAGTCCATTTGAGCACTTTCAAGGTGAGTAGCTAGTGGACTGCAATTCGACAGGGCTAATACCCACACCAGACCACCAGCACTCCACTAATGCATCGACTACCTTTCGCCAGCCCACAACCACTACCACGACCCAACCACCAATGCGTCAACTTCGCCAACTTCTTTGCATACTGCGTCGCGACTCCCTTCCTCCCTCATTCCGCCGGCGCCTCTGGAGCAGCAACAACTGCCGGAATTTGAGTTTCCAATGAAGCCGCAAACTCCGGTTTCAATCTTGGTTTGGCAGCCCTAACTTTAGACTTATCAATTCGAACTCGAATAGGTATCGTCTCACCTTCGGGCTTTTGGTGGGGTTTAGGGGGAGTGTGGTGGAAGGACGCCATTGGAGGGAGGTGGAGAAGGAGGATGGAGAAGATGAGAAAAGGGATTGTAGGGGAATTGGAATTGCGTGGAACACAGGTTGAGAGGAGGTTGGAAGAACATAGTGAGAAGGGGAGGAGAGAGAATGAAGAACAAGAGAGGGGATAAAACACATAAATTAGTTCTTTTTTTTTTCTTTTTTAAAAAATAGATTTTTAATTATAAATGTCAAATAGTTAACACCGTTAGCTATTTAGTTAAGTTTAATGACAAAATACAAGTTTTGAGTTATCTGCGAAAAAAAAATGTCAGGGTTATTTGGGAAAAAGGCCTATATGTCAGGGTTATCTGAGATAATATCTCAAAAAAAATTAATGATGCAAGACTGCAAGCTGACATAAGAAACTTTAGAAGCACATGGAAAGCTGTTTATCTCTGGTTCTTTTTTCCCTCGCAAACAGTTTCTTTCTTTTTGCAACTAAATATCATTCTTCTGAAATTATATCTTAGTGAAATGGAGGAAATCAATAACATGATGATCACAATATTACATATATATTTGTATTTGACCTTCTTCTGTTATCGACATATAAGAAGAACATTCACAATAATCTTTTCATCGCAAAAAGATCTCAACAGTTGATGAGACATATAGAAGGTGATAAAGTATTAATCCCGTATATATTATTAGGCCTACATGTATTTGTGTAGTATGTATATTTTAGGTGCTGCTCTTGTTTGTAGGCTAAACGGCCCAATTGTAATTTGTACCATATATATACTGTAGTACACAAGTAATAGAATAAAAACACAACAGCTTTTACACAAAGGTTTGTCATGGTATCAGAGCCAACAGTATATTTCGAACCCTAAACCCTAACTCTCGTGATTACACAGCATTGAACGAGATTATGCACATCGTCTATTAACGCTTCACAGCTGAGTCTTTCGATGAAGATTGACGAATGTTCCGCTGCATCATAATGGGAGACGATGACAAAAAGGTTGTTATTGTTCCTTTAATTGCTACCTCCTCACCCTATTGTTTGGGATCGTGTGATCAACCCGGTAATCTGATCACTCACGTGATCTTGACGGGAGATAACAATGTCTCATGGGCGAGAGCTATGACTCCGTCATTGAAGGCGCGGAGGAAATATGTGTTTTTTGATGGCACAATGACCCAGCCGAAGGATGACAAGAAGTTGTTAGATTAGGAGGTAGTCAATTCGATGCTTGTGTTCTGGGTTTTGCGTAGCATTGACTCAAAGTTGTTCGCATCAATTCCATATCATGAAGAAGCAAGAAAGCTTTGGCAATATTTGGAGAAGTGATTTTGTGTCGCAAATGGCCCGCGTCTCCAACAATTGAGGGATGTTATTATTGATTGTAAGCAAGCCAAGGACCAATATGTGGAGGATTATTATTCAAAACTCGTGGGCATATGTGCATATATGATGAATTTTCCCGAATGGAGCCACTTCATACCTGCGACGTGGTTGGCAAATACGCCAAGGAAAGGGATGAGTGGATCTTGCATCGGTTTCTTCATGGTGTGAATGATGACTTGCATGGAGGTGTGAGCTCTAATCTTTTATCACAACAGCCTCTACATGACTTGGAGAGGGCTTATCAAGCTTTTGTACAGGAAAAGCGAGTCCATGAAAGGCTGTCAATGTAAGTGAGGTGGGGATCTTTGATGTTCAGGCGGGACGAAAGAATGACCTTCGACATAATAAGTCTAGGATACAATGCTCTCATTGCAAAAAGATAGAGCATGATGAGGCTAGTTGCTTCAAGCTACATGGAGTTGCGGATTGGTGGTATGAAAAGTACAAAGGTGGGAAGAGTGGATGTGTGGGTGCAAGTGCATCAAATGAATGCTCTGCTAATGCGGTGGGGGATCGTGGTAAGAGCGTTCAACTCAACGTCGTGACAAGTATTATTGGAAGTGATGGTAGTAACGAGGGAAACACAAGCGGTGTTGTTGGTGGCACTCCCCTTGCAAATCTCACTTCCGAACAGGTGCAGTACATTATGAACCTAAACAATGAGCAGAAACTTGAATGTATGATAGGTAAGCATTTTCTTATGCCCTGGATTATTAACACTAGCGCATCGAACCATGTTACATGGAGTCGTGATGATTTCTATGCGTGGTGTGATATGACTTGCCCGGTGAGTTTACCGGATGGCACGCAAGTAGTAGCACAAAGCAGGGAAATGTGATGCTTGAAGGAGGACTTGTGTTGACCAATGTTCTATTTGTCCCTACTTTACAATGCAATTTGTTGTCGGTTTCCCAACTAATTAATGACACTAACTGTCTTGTTCACTTCACTGACTCACATTATGCTATGCAGGACCGTCGTTCCGGGTTTCGATTGGAGCATGTGAGAGACAAGGTGTACTCTACTTCTATTGTGGTGTTCATATGATCGGCGCAGTTCGTACTTCCGACAATGATGGGTTTGAATTGGGGCCAGTGGCGGATTTACACCAAGTCATGGTGGGTCACGTGACCCACCATTTTTTTTAAAAATGAAAAACTTTTTATATAAAAAAAAAAAGGAAATAAAGACTCTATCTCTCTCTTTTTAGTCTCTCTCATCTCTCTCTTTTCAGTCTCACTGACGTTGTTCTCTCTTTTCGATGTCTCTGACTATCTTCTCTTTTTAGTCTCTCTATATCTGTTTTTAGTCTCTCTCTCTCTCTCTCTCTAATTTTCAATCTTATCTTTGCAGATCGATGCCTCTCTCGAGGCTTCTTTAATTTATTATTACTTCTAATTGCTTAATGTTTGATTTTCTTCTTGCTTTTAATTACAATTTGAGTAGTTTGTCAAATTTAGATGATTGTCTATCGTATATTTGGAGATCCTTAAATCATTCTTGTAGGATCTATTTTTTAATTTGTTTGATTTTGAAGTAGAAACACGAACTGGGTTTTGGGTCTTTCCAGTAGAAATTTTTATTGGGTTTTATTGTGTTCGATTATGCTCCTCTTTAAAAAAAAAAAAATTTAATTGAGGGAAGGAATGAAGGAGAAGGCAAGGAGAAGATAGAGAAGAAG
The DNA here is from genome assembly GCA_947646795.1 of Beta lomatogona. Taxonomy (NCBI): domain Eukaryota; kingdom Viridiplantae; phylum Streptophyta; class Magnoliopsida; order Caryophyllales; family Amaranthaceae; genus Beta; species Beta lomatogona. Next base: position 2,062,168 of record CANSNZ010000447.1, read on the forward strand.
AAGAAGGGAAGGAGAAGAGAGAGAAGAAGAAGAAGGGAAGGACAAGAGAGATAAGAAGAAGAATTGAAGGTGCATAAGTACATGAATGTAACTGTCTAACTGAGTGACTTTGAACTTCTTTTTTTACTTTTATTTAATAGAGGAGTTTGGCATTGAGAAGAAGAGTTCTCTGGGTTTGTGTTTGAGGAATTTTATAAATTTAATTTGTATTCTTCTTTGTCTGCCTTTGGATTCTTGGGTTTGATTTCACAATTGTTTTCTTTTTTGGTTTTATGGAGTTGTGAATTGAAATATTAGATGGGTTGAGTGTTAAGTTTTAAAGTGAGAGAGGAGGAATCTCACCAACATTTTGTCCTCTCTTTTAAGTTTCATTCTTTTACTTGGTCAATTCAACTGTATTCTCTTTTTCTTTCTGAAAATGATATATATTAATATTTGACTTAGTTTTATTGTTTTGTTTATTTGAGAAAAAATTGACAATTGACGCTTTTTGAAGTATTTTTTATTTTATTTTATGGATTGGTTATAAAGTGATTGATAGTCGGTAGTGACCCACCATCCATAAAATCCTGGATCCACCACTGATTGTGGCATCGCCGTCTTGGACATCCGTCGGAAAGAGTCACAAGGATGGTTCCGCCTCTTAGGAACAGTAGGTGTCAACATGTGTCCCATAAAGCATGTGAGGTGTGTCCTCAAGCTAGACAGTGTCGCAATAGTTTTCCGGTTAGTTATAGCCTTGCTAGTAGAATGTTTGAATTGATACATTGTGATTTGTGTTGCCATCGTACCCCGTTGTCTTGTGATGCACATTATTTTGTCTCTTTTGTGGATGATTACACAAGAGGTGTTTGGGTTCATCTTTTGCAATACAAGTCTGAAATTTACAATGTTTTTCCCTTTTTTTTTGGCCATGATAAAAAGACAGATTAGTGTTAATGTAAAATTGATTCGAAGTGATAATGAGACTGAATTTAAATGTATGGAGTCCTATTTTAATGAAAATGACATTATTTTTCAAACTTCATGCGTTGGCACAATGTTAGGGTTTTATTTTAATACCGCAAGTGAACGGTGTCGTAGCACATACGGGTCGAACTCAGGGAGGTGCAAGGTTAAACACTAGTTGACTCTAGACTATGAAATAGCTACACATTCCAAATATCCAGAAGAATCTATAAACATATAACAAAATAGGACAATTAAAACACTAAGATTAAGTATCACCACTAATATGAATTGATCAAAACACGACTCACATCCCAGTTATTCAATTATAGCTTAGGCGAGGTTAACATTCCCTTATGACTCAGTAATAAAGCACAGCTACGAACCGAAACTAAATACTCGGTCATTCCTCAATACCTAGAGCTCACTTTCGTGATAGCAAAATGCCTAACCAACATGAATGTCTCCTATTTTCATGGCTTACACACATAATTAGAAGCATTAAGAACCAATGTCAAATAATTCCCAATTCTAGTTCTCACCTATTTTCATGGGAGAATTCAAATCAATGACAAGGCACTAGTGGAAAACTAAGGAAGGGTTGCGGTCAAAACAGCCCTAAGGGCTGCGTTTTTGGCCAGCAGCCCTTCAATAGATAAGAAGGGCTGCGGTTCAGGCCAAAAACGCAGCCCTTCTAAGCTTGAAGGGCTGCGGTTTTTGGGCTTAAACCGCATCCCTTTTAACATAGAAGGGATGCGGTTTTAGCCCAAAACCGCAGCCCTTTTGACCCCAAAAAAAATAAAAAATAATTTTTTTTTTTTTTTTTTTTTTTTTTGCATTTTTATGTCAAATTGACACAAAATCAATTCCAAATGATAAAATTATAACAAAATCACAAACTGACATTTATATATAATAACAAAAACTACTTCATAGTATAAGTTTTACAGATTTCCAACCAGATATATAAGAATGGAATTGAACTCCTGAACATCAAGTTAAAAATTACGTAGGCTCATAATGCTGACATCATAAATAAAAACAAAAGAAATGCACCAAGAAATCTTTGCTACTTTAAACAACAAAAAATCAACAACCCATGAAAACAAGGGGAAAACGAACATAAAATTATTACTTGCAGAAATCTATATAAAAAAACAGATGAACATGATATTATTGTAAACAGTAAAAAAAATTCTCGAAAGAGTAAATATTATCGCAAAAAATATCAGAAATCAGCAGAAAAACTATACAACTAACAAATCCATAATATTATCTAGCAGGCAGAAATATAAAGTTTATCTTTTTCAAACATAAAAATTACCAAATCAGTCTAGAAATTGCATAACCTATATCAATACTGTAACAACAATCATGCTTTATCATATGCAAAAGAAAGTGGAAATTTTTTAAGATACTCACATTATAACAACATTCAAAAACAGATCTAAAAATACATAAACTAAAACAAACAAAAAGTTTCATAGAAAGAGAAACAAACCAAAGACTGTGTTAATGGGGTTCATGGAAACTTGCGATTCTTAGCAGCATCACCAATTCTTAGCAACTTGATTCCTCTCAGAATCGGTTAAAGCGACATAAGAAGGTGTCGAGGCAGTGACGAGGCGGCGACCATAGCGTTAGTGAGAGAGAGAGAGGCATGCAGGGCTGTTGTGGCAGAAGCTGTTCGGCGTGCGTCGGCTGTTCGGCGGTGCAGCAATGTAGCAGAACGGCGAACGGGAGAGAATGAGTGAAAGAGATTGTGAGAGAGGAGAGAGAGAGAATGAGGGAGGGAGGGAGGGAGATTGTGAGAAATAACCCTACCCGCTTAACATTTTAAGCCCACTGTTCCTTGCGCGAGAGATTGAATTCCTTTCAAATAAAATTTAAAAAAAAGCCCATAAAGGGCTGCGGTTAGCCCAAAAACCGCAGCCCTTTAGTAAAAGGGCTGCGTTTTAAAAAAAACCGCAGCCCTTCGTATACGAAGGGCTGCGATTTTTGGGCTAACCGCAGCCCTTCATACACGAAGGGCTGCTTTTTCCAAAAAACGCAGCCCTTCCAGCGCAGCCCTTCCAGCGCAGCCCTTCCTTTTTTTTCCCCTAGTGAGATTATCTAAATTAAGACCCAACTTTCGTTGATGAACTCAATTAATAAAATAACAATTTAACATCAAACAAATATTCATAATCTCAACTCCAACTTTCGTTGATAATATAAATTAGGGCTAAATCAAGATGTAAAATTGACAATAAGAACAATCTCATCAAACCCTAAACATACAATCAAATTACATGGGAATTAGAGAATAATTTACATGATCAATCCAGACTAGGGCTCAACTCAATCCTAGATAAAAAGACTACTCACTAATCATGGCAAAAAGAGCAATAAACATAATACAAAACATAATTAAAATATAATAAAGAGAAGAGAAGAGAATAAAACTTGATTAATATTGAAGATGAATATGAAAGCTTGAGTCTTGAATCTCCAAAGTAATAATAGAAACAAATTAGGGCATAAACTAGAGAGAAAACTAGAGAAACAAAATAACGTGATATTGAAAAGTGAGTAATAGCTGTCCTCCTCTAATTAGAAAGGCCTCTAATAAATAGTTATAACTCCTAATACTAGTAGGAAACCAAATTACAAGATAAGGAAACCAAATAAATCATTAAATGATCGAAATTATCAAAACCGCGTGCGCGTAAGAAGTTTCTGGCAGACTGGGCCAACTTGCGAAGCCCATATCTCTCAAAATACAACTCGCCTCGGGCCGTGCAACATATCGTTGGAAAGCTCTTCAAGCCTACTTTCCAATGCCGTTGGAGTCAACCCAATATCAGCATTGAGTAAAAAGTTATGGACAAAAGAGTGAACATAACTTGATTTCCATAATTCTTTCAATGAATTCCAACTCCATTTAAGCTCCAATTTGCACTCAAATACTTCTAAAGTGATCCTTATCAATGTAGCTTGCTCCCAATTGCTCCTAAATACTCAAGCTTGTCCAATAATACTCCAATTACGTTCTCAATACCTGAAATTCATCAAATAATACCAAAAACGTACAAGAGGAGTAATATTTCGCAGATTAGGTAATATTATGCAATTATGAACTACGATGCATCTAAATGTTCCTACAATGCAACCTAAATGCACCTAAAATCTATATAAAAATACGACACATCAAACTCCCCCAAGCTAAACCATTGCTTGTCCTCAAGCAATTAGACATAGACATTGGAAAAGAAAGACAACCTACAATATGGGACTACGATAGGGCGAAGCGCACAATTGATAACACGAGAGATACAATTACTACACGAACCAAGCATCGAAACATTCTCAAGCAAAGCCGCATAGCACGTCATGTAATGCAATCAACTCTCCTAGCATACCACATACCATCTCCCCCAAGCTAGACTCAACCAAACCTGAGATACCTCACTTTAGTCATGTGCACTCATACTCTCATGTGCTTATGGCATGATCAATGTCACTCAACCTAAACCATGTGGACTCAAATGAAGCATTTACTCTTTAACTTTGACTATCGACTCACTTTCCACTCGAAATTATAACGCAAAAAGATCATGAGGACTTTCAAGGGTTGTAATGGGGCTGAGGTTATGGGTAGGAAATATATTTGGAAATGTGGTGCTAAATGCCAACTAGTGGAGAAAACAACACTTAACATCTATGGCCATTAGATGCAAACGTCACAAAAACTTCTACTAGAAGTTCAACAACACATTACCATTAAATCAAGAGAGTACCCATCTTTATCAATTCCAACAAATTTCATTCAACTTTTATTCTATTTTTGTCATTTTTTTCAGAATTATTTTTCACAACTTCTTCATCATTCTTTTCATTTCATACATCCACACTATTTCAAGCAACTTCCTTAACATCTTTTCTTCCAATAATCACCGCAAAACCACGAATACAAGCTCAAAACATAAACTTTAATGCTACTCCACTTAGCAAGACTTGGGTAGAGAAATCATAAAAGGCTAGAGGCTTGTAATGTAGATTGATTCAGAATAAGCACTAGTAGAAAAACGACGATTTGCGTCTCACCATCTGCGTCGCACAATAGGACAAACGACGCAGAAAACTCATTTGCGTCGCATGCAACAGAGAATCGATGCAAAAGACGATATATGTGCGTCGTATTTAACTAGCGTGCGACGCAGATAGTCATCTGTGTCGGATGTTAATTAGGGTACGACGCAGATGATTATTAGATACAAAAAAGCAGAAAATGTTTTGGATACAAAAAACGGAGCGAAATTAATGTTTTGGGCTTATCTGCGTCGCATTGGCTATATGTGCGACGTAGATAAGGCCCACTTCCCCTTATATTGCAAACCCTAACATTTCTTTGTCTTCAGCCGTTCTCCCTCTCTCCTCTCCCTCTCCTTCTCCAACTCTCCTACTTTCCCTATCTCCCTTCGTCCCTCCTCTTCTCTGTTCTAATTTTCGAGCAACAAACTCCATTGAAACTAGATGTTTCGCTTGAAACTGAAGAGCAAATGAAGAAAACGAAACTCAAGAACAGCGAAGGACTGAAGAGCAAATGAAGAAAACGAAACTCAAGAACAGTGAAGGATAATTGAAGAAGAAAAAATGGCGATCTGAAGGACAACAAATTGAAGACGAGCCCCATTTTCTCCCCGCAAACAAACGATTATTTACATTCGATGCAACATTCGACGAACTCTGGCGCAAGTTAAACCAGATCTGAACCTTCGAAGAAAGCATTCGATGGTAATTAATGTTGATGATAGATATTTAGGGTTTTCTAGATTTTTTAGTTTGTAATGTTGATGATGGTAAACCAGATCTGAACCTTCCCTTCTTAATCTCTTATGTTTCGTTGTTTTTGTGTATTGTATTCGCTTAATTTGTAATTCGTTTATTGTTATCTTCACACTTCTGCTATAATCGACAAATATCTTTTTTTATCTTTAATCAATTGTTCTTTAGTTTCTTTAATTTCTTTTGGTTAATAAGTTGTTGATCTTTTTGTTTCTTGGTTAATTTTGATGATTTTTTTTGGTTTAAATGGTAAATTATGTGAAAAATGGTTGAATTACCAGTTTTTGTCATGAAACTTGGAATTTGAGTTGTTGAAATTTAGTTTTTACTTTGTTGCTGCAAGAGAAAATGTACATTTGGTTGAAATCAGGAAGATACGAGTTTTATTGTAGATTTTTTTTTTAATAAATACAGCCATTTGCGTCGTTTATGGCAACCCATCTGACGTAAATTTGGGCCTTTTGCGTCAGATGTGTGGTCATACGCGACGCAGATGGCACGACTAATTTCAGCCTTGGCAGATGTAAAGCCACATCTGCGTCGCATGTAGAGCTTGGTCCGACGCAGATGTGGATCATCTGCGTCGCATGTAGCTCTGCATGCGACGCAGATGGGCCATTCGCATGTAGGGGGTATGGGTCATGTGCGTCGCACTGTGGGCTTGGTCCGACGCAAATAGTAAATGATCTGCGTCGTGTGCTAGTCCGACGCAGATCATGTCTCTCTCATCTGCGACGAGGCCTGTGCCGTCGGACTGATGTCCGACGCAAATGGGTACCTCGCATCCGACGCAAATCGTCGATTCTGTACTAGTGGGGGCTAGAGAAAGGATAATATATATGAAAAGAAAATATATCTGAAAGCTCAGAACAGCGAAAAGAACGCCTCAATTATATCCAAATGCTTATAAAGTCAAGTGTCAAAGAGTACCAAGTCAAAGTCAAGATCCATGCAACAATGAGGAACTAATCACACATGAAAGAACATAACTGACACAGATACGTTAGTTTATAGGCACAAAAGCTCACTTGGGTAAAGATGTCTAAACAGTAAGGTTAAATCAAGCCAGTGAGAGATCAACCAATCTTACCACAAGCAATCAATCGCGATACAATTATGCTATGAAGAATCATGAATGAGATGGATTACGCTTAAGAACGTAGTAAGGATATCAATAAGGTTCTCAAATAGTGCTAGCAATAGTCCCATAGATAGATGCAACTAACATGAGATGAAATCTAATATGCTGATGCAACTAAGAAAGCAATGCAATTTTTTTGGTTACACGTAAACTCCCACTCCTAGTAAGCAGTACAAACTGTGCAACAGCCTAAGAAAGCAATAAAAACTACACTAGAAAGCAGTAAATGATAGAATATTCCTCCCCCAAGCTAAAAATTATAGTGACCTCACTGCAATAAGCAAGATTAGAGAAGGAACACTAATAAAATCCATCAATCATCGAATCACCAAGTCACAAAATCATCGAGCACTCCTGCAAACACCACAATCCACCCTTATCGCCGCACACAAATCCCAACAGTGAAAGGAGTTAATCAATAGAGTCATAAGAAAACAAGTATGGCATCACAAACAAAAATCCAAGCAAAAACAGAGAAAGTCTTATCAAAAGTATGAACAATGTAGAGTAAAGAAGCTTACTACCCAATCTAATGGGAAAAAGAGTTGAATAAGCGCAAAAATCCACATTGTTATGCGTATTGAAGACCAACTTGAATCAATTGTAGCCAACTTATACGAATCCTATAACAACCATCAATTAGAAAAATTAGAGAAATTAGAGAAAAAGGAAAAGATATTGAAATTAGGTGGTCAAAAGTAAAAGTAATAATAAAAAGAAAAGGAAAAAGAAAAGAAAAGAAAAGAAAGAAAGGAAATAGAGAAATAGAGAATCAGTATACAAAAATAGAAAGAAAAGAAAAAGAGAAATAAGATGAAAGAGGAGAAAAGAGAAAGAGAGACAAGAACGAAGAGGAGATCGGTGAGGTGGACAACAGCGGCGAGAAGCCAGAGGATTGCGGGTGGGCGAAGAACCAGAGGGGCGATGAATGTCGGTGCTGGGCGCGAGAAAGAAACGGGAGTGAGAGGGAGGTTGCGCTGGTGACTGTGCGGTGATTCAGTGGTGTGGTGCGCCGGCGTTGTGGTGGTGGTATGGTGACCCGCAGGGATGCGGTGATGTTGTGGGTGGTCGCAAACGACGCTGGTGAGTGGTGTGTGCGCTGGTTGGAGTGAAAAGAGCTGGAGGGGAGGAGAAAAACGAGGAGAGGAAACAGGGGAGGGGGTGGTTGTTGGTGCGTGGTAGGGAGGGCGATGAAACGGTGGTGTTGTGGGTTCACAGTCCGGTGTGAAGCAGTGTAATGTGGAGGCAGGTGATGTGATGGTGGTGGTGCGCTTGGTTGTTGCAAGATGGAGGCTAGATGATATTAGGAGTGAAATGAGCAGTGAGGATGACGATGCTGTTTGAAAATTTTCAATCTCCAATAACGCAGGTCGCGTTTAATGTCGCGAGTCGCGGTATGCTCACGGCATTTGTCCGCGAGCTGAGGCATTGTGCCGCGACTCGTGTTTTTGAAGGTCGTCTTCCAGCTTCTTTTCTACGAACAAATTATTATTTTTTTTTTTTTTTTTGATAAACCTATAAACACACCAAAACAAACACAAAAACGTCAATGTAAACTCGGGTTGCCTCCCGAAAAGCATAAATTTATAAAGGTCCCGCACGACCATATAAAATCAGTAGACTAATGCAGAACACTTCAATGCTCTAAGAAGCTTATCATATGTCCCTGCAAACATCTCAAAGCATGTTATATAAGAGTGAGAAGGAAAGAGGAAATACACTAGTCCTAAAAATCTATTAAACCTAGAAAAAGAAAAATCAAAGGAGAAGTGACTTTTACAAGAGTAAGAAAAAGAAAAGTCTTTAGTCGTTTTACATGACTCAAAAGGAGAGATAACCACTAACTGTACATCAATTATATGGTCATAAGAGTCATTCATATTGGGGGAAATAGAGAATGACACTAGTAGAAAAAACATCAATTGCTCCGGTTGAAAACCCATCATATGCTCCGTATTTCACGCGTAGCAAACGTCATACGAGCATTTGTGCTATTCCCAAATGCTCCGGTTGCCAACCGAAGCACTTAAGCTCTCAAATGCTCCGGTTGTTATAAAAACCGGAGCATTTGACCTTTTTTTATGCTCAGAATTCATCAAATGCTCCGGTTTTTAAGCATATAACCGGAGCATTTGAAGGTTAAGTGCTTCGGTTTTAAATCTTCACCGGAGCATTTTGCCTTTTTTTTTTTTTTTTAAAACAAAAAAAACAATTACAAATATGACTTCTAGAGCTCTGTTACAAATACATTTCACCAGCTCGTGCCATCCTCAGTGCTATACAAAAATCATCGAAAGTATATCCAACAAATTGCATACAAAAATTCAATAATCCAACTAATTAACTTTCAAATTAAAATAATATTATATAAATGTAGAATTGAATTACAAATACGATTCTAGATTCAAAGTATGAGTTTACATCATAACTACCTAGATATCAAATTCAAAGACAACTATCAGTTAGAAAGGAAGCAAACTTGTCTCGAACTTCATTGATTTCCTCAATAGTGAAGGGATCCTCCTTTGGTGTGTTTTAAATCTAATAAGAACAAAGACAATAATATATATGTCATAATTTGTCCGTTATGAGTCATTTTGCCATTTATTATATCCTTTTCATACCATATCATGTATGTTTAGCTTATAATCTACTCTAATATGGTGTTTTGCGATTATTAGGATGATTACAAGTCATTTTTAAAGTTCAAGTCAACTTTGTGCAAGTAAAGGTCCTTTCAATGTTGTTTTAGCCTGTTTTGGATCCAATTCATCCATTTATATACCACATCATGTAATTTTAGCTTATAATCTACTCTAATATGTTGTTTTAGGATTACTAGAATGATTGCAAGTCAAAGTTGATCGTTCTCGTCAACTTTATGCAAGTAAAGGTCATTTTAAGGTTGTTTTAGCCCGTTTTGGTTCCAATTCATACATTTATATACCATAGCATGTAATTTTAACTTACAATGTACTCTAATATGTTGTTTTAGGATTACTAGTAAGATTACAAGTCAAAGTTGATCATTCTCGTCAACTTAGAGCAAGTTAGGTCATTTCAAGATCGTTTTAACCCGTTTTGAATCCAATTCATCCATTTCATAACATAGCATGTAAATTTTAATTATAATCTACTCTGATATGTTGTTTTAGTATTATTAGGATGATTACAAGTCAAAGTTGATCGTTCTCATCAACTTTGTGCAAGTAAAGGTCATTTCAAGGTCGTTTTAGCTCGTTTTGGTTCCAATTCATCTATTTCATACCATAGCATGTAATTTTAGCTTACAATCTACTCTAATATGTTGTTTTAGTATTAACAGGATGATTACAAGTCAAAGTTGATCGTTCTCGTCAACTTTGTGCAAGTAAAGGTCATTTCAAGGTAGTTTTAGCTCGTTTTGGTTCCAATTCATCTATTTCATACCATAGCATGTAATTTTAGCTTACAATCTAATCTAACAATTGTTTTAGGATTATTAGGATGATTATACGTCGTATTTGACCATTCTAGTCAATGTTGTGCAAGTAAAGGTCATTTCAAGGTCGTTTTAGCTCGTTTTGGTTCCAATTCATCTATTTCATACCATAGCATGTAATTTTAGCTTACAATCTAATCTAATAATTGTTTTAGGATTACTAGGATGATTATACGTCGTATTTGACCATACTAGTCAATGTTGTGCAAGTAAAGGTCTAATTAGGAGAAAACCAAGTCATAGTTTGTAAGGGGGATGAAATGTTACGAACCTTCTCTAGATCATCAAATTCCGTGCAAGATGAAATTATATCGTACATAAATCTCATCACATAATAGCCGCAAGCAACCCCGTCATGTTGTTGTGCACACTAAATTCAAAAACATATTCAAAAAATAATTCTCAAAATTCTAATCAATAAATCTGGGAAACTAATAACTTAAAGATAGAGGACAACCGAAATCATTTAATTACCTTCACCGATTTCCATGGAGGAAGTGTGGCTCTTCTTGGACCAGATCCACGCAATTTCTTCATCACACTACAACACAACATTTTATAATAGTGACAATGTCATGCATGTTAATGAAGACCTAAAAGAAAATGGCTACAAAATACTATCGAGATTAGTTCTCATATGGGAATATCTTACCATATTTATGCTCTTTGTATATATTCTGTAATTTATTAACATAACATATTGAAAATAGTTGCAATGATATGCTTTTTTCCGTAAATTATTTGACTTGAGGACATATTTTGGAGGTGGTTGTTTGTTATTGAATTTGGAGTTGAATGTTCATGTCAAAAAAAAAAAATTGGAGTTAGATGTTATCCATTTATTAAGATGACTCTTTGGGTCTGTTCTGTTCAACATTCTGTACATAGAATACTTGCTTAGCATGTATTGCAAGTATAAATGGCTCGTCAATTTCACGCAAATGACCCAAGTCTACAAGAGTGAATCCACAAGGGTCATCATTTCTCACGAAACGCCGATTATTACCTATCCATTTGCAACTGAACAGACCAATCTTGAAACTAGAGTAGTTAAGCTCCCATATTTCTTGAATTCGCCCATAGTATAACAGTTTGGCATCCATCGGATTCCGATCCTTAGCAGTAGCATAAAATGTAGATGACGCCAAAACAGAAACACCACTATTTTGCACTGATGATGACTTTTGATCTTGAGATTCAGTCCAAAATGTAAATCCGTTGACATCATACCCCTCATATTTGTTGACAGCTTCACGAGGACCAAATGCTAACCACTTAATGGTTTCAGATACACCATTTTGTTGATGACATATTACTCGGTCATGAAACCAATCAATAAACGACTTATTGTGCAACTGTATCAATGCCTTATCCCCTTTGGAAGGATTTTCAGCCTGTAGCACCTTCATATGCTCATCCAAATACGGATGCACTTCTACCATGTGATGCAACACATATAAGTGTGCTTGTAGGCGCCTATCCCTAGGAGGAGTGACTAATTTTGAGCCAATCGTACCCTGGCCTCCAAGTCTTCCATCATGCCGAGATATAGGAAGTCCGATAGGTTCGGCACTAGCCAAATACTCGGCTATAAAATTACAAACTTCATCGCCCACGGACCGCCACGGTGCCTTGAATGATACTATCTTCAGGTTTTGCAGGATTCCTCACTTTATCTTGTAAAGTACCCATTCATCTTTCAAAAGGATAACACCACCTCAAAAACACTAGACCACAAAGCTTGATTTCACGAACTAGATGAACGATAAGATGAACCATTATGTCAAAGAATGCAGGTGGAAAATACATTTCAAACTTGCAAAGAGTCTCTACCACATCAGCTTGAAGAGCATTAAGTCTTGTCGGATCAAGCACTTTGCTACATATCGTGTTGAAAAATGAGCAGAGTTCAGTAATAGCATACCTCACATGTTTTGGTAGAATCCCACGAATAGCAATCGGTAAAAATACTTGCATCATAACATGACAATCATGAGATTTCATAAACCCTAATTTCAACTCGCCATTCAAAGATACAAATCTTTTCATATTAGATGAGTACCCTGATGGAACCTTAATGCCATACAAAGACTCACAAAAAATCCGCTTCTCTTCCTTGGACAACGTATAGCAAGCTGGAGGCAAATAATTCCTATTGTCGACTTTTTTTCTTGTTCTTTTTAACCTTAACCTTCTCGAGATTTCTTTTTTCTTCGGATTTTTTCCCCTTCTCGTCTTCCTCAAGCTTTGTTTCTTTTTCAGATTTCTTCCTCTTCTTACCTTTCTTGTTTTGAGGCCACAATTCTGGCCTAACTCCTTTCTTTTCCAAGTACAATCGTGAGGCCTTGTTATCCTTCGTCTTACTGGGAATATTCATAAGCGTCGCAAGAATGGCATCGCATACATATTTTCTATATGCATGACGTCGAGGCAATGTCTAACCTGTAGATCTTTCCAGTAGGGAAGTGTCCAAAAGACAGACTCCTTTTTCCATAACCCTTTCTTCTCTTGCATTGTTTTACCAAAGATCGTTTCAACACCCTTTACTTGCTCATAAACCTCTTTACCAGTCAATGGTCTACGAGCTACACCCTCTTCAACAGACCCATAAAATGCCTTTTTCTTCTTACGAAAAGGGTGGTCGGGTCGTAAGAACTTTCGGTGGGGCATGTAGACATGTTTGCAATTAGGAATGAATGTGGATTCCATGTCATCCATACATATCGGACATGCTTTCTTACCTCTATTCTTATCGGACATGCTTTCTTACACATTGCTACACTTGACACAAGGACAATAAAATCCCAATTCCCCCGTCCTAGCTTGATGTTTTAAGGCAGAATCACAAAATTCCAGTACCCCATCCACAAATTTCGACGAATCAATGCTACCATACATCCACGAACGATCTTTCGCCATCCAAACAAACCTCTAACGACTAATAAAACGCATATAATAACACATTGTCAATCATTTAATCATTAAACATACAAATTCAAAAGAAGATTTATAGCATGAATATATGCATGTCTTTCAAAGGTCCTTATCACTCCAACCTAACCCATCCTTAGACGTCTAATCCCACTAGTAAATGTATGTTAGCTTCTCAATTCTATGGAAAATCCGGCAGCATTTCCCTATAGTTCTCCATGTACACAATGTAGGTAAAAACTTATCTACATATGCACCCAGAGAACGAATTAGGGAAATGAGTAGCCGTGATTTTCCATAGAAACGAAAAGAAAACATACATTTACCACCTAAGTGAGATCAAACGTCCAAGAACAGTCCCAAAACGGGGACTATCCAACACTTACTCCTAATGAATAAGTCTTGGATGGGTATCTAGGCATATGGTTATGATGATACTTTAATTTGTGCATAACAAAAACAAACTTTTGAATAAAGTTCAGTCCTTGATTCTTAAAGCATTCGTAATGATTCAAAATTAACATACAAGTAAATCATTTGAACAAAGATGCTAAATAATTTTACATAAGAGTAAGAGGGACCACAACTAACTTTGTGGAAGACCGAAAGAGGAAGCAAGTACACGAGAGACGGGGGTGTAAGATATGTAGGCACCCCGAGCGTTGTAACCAAAAAAGAGAAAATTAATATTAGAAACGACTTCAGAAGACAAAGGAAGTAGTAATTCATCCCCTACTAATAACTTCCTTTCTTAGTTCCACTAATAACTTCCTTTGATAAAACTTAGTTACATAAAGATCTTATTCTTTTTTTTAAGGGACATAAAGATCTTATTCTTCAATATGTACTTACGTAATTCAAGCAACGCTAAAACAACTAAAAGGTAAAAAAAAAAACAATCATCACATGAGAAGGAGGACAATCATCACTCCTGCTTTCCAATTGAAATGGACATATTTACTTCTAATGATTCCAAGTGATTTCCCTTTACAATAACTAGTAGAGAATTTAGATGTCGCAATCAGTTTTCACAATTGGCAAACTATATGATATCTTTGACTTAATTTCACAAAGCTGGATAGTTCATACTTCATAGTGTCTTTGCTTTCTCAGTGGCCGGTTTGACAAGCACGAGTACTTCTCGACTCAGTTCATCCAAGATAGACGAAAACCAATCATAGTTCAGCCTTATTTCCAATGTCTAAACTCTCTATGTGCTTTGTTGGCCGAATTTAAAGTCGCAATGGAAATATAGAGAACTAAACGATTGTACCAAAAATGTTAAGGGTATTTTCCACAATTACAAAATTGAATTATAAATTAACCTGAACACATACTGCCAATTCCAAACCTAACTAGGGCAAGTTACTAATTCAACAACACATGACACCACCAAAAAAGTAAGAAATTACTCTAAAAAATCTTAAATTATTAATTCCATCCAATATTCAGCTCCAATAAACAAATTAATATCAAAATAAAGTTTAACCCAAATTATTCTCCCACGTATAATGCTGAAAGAGCAGTATTGTCATTCTTTTGGCATTAAGCATTGTTACTGTATGATAGAGTAATAGAGTTGTGGTGAATTATTTTGAGTAATTAAGGAAAACCTAGAAATTATGATAAAATAGCACCTGAAGCAGTTAGGGAAATTGAAGAAACGTCAAATTCGAACCTGAAGGAGTATGCGGCAGAATGATTCGAGTGCGACAGACTGATTCGAGTGGCCAGACTTGCGCTAGCGAATATGAGTGGCCAGACTTCAGCGAATGAAACCTCTTTGCGGCAGACTTCGAACTACGGTAGACTGGCGATAAAGAGGGACTTGAGCGAAGCGAGTTCCAATCGAACTCCGGCGGAGGAAGCGAAGTCTAAACCCTAACCAAACAGACGAACTGACTTGAGAGATACTACGAGGGACTGACTTGGGAGGAAGCGAAGGACGACGACGGAGGAGGACGGGCGAGTGGGGGGAGGAAGCGAACGATGGAGGGACGGCCGAGTGGGGGGGAGGGAGGGACGATGGAGGACGGCTGAATAAGAGAGCGAAAATTGATAAGAGAGAGGCACTGAACTATGTCTATAGGGAGCAGTTTCACCAAAGAATAAAAGCTAACGCTCAATGATTCAAGTGCTCCGTCGATTAAACGAAGCATAAATTCACAAATGCTCGTGTTGTTTAGCAAAACGGAGCATTTGACATCAAATGCTCCGGTTGACTAAACAACACGAGCATTTGTGAAATTTTTTTACTAAAATCTTCACAAATGCTCGGGTTGATTAGTCAACCAAAGCATTTGATAAGTAGCAAAAGCTGTTTTTTCCACTAGTGTGATGGGGGATGTAATATAGGGGAAGAAGGAATAAGGTCAAGTTTTCGAGAGAAAGGAACATGAGACTCAAAAACAGTTGGTGGAACCGACAAAGACTCATGAATAACTTCACTCTCATCTATAGACTTCTCCAATGAAGGATTTTCAACTAAGGGTTGTTCCTCACTCAAAACGTCCTTTACATCGATCTTCCCCGTGATTTGATAATCATCCCCATAATTTTCAAGTTCTTTCCAACCCTCATCATCATCATCATAAATATATGGGTGGAAACTATAACTCCGAGCAGATTGACAATCATATTGGGGAGAGGGGTCAAAATCATTTACTAATGTCACTTCACATAAAGGAATATCATGAAAAGTAGAGTGACAATTAGAACAATATGAAGGTGTTGTAATGTAGCTTTGAGGTGAAAGAGTGGAGGACTTTTCCTGGACTGGTCTAGCAGATAATGACATATCCCACTCATAATTATTCTTGGCCAACCACTCGATTAGATCCCAACAATAATCAGGTGATTGGGATAGAAATTGTCCATTAGACATAGACTCAAACACCGCTCTACTTTCTTCATTTAAACCCTCATAAATCACTCGGCACATATCCCATTGTTCATATCCGTGATTAGGACCAATAAAGTCTCCAAGTCTACGATAGTATTTCTAAAACAATTCATTCTCATATTGAGGAAAATAGAAAAATGCTCTAGAATTACTAGCATGTATATGGGGATCACAACACATATCAGGTAATTGATTAGAACTCATGCAAAAATTAGAAGTATATTGACACGATGTATCAAAATAAGAAACATGAGAATCCAAAGAATTATAACCATTGGCTCTATCAATAGAATTTTCCCCATTATAGTGATAATATGACTCCATGAATAGTGAAAAGGAAGAAATTTTTCTTTTTTTTTTTTTTAAAAAAAAAAGAGTTATTTACAAAAGAAAAAATAAAAGTATATACAATGTAGTCTATTAAATCTATAATCAGACTCATTCTAATCCGTTACCTCCCCGGCAACAGCGCCAAAAACTTGTTAGGGTTTTATTTTAATACCGCAAGTGAACGGTGTCGTAGCACATATGGGTCGAACTCAAGGAGGTGCAAGGGTAAACACTAGTTTACCCTAGACTATGAAATAGCTACACATTCCAAATATCCAGAAGAATCTATAAACTAATAAAAAAAATGACAATTAAAACACTAAGATTAAGTATCACCACAAATATGAATTGATCAAAACACGACTCACATCCCACTTATTCAATTATAGCTTAGGCGAGGTTGACATTCCCTTATGACTTAGTAATAAAGCACAGATGCGAACCAAAACTAAATACTCGATCATTCCTCAATACCTAGAGCTCACTTTCGTGATAGCAAAAGGCCTAACTATCATGAATGTCTCCTATTTTTATGGCTTACACACATAATTAGAAGCATTAAAAACCAATGTCAAATAATTCCCAATTCTAGTTCTCACCTATATTCATTGGAGAATTCAAATCAATGACAAGATTATCTAAATTAAGACCCAACCTTCGTTGATGAACTCAATTAATAAAATAACAATTTAACATCAAACAAATATTCATAATCTCAACTCCAACTTTCGTTGATAATATATATTAGGGGTAAATCAAGATGTAAAATTGACAATAAGAACACTCTCATCAAACCCTAAACATACAATCAAATTACATGGGAATTAGAGAATAATTTACATGATCAATCCAGACTAGGGCTCAACTCAATCTTAGATAAAAAGACTACTCACTAATCATGGCAAAAAGAGCAATAAACATAATACAAAAAATAATTAAAATATAATAAAGAGAAGAGAAGAGAATAAAACTTGATTAATATTGAAGATGAATATGAAAGCTTGAGTCTTGAATCTCCAAAGTAACAATCGAAACAAACTAGGGCATAAACTTGAGAGAAAACTAGAGAAACAAAATAACGTGATATTGAAAAGTGAGTAATAGCTGTCCTCCTCTAATTAGACAGCCTCTAATAAATAGTTATAACTCCTAATACTAGTAGGAAATCAAATTACAAGATAAGGAAACCAAATAAATCATTAAATGATCGAAATTATCAAAACCGCGTGCACGTAAGAAGTTTCTGGCAGACTGGGCCAACTTGCGAAGCCCATATCTCTCAAAATACAACTCGTCTCGGGCCGTGCAACATATCGTTGGAAATCTCTTCAAGCCTACTTTCCAATGCCGTTGGAATAAACCCAATATCAGCATTGAGTAAAAAGTTATGGACAAAAGAGTGAACATAACTCGATTTCCATAATTCTTTCAATGAATTCCAACTCCATTTAAGCTCCAATTTGCACTCAAATACTTCTAAAGTGATCCTTATCAATGTAGCTTGCTCCCAATTGCTCCTAAATACTCAAGCTTGTCCAATAATACTCCAATTATGTTCTCAATACCTGAAATTCATCAAATAATACCAAAAACGCACAAGAGGAGTAATATTTCGCAGATTAGGTAATATTATGCAATTATGAACTACGATGCATCTAAATGTTCCTACAATGCAACCTAAATGCACCTAAAATCTATATAAAAATACGACACATCAAACTCCCCCAAGCTAAACCATTGCTTGTCCTCAAGCAATTAGACATAGACATTGGAAAAGAAAGACAACCTACAATATGGGACTACGATAGGGCGAAGCGCACAATTGATAACACGAGAGATACAATTACTACACGAACCAAGCATCGAAACATTCTCAAGCAAAGCCGCATAGCACGTCATGTAATGCAATCAACTCTCCTAGCATACCACATACCATCTCCCCCAAGCTAGACTCAACCAAACCTGAGAGACCTCACTTTAGTCATGTGCACTCATACTCTCATGTGTTTATGGCATGATCAATGTCACTCAACCTAAACCATGTGGACTCAAATGAAGCATTTACTCTTTAACTTTGACTATCGACTCACTTTCCACTCGAAATTATAACGCAAAAAGATCATGAGGACTTTCAAGGGTTGTAATGGGGCTGAGGTTATGGGTAGGAAATATATTTGGAAATGTGGTGCTAAATGCCAACTAGTGGAGAAAACAACACTTAACATCTATGGCCATTAGATGCAAACGTCACAAAAACTTCTACTAGAAGTTCAACAACACATTACCATTAAATCAAGAGAGTACCCATCTTTATCAATTCCAACAAATTTCATTCAACTTTTATTCTATTTTTGTCATTTTTTTCAGAATTATTTTTCACAACTTCTTCATCATTCTTTTCATTTCATACATCCACACTATTTCAAGCAACTTCCTTAA
Source organism: Beta lomatogona (assembly GCA_947646795.1). Taxonomy (NCBI): domain Eukaryota; kingdom Viridiplantae; phylum Streptophyta; class Magnoliopsida; order Caryophyllales; family Amaranthaceae; genus Beta; species Beta lomatogona. Next base: position 2,081,167 of record CANSNZ010000447.1, read on the forward strand.
CATCTTTTCTTCCAATAATCACCGCAAAACCACGAATACAAGCTCAAAACATAAACTTTAATGCTACTCCACTTAGCAAGACTTGGGTAGAGAAATCATAAAAGGCTAGAGGCTTGTAATGTAGATTGATTCAGAATAAGCACTAGTAGAAAAACGACGATTTGCGTCTCACCATCTGCGTCGCACAATAGGACAAACGACGCAGAAAACTCATTTGCGTCGCATGCAACAGAGAATTGATGCAAAAGACGATATATGTGCGTCGTATTTAACTAGCGTGCGACGCAGATAGTCATCTGCGTCGGATGTTAATTAGGGTGCGACGCAGATGATTATTAGATACAAAAAAGCAGAAAATGTTTTGGATACAAAAAGCGGAGCGAAATTAATGTTTTGGGCTTATCTGCGTCGCATGGGCTATATGTGCGACGCAGATAAGGCCCACTTCCCCTTATATTGCAAACCCTAACATTTCTTTGTCTTCAGCCGTTCTCCCTCTCTCCTCTCCCTCTCCTTCTCCAACTCTCCTACTTTCCCTATCTCCCTTCGTCCCTCCTCTTCTCTGTTCTAATTTTCGAGCAACAAACGCCATTGAAACTAGATGTTTCGCTTGAAACTGAAGAGCAAATGAAGAAAATGAAACTCAAGAACAGCGAAGGACTGAAGAGCAAATGAAGAAAACGAAACTCAAGAACAGCGAAGGATAATTGAAGAAGAAAAAATGGTGATTTGAAGGACAACAAATTGAAGACGAGCCCCATTTTCTCCCCGCAAACAAACGATTATTTACATTCGATGCAACATTCGGCGAACTCTGGCGCAAGTTAAACCAGATCTGAACCTTCGAAGAAAGCATTCGATGGTAATTAATGTTGATGATAGATATTTAGGGTTTTCTAGATTTTTTAGTTTGTAATGTTGATGATGGTAATGTTGATGATGGTAAACCAGATCTGAACCTTCCCTTCTTAATCTCTTCTGTTTCGTTGTTTTTGTGTATTGTATTCGCTTAATTTGTAATTCGTTTATTGTTATCTTCACACTTCTGCTATAATTGACAAATATCTTTTTTATCTTTAATCAATTGTTCTTTAGTTTCTTTAATTTCTTTTGGTTAATAAGTTGTTGATCTTTTTGTTTCTTGGTTAATTTTGATGATTTTTTTTGGTTTAAATGGTAAATTATGTGAAAAATGGTAGAATTACCAGTTTTTGTCATGAAACTTGGAATTTGAGTTGTTGAAATTTAGTTTTTACTTTGTTGCTGCAAGAGAAAATGTACATTTGGTTGAAATCAGGAAGATATGAGTTTTATTGTAGATTTTTTTTTTTTAATAAATACAGCCATTTGCGTCGTTTATGGCAACCCATTTGACGCAAATTTGGGCCTTTTGCGTCAGATGTGTGGTCATACGCGACGCAGATGGCACGACTAATTTCAGCCTTGGCAGATGTAAAGCCACATCTGCGTCGCATGTAGAGCTTGGTCCGACGCAGATGTGGATCATCTGCGTCGCATGTAGCTCTGCATGCGACGCAGATGGGCCACTCGCATGTAGGGGGGATGGGTCATGTGCGTCGCACTGTGGGCTTGGTCCGACGCAAATAGTAAATGATCTGCGTCGTGTGCTAGTCCGACGCAGATCATGTCTCTCTCATCTGCGACGAGGCCTGTGCCGTCGGACTGATGTCCGACGCAAATGGGTGCCTCGCATCCGACGCAAATCGTCGATTCTGTACTAGTGGGGGCTAGAGAAAGGATAATATATATGAAAAGAAAATATATCTGAAAGCTCATAACAACGAGGTATTTGCAGTGTAATGTGGAGGCAGGTGATGTGATGGTGGTGGTGCGCTTGGTTGTTGCAAGATGGAGGCTAGATGATATTAGGAGTGAAATGAGCTGTGATGATGACGATGCTATTTGAAAATTTTCAATCTCCAATAACGCAGGTCGCGTTTAATGCCGCGAGTCGCGGTATTAACCGCGAGTCGTGGTATTTGCGGCGAGTCGCGGTATGCTCTCGGCATTTGTCCGCGAGCTGAGGCATTGTGCCGCGACTCGTGTTTTTGAAGGTCGTCTTCCAGCTTCTTTTCTACGAACAAATTATTTTTTTGAACGTAAACACCAACACATTTGGAATGTTAGCTGAGCGCTCATGTTTCAGGGCAAACCTTCCAGTGTCTTTTTGGGGTGAATGTGTTCTTAGTGCTGTATATGTAAATAATCGAACCCCCTCTCGCTTATTAGGTGGGAAAACACCATATGAAATGCTTTTTGGAAAGGAACCTGATTTTAATGAATTAACGGACTTCAGGCGTCTTTGTTTTGTTCATAATCAAAAGGCTAAAGGGGACAAATTTGCTCCAAGAAGCAGAAAGTGCATGTATATGGGATATACAAATATTCAAAAAGGTTGGAAGGTGTATGATTTGGCTACTTGTGAAACTTTTGTTTCTCGGGATATTGTATTTGTTGAAAATGTTTTTCCCTTCTCTTTAAGACTCCTCAAAATTTCTCCCCCAACTCTACTGATGTGGTGACTCTGCACGTTGTTGCTACCCCTGCTGATGATTTTTTGGGTGACTTTGTTGAAATAAGTCCTGACCCTTGGAGTTTTAGTCCCACCAAAAATTACAGCTCAGTTCACCCACAAACGATCCCCCTGCCAACTCCCTCCCCAATCCATACCATGTCCACCACACCACTTCCCTCCTCTCCTGTGCCACTTGCGACCCACGATGATTCAGGCCCAGCATCAGATCTAGCTCGTGACGGGTCACCTAGCGTTGATGATGTGGCCATGGGCCGCGACATGAGGGAGAAAACCTCATCGGTTCTCCTCCGAGATTATGTTACTAACACCATTTTGAGTCCCCCCGACACCTCACTGCTTTAGACTGAATCCCCAGGTACGTCCTACCCTATAGCTAATTTTGTAAGTTGTGACATATTTTCTTTGCCCCATCGTATGTTTCTTGCTAACATCACTGCAGGAGTTGAGCCCCGTACTTTCAAAGAGGCAATGATTGATTCTCGATGGCGTGAGGCTATGCAAAAGAAGATTTGGGCTTTGGAATGGTACTTGGGACATGGCTTCTCTTCCTCCAGGGAAAAAGGCTCTTGGTTGCAAATGGGTGTATAAAATCAAGTATCATGCTGATGGGAGTGTCGAACGGTATAAAGCTCGACTTATTATCTTGGGCAATCATCAGGTAGAGGGTTTGGATTATTATGAAACCTTCGCTCCTATTGCCAAAATGGTCACAGTTCGCACATTTTTGGAAGTAGAAGCTGCTCAAAATCTTGAAGTGCACTAAATCAATGTGCATAATGCCTTTCTTCATGGAGATCTAGATGAAGAAGAGTATATGCGACCTCCCCCAGGTTTCTCCGTTTCTTAGCAAGGCTTGGTATGCTGTCTCAAAATGTCCCTTTATGGATTACGGCAAGCTCTTGTTGGTTTGCCAAACTTGCCTCCGCTCTACTCTGGTACGGTTTTATTCAATCTTATCCGGATTACTCTTTGTCTTCTTATCAGGGGGACGATGTTCGTCTTCATGTACTTGTTTATGTTGATGACCTCATTATATCCGGCACCGATTCATCAACAATCGCAGCATTTAAGGCGTATCTTGGAGATTGCTTTTATATGAAGGATATGGGGATCTTGAAGTATTTCTTAGGTGTCGAGGTTGCCCGGAGTTCCGAAGGTATTATTCTGTGTCAGCGTAAATATGCTCTTGATATCATTTCTAAAGCCAGTCTTCTAGGGGCTCGGCCTGCACCTTTTCCGATTGAGCTGAATCATGGTTAGCTTCCGCCACTGGTGACCTTTTATATGCGCTTAACTGATATAGACGCGTCGTCGGTTGTCTGATTTACTTGTGGTTCACTCGTCCATACCTGGCTTATGTGGTGCACATCCTCTCTAAGTTCATGCACTCACATCGTCAGGAGCATTGGGATGCTGCTCTTCGTGTTGTTCGATATCTTAAAGGGACACCTGGGCAAGGTATTCTTCTTAGTTAATCTGCCGATTTATCTTTGACTAGGTGGTGTGATTTTGATTGGGCTAGTTGTCCGCTGACACGGCGCTCACTCTCTAGGTGGATAGATTTTCTAGGTTCCTCTTCGATTTCCTGGAAAACCAAGAAACAACATATTGTGTCTCGCTAGTTTGTGGAGGCGGAGTACCATTCTATGGCCAACATTACTGCTGAACTCAAATGGCTTCGTTCATTACTACACACGTTCGTTAAAGCATAACGAAAAATAAAAAACCTAGTAGTCTAGCTTTTTCTCTCCCTTTTTCTCCTTAAAAACCCTAGTCTTTTTTCAGCCAGTTCGGGATTGCTATCATCCTTCTCGATGGTGGTAGGTCTTAATTTTTACTTTTTTGCATTTATTTTTCTAAATCCGTTAATAATATAATGATAATCTTTTCTCTCTCTATTTGCGAGTTTTTTACTCAATTATTAGTTTTTTTATCTCTTCTAGTGGGAATTATTTAGGGGTTGATTTATTAGTCTCCCCTTGTAGAATTTTTAAATTTGGTTTATATGGTTTGTTGTAAAGATGCAGTTTATTGATGGTTTGCTATACAAATTTGCAATAAGTATACGGAATCCATGTGCTATCTACACGGTCCACTAAAGAGATCTCTTCTCAAAACTATGTTAGAATGATTGATGATCTCACAGAAGGTTGCATGATTCAGCGTACAAACATGGGCTATGCTATATTATCAGATTTGGTTGATTATTATCACAAATATATAGTAGAGTAACTTTATTTAATCAATTTAGATTGTGTTTCATTTCTCTTTAGTATTGATTGTAGATGTCGTATAACTTTCAATTACAGAAATTTACAAATATGTATTTAAAGTTGCAAATTTAGTTGACCCAACATGGCGCCTTTAATTTATACCTGAACCTTAAGAAACACAATTATGAAAAAGGTTTACCCAACACAATAACCACACGATTGAAATTCTACAATTGGACCTAATATCTCTTCAAGCCATCACGGCTTAGAGAAAAGAAAAACACAATTACGGCATCAAGGAAGACTAATCAATATTCATTCAGGCTCCCCAACCACCCCGTGAAGAAAGACTAACAGAACCGGGAAGACCTAGTATTAACAAATGACAATACAACTAATATAGTTGTAAATAATACGAGTTGAGCTCGAATTAGGAGTAGCTCAATAGCAATTCAAATTGTTCTCAAGTTGAATCAATCTCACTTGAGTTGAGTTTCGATCGAACTTTGACAGAGTCGAGTATTAACCTTGACCGAGTCAACCTCGAGTAGCTCATCAGTGCTCGTGTTATTAACACCCCTAAGGTAGACGATATGTTTGATATAGGCGTTTTCCTTTGTACTGTACTTGAAAATTTGGTATTCAAGTTTTGTCACAAGTTTTCGAGTCGAGTTTCAATTAGTTGTTCAACTCGGCTCACCAACATCTCGAGTCGATATCAAAAGTTCAATTTTGATTTCACTTGAATCGAGCTTTGACCAAGTTTTGATTTGGAAATAGGGATGACAATTGGGCGGGTGTGGGTACAGAGGATGGTCCTTCCATACCCACACCCACACCCACATAAAATTCTCGTTCCCATCCCCGCCCCAACGGGTACGTATTTAAATCCATCCCCGCACCACCACCCGCATGAGTACCCGCAGGGCCGGCTATTAGGCTGTGCAAATAGCCCAATAGCACAGGGCCCCGAATTTCTAGGGGCTTCAAATCTGGAAAATAGACACACACATTACGTTTGTGGCGCTGCTATACTTCATTTATAGACGTTGGTGGAGTTGGTAATACCTCATTTTATTACTCCAAGAATTGAGTGGAAGTATGCGGGTTCGAAACTGTTATGACAGATGTGAGAAAGAACAAATATTGAATGCAAAATTGAAAAATAATCAGACACAGATTTAACGTGGTTCACCAACGGAGTGTTGGCTACATCCACGGGCAGGGAGAGAATAATATTATTGATGAGAAGAATAACCAGAATTACAGATGTGATTATGAACTAAATCGTCGTATTAACGATTTAGGTTAAAAGCCTATTTATACCCCGAGTCGAAATCGCCGACCCGCGTCAAAACTGAATCCGCCCGGTCGACCGGGCCATTTCGCCCGGTCGCCCGGGCTGAGCTGCCCGGTCGGGCGCGCAAGTGATTTTGACGATCTTTCTGCCCGGGCTCTCGCCCGGTCCCCAGACCAATTCGCCCGGTCGGGCGTGACTCGCCCGGTCGACCGGGCGAGCACTCGATTTCTCCGAATAAGCCGCATTTTCACCAGATTCAAGGCATCAATCTTACAGAAACTACTGTGCGGCTGAAAACTACTTATTTTTCCTCTCTTCCCTTCCTCCTTTTATGAATTCTTTTGTGATATTTTCTTTTTTTTTCGGGAAGTGTAATATACCCCAAATATTCTTTCCTTTCTCCTTTTTTTGAGTTCTTTTTCACTAGTTCACAGGTTCAACTATTTCATTACATAATTCTTCTTTACTACTATAACTTTTTTTAGGGTGAGATAGTAATATTATTATATTTGTGTAAGTAGAACATTGGTAATATCTTGGTTTTATATTGAGTTATTATAAAGAATTTCAAATTAGTTTGAGGTTATGATTTTTCAATTTGCAAGAATATAAATATATAATCGTAATATTATATTAAAAAAATTATCATCTAAATTGCAAAAAAAAAAAAAAATTTGATATTAAGGGCCTAATTCTAAGATTAAAACAGGGCCTCCAAAACGTTTAAGACGGCCCTGAGTACCCGCGCCCGCTTCGCACCCGCGTCGTACCCACTTTATACCCGCAACTATGCTCCCAATAATCCCAAACAATCTGCCACTAATATAGTTGCAAAATAAAATTATTAATAATAGAAGTATATAAATTGGATTGTATAATAAAAATTCTAATATATAATACTCCCTCCGTTACATTATAATTTAATTACTCACTTCACTTTGGGGGAGAACCAGGAGAAAGTGTAAAAGTATGAGAGAAAAACTGAAAAGGTGGAGAGAGAAATTGAAAAGTGAGAGAGATAAATTAAAAAGTGGGTTAAAATATTAAAAAGTAGATGATATGGGTGGAAAAAAAGGAGAAAGTAGATATGACATGTTACCAAAAATAGAAAAAGCAACAGTGTGTAGATTAAAAAGAAACAGACCAAAAAGGAAAGTGTGTAGATTAAAAAGAAACGGAGGGAGTATGTTTTTAATAGAGAGTAGGGTATGACCGTATGAGATGAAGGAGAAGCGGGGCGAGCATGGATGGGGCGTGTATAGCATAAAATCCACTCCCGCTCGACCACCCATTGCGGGTACGATTTTCATCCCCATCCCCACCCCTTCCCCACCAAACCTAGACCCATCCCCGCTCTAATTGGACGGGGATGGGGCAGGTTTCTGACCCGCCCCACTACCATTCCTAATTGGAAAAAAGATAAAGAGAAATCCAATTGTGACTTGTTTAGAAACGCCTTTTAATATATTATTAGTATAGATTATAGATAAGAGAGTTGTTAATATATGCGGAACGTTTTGGGTAGTTTGCTTCAAATTATTTGAGCATACCTAATTAGACTTTAAACTGACTTGGGTTATGTTAAGTCAAAAATCCAATTCAGATTCTAGGCAGCATTGGAAATAAGGATGGCAATTGGGCGTGGCGGGTATGGAGGATGGTCCCTCCACATCCACACCCACACCCACACAAAATTATTGTTCCCATCCCCGCCCCACCACCCATTCCGAGGGAAAATTCCAGACCTATCCCCGCCCAACGGGTACGTATTTAAATCCATCACTGCACTACCACCCACATGAGTACTCGCCCTCGTTTCGTATCTGTGTCGTACCCGCTTTATACCCGCAAGTATGCTCCCAATAATCCCAAACAATCTACCTTGCAAAAATAAAATTATTAATAAAATAAGTATATAAATTGGATTGTATAATAAAAATTCAAAGATATAATATGTTTTTTAATAGAGAGTACGGTATGACCGTATGAGATAAAGGAGAAGCGGGCGGACGGGGCTGGACGGGTATATGTAGATTTGCTGATACGATTTTCATCCCCATCCCGCCCCATCCCCACCAAATCTAGACCCATCCCTACTCCAATTGGGTGGGGATGGGGCGGGTCTCAAACTTGACCGCCCCACTACGATTCCTAATTGGAAAAAAAGATAAAAGAGATAAGGCGTTTACATATTTTGCACGTGACATTTCACGCACGGTATATATTAGAGCGTGAACCCCCCCCTCGGGATCTGCTTATGCCCCTTGCAACTTTGCAAGAGTTGCAACGCGCAAAAACCATTAACAAACAAAAACATTCACTTACGCTCCCCAGCCACCTCCAAAACAATCACAGCGTGAAGGAAGACTAACAGTAGGAAGAAGACCCAGTCTTAACAATATTCATTTTCCTGTAAAAAAAAATATTCATATAGGGGCCCCTGCCCCCATCTCCATCCACAGCACACTTGTAATATCAATCAGAATATCAAGATTTTAATTTTAACTCATACTCCAAAAACATTAGTTTACCCACTTTCCTTTCTATGATGTCTCTTTCCCCAAAAACAGAAGTAATGAACCCACTAGGCACTAATGTTACACCATAACTTATTGTGTAACATGTATAATGACATATACTCCAACAAAAATGACATGGATTATACGAATAATGACATGAATCTCATATCATTATGTCATTTATTTCATGTTATTTGAGTTCATTTTACAAAAGAAGCGGTGATTTTTGAATTGTTACACCATAAATTATGGTGTAACCGTTACAAGGACACCCAAGAATTTGTGTTTACGCAAAACATCGTTCTTTTATTTGTCACTATCCTTCTCTCTGTATTCCCCGATAAATTAATATTTTTTCCCATATAATACTATTTCTCTTAAAACTATATACCTAAAAAAGGGGGTAAAATAATAAGAGATGGAGGGAGTACTTGTTAAGATCATTGTCAATAGAGATCATCGTATTTTCTAAACTACGAATTCGCATTATGAATAGGAGAAAGAAAAAGGACAACATCATAAAGAAATAAGAAACGGGAAATACTAAAGAAGCCGCCAGCATAAATGACGTACATTTGAGGGACCAATGAGGATGTCAGTACAAGTCACAATCATGGGTTTCATCAAGTTGTAGTTTCAAAATCTTTTCCGAGAGGACTGACAAGTTATGATAGCTTCATATGATTATCATAAGTTCAAGTGTTCAACTAGCTAATTTTAATTTACTCATCCCAGTAACGGATACGTGTTGAGGTGACCATTGTGGTGCCAATTGCTCAAGGTTCTATATTTTAAGGTACCAATTGTTCAAGGCTCTATATTTTAAGGTAACAAATGTTCATTACGTAGCTGCCAAATGTTCTAGGCCTCGTATATAAGCACGTACACCCATTTGCATAGCTTTACGCGACGAGCGAGCAGCATCGGACGACCAATAATGGCGGCTAACCAACATGCGGATGGTCATCTGGAGGCTCCCATTTCTCTGCCATCTGGTGAGCTACGTACATCACCTCATTCTAGCTGATTTATTTCTCTGTTTTTCTTGCCCATCGACTGTGAGTTTGTACGTCGACATTTAAGTGATTTAATTTCCTGTTACCTTTTTACTGTCAAACTAATGCTGAATTTTATGCATATACTAAAACCAAAGACAGGAACTGGCAAGAGTACTTGACTTATGGTATACCACTGTACAAAGCTGCTCTAAGAGGAGACTGGGACACCGCAAGAGGAATTCAAGGGAAGCTTCAAACATGTTTTGCAGTAGGAATGACAGAACAAGGCGACACTGCTCTACACATTGCTGTAGTTGCTCAACGCACTGAGTTTGTACGACAACTAATGGCTATTAATGATTTCACAGACAATTTTTTGGTTTTGAAAAACAAAGCAGGAAATACAGCACTATGCCTAGCTGCAGCAACTGGAACTGTTGCAATTGCAGAGATGATGGTGAATAAAAACAATAAGCTCCCAACTATACGAGGACATCAGGGCTTGACACCACTCCATATGGCAGCATTGTTAGGTCATGATGAGATGGTCAGGTACCTCTTACCACACACTCTTTCCCATCTCCGAGACAAAGAACTCTTTGCTCTCCTCATCAATACTATCAACTCAGATATGTACGGTATGTATTAAAGCATTATGTGTGTATGTTAAAATATGCCTTGAATTATATGTATATGAAAATAAAAATATAGTCATAATCGGATCTCTCCTAAAACATAACAAAATTGTTTTTCCACTACTTGTAGACGTAGACACGTAGCTAACACATTGTTAGTGAACCATGTTAAATTTTGTATGTTGTTCTTTAATTCTTTGTTTCTCGATTGCATCTGTCATAATAGTATAGAGATGAATTTCGGTGTTGATGAAAGACATGATGTAAGGTAATGCAACGAGAAAAAGAGGTATAACACACCGGGGAATTGTATCCTCATTTCAGGGTAACAATTCCCCTTCCTACATACTCCCTCTGTTTCTTTTTAATCTACACACTTTCCTTTTTGGTCTGTTTCCTTTTAATCTACACATTGTTGCTTTTTCTATTTTAGGTAACATGTCACATCTACTTTCTCCTTTTTTTCCACCCATGTCATCCACTTTTTAATATTTTAACCCACTTTTTATTTTTTTCTCTCACTTTTCAGTTTCTCTCTCCACCTTTTCAGTTTCTCCCTCATACTTTTGTACTTTCTCCTTAGTTCTCCCCCAAAGTGAAGTGAGTATATTTAAATGAAACGGAGGGAGTAATTGTTACCTCACCCAATCCATCGCTCTTTTCCTTTATTTTCTTTTTTCCATTACCCCTTAATTAATACTCTATCCTCTAAATTCAAGCATGTCTTTCTCATCGACGTAATTCACTTATCTAAACTTACTATATTAATCCCAAATAAATTTTATTAGAACTTATTATAGTTGTAAATTGAATTTATATGGATATTGAAATGATTCTTAGAATCTAGAAACAAGAATAGAGAAAACAGAGAGAGATTTTATTTCATTGTGAATTTTTCTTAATAAATTACAAAAAAGAGGTAAGTAATTGATTATGTGACTTAGGTAGTTTTATGCATCCTTGAGAGAGGGCTTAGAGCTAGTTAAGAGTCAATAACTTCAATTAATTGCTTGGTTTTCTTTCCTCCATGTTTTACCTTTCTTATGCCTATTTCATGATTGGTTGGTGTTGAATCTCTTTCCCTAATCCTATTTGTTCTTTGATAGTTAGTTTAGTTTAAATAGACTTTAGTTGGTAGTTGACACCTTCCGACTTGATTTCAGCCTAGCTTGTTGTTTAATTAATACGTTTTGGTGTTCCTTAGTCCTTGTGGAAGATTGACCATGGCTTACCACTTTACTTAGGTTAGTGGTCTAGTTAGGTTTTGTTTGCGACTTTAGGAGATTAGTAACGACCTAGTTTCTATTTTGACATAGGGAAAACTTAGGTCGTTACTAATCTCCTAAAGTCAAACAAAACCTAATTAAACCACTAACCCTAGTAAAGTGGTAAGCAAGGATTGTTCTTCCACAAGGACTAAGAACACAAAATGTGTTAACTAAATAATAAGCTAGGCTAAAAAAAGGAGTCGGAAGGTGTCAACTGCCCACTAAAGTCTAATAAATTAAACTAACTACCAAAGAACAAATAGGATTAGGGAAAGGGATTCAACATCAACCAATCATGATTTAGGCAATTAGAAGGGTGAAAAATGGAGGAAAGAAAATCAAGCAACTAATTGAGGTTATTGACTCATAACTAGCTCTAAACCCTCTCTCAAGGGTGCATAAAACTACCTAGATCACATAACTAAGCCACTCCCATGGTCTCAAACATGCAACCAAGGGATAAGTACAATGCCAATCCTCAAAACCCTTACTCAAATCTCACTCTCATGAGTAATTATGCAAGATAATAGCAGAAATGTCAACATTAATCCCCTCTTTCTATTTGATTAAGGCATCAATAAAACAAACATCCAAGTGGCCAACTAGAATGCAAGCGAATAGTTTTCTCCCTTTTCTCCCTAACCTATACTATGAGAGGTTAATGAAAAATAAAACTTGCTAAAAGATGTAAGGATCGGAAGGGGGTCACAACGACACCAGCAAAGTCACACACAAGACAATCAACAATAACACTAACCAATCAACCCAAACAATTCACCAATATCAATCAACCAATAATACCAAATTATGGACAGCAATTATAAGGACACAATTCCAGTAAAAAACAATCAAACAACACAAGAATTATACGTGGAAAAACCTCTTCAATGTGAAGAGTAAAAAACCACGGGACCTCTTGAGGAGCCACCCTTAATCTTCTCTTATTGATAATTGAGGGTAAATATAAACCCAAATCAGTCTACACAAGGTTTATAAACACCCACCAACAAACTCCAAACAATAAGAGATAAATTGAGAACAAAAGGTGTAGAAATCACCCGAAAACTGCAGGTCTGTCCAGAGACGATTCTGATCAAACTGGAGACCAAACTGACGATCCAACCGTCCAAAATGAAGCCCTAGATGTCAGGAACAAGCTGTCAAAATTTCAGGACGATCTAACAGTGCAATTTCCAGCAATGGACAGATTTGTGAAAGATGTCCCTGAAAAACCGAAAACCCAAAGACCCTCTTCTCTCTCTTGTGTTTTTGTGTGTGAATCTCTTCTGAAAATTCTGTCCACTTTTTCATTATGTTTACATCACACTTACAATCAACAAGCTTCTTTTGGAAGCCAAAACACAAAGCCTAAGTGGACTAAAAAAAAAACAAAGTCCACTCCAAAAGGCCCAAATAAGACCAAAGTAAAATACTATCATATTTTACCACTTGGGCTAGACCCACAACAATCTCCCCCTCCAGCCCAACACGGGGAAGACAATACACGCTTCAATCATTACTTGAAGCTCATTCCCGCAAGCTTACCACAAACTTGAAGCTTGCTTCTGGGAACCACCTTTGTTAACATGACTGCACCATTCTTATCAGTGTGAACTTTCTTCAGCTTCATTTTCTTCTCTTCAATTACATTCCGCAACCAATGATATCGAACATCAATATGCTTGGTGCGAGCGTGATACATAGAGTTCTTACTTAAATCCATAGCACTCTGACTATCACAGAATACTACATACTCATCTTGCTTCAAACCCAATTCTTGAAGGAATCTCTTCAACCAAAGCATTTCCTTACTTGCTTCAACGGCTGCTATATACTCTGCCTCAGTAATTGATAAAGCCACACACTTTTGCAACTTGGATTGCCAAGAAATGGCTCCTCTTGAAAATGTGAATACATAACCTGAGGTAGACTTTCTGTTATCAAGATCACCAGCCATGTCTACATCTGTATACCCCTCAAGAACAGGTTTGCCACCTCCATAACACAAATAAAGTTTGGAAGTGTCACGCAAGTATATGAAGATCCACTTCACTGCATCCCAATGAGCCTTACCCGGATTGGATAAGTATCTACTCACCGAACCAACATAATGGATAATATCTGGCCTAGTACACATCATAGCATACATCAAGGAACCAACAGCAGAAGAATAAGGAATAGATGACATACTTGCTTTCTCCTTCTCTGTTGTAGGATAAGCTCTCTTGCTTAGCTTAAAATGAGCTGCTAGTGGTGTACTAACTGGATTGCCATGCTTCATATTGAACCTTTCAAGCACCCGTTCAATATACTTTTCTTGTGATAACCACAAATTCCCGGCCTTCCTGTCACGAGTAATCTCCATGCCTAAGATTTGCTTAGCAGGACCCAGATCTTTCATGTCAAATGACTTGGACAAGTCTTTCTTCAAACTTTGAATCATATATGCATCTTGTCCAACTATCAGCATATTATCTACATATAAAATAAGGATGATGAAGTTACCTCCGGGAAACTTTCTGAAATACACACAAGGATCTGCAAAAGTCCGTTTATAACCATGGCTAGTCATAACTTGTACCATTGCCTTGGTGCCTGTTTAAGCCCATAAAGACTCTTCTTCAACTTGCAAATGAGTTTTTCTTTTCCCTTTTCTTCAAAGCCTTCAGGTTACTCCATGTAGATTTTTTCATTCAAGTCACCATGTAAGAAAGCAGTTTTCACATCAAGCTGCTCCAACTCAAGATAAAGACTTGCAATTAAACCCAAAACAGTTCTGATAGAAGTCATCTTGACAACAGGAGAGAAGATTTCATCAAAATCAATGCCCTTTTTCTGGTTGCATCCTTTGACCATCAATCTAGCCTTTCGCTTCACTATATTCTCACCATCTTTCTTGTTCTTGAAAACTCATCTGTGATTTCAAGACTTTCTTTCCCTTGGGAAGCTTCACTAACTCATAAGTGTGATTCTTCAACAAAAAATCCATCTCTTCTTTCATAGCCTCGAGCCAAAGATCCTTGTCTTCACTAGACAACACTTCTTGGAAACTCTCGGGCTCCCCCTCATTAGTGACTAAGATGTACTCTGTGCTTGGATACTTTGTAGAAGGTTTACGGTATGTGGTTGACCTTTTAACTTGAACATCATCTACTGGTGGGGTAGATTGCTCCCCCTGCTCATGAACTTCTTCATCTGATTGAGCATCATTAGGAGCATCATCAAAATGTGGTACATCACCATCACCATTAGGTTGTACCTCCTCAACACCATCAGGTGTTGCTGCAACTCCCCGACTTTCATACATCCTTATTAAGTTAGTTAATCAAGATTAGCAGTAGAAGACTTAGCTTAGTCAGCGCGCTACCGCCGTAGTTTCCACTACGGGAAAATACAAGGCGACATTTAACATTAACTTACAGGGACATTACTTAGATTTGTCACTCTTTGAAGAAATACTTTAATAATAGATTAATATTTTCTAGAAATTTCGGCAGAGTTTCCTTTGTAGATTGGACAACCCAAAATGGGAAGATGTTTGAGAACCTGTTACAATAAAATATTTCCAAATCCATAACTCAACGCTTTCGCGGAGCAGCAGCTAAAGGAGCACTGTTGCTCATCCAGAACTAGAAATAAAACTTAAACCATTAATTATTATCTAATACAAAGTGGAACGTCCTCGCCTCAAAAGAAACGTAAAACAATCATAGCTGAACTCTTAGCAAGTAACTGCTTCTACCTTGGAAAAGATGCTCCAGAACTTCAACCTGAAACTATTGTAACACTGCCACCCACCAAGTGATAGGCCACAGTAGTGACAAAACAAAACATTGACATACACATCAGCAAAATGCTGAGTACTAACCCATAAAACATTTCTAACACATGCTTTGGTGTCTATGACTCTCACGTGTCAACATGTTCACATCGTTCATAACCATATCACAACAACATAGCAACTTTCACATTATTCATCATTACTCATCATGTTTCATGACTTTTAAGTGCTTTAAGAAATTATAGCAGAGTCGTAACATCATCATAGTTCTTTCATATTAAGCAGATTACATACTTTCATATCATCAGAAATTCATATAGCTTATAGTTTGAGTTATACGGCTTTGTCATAGGTCATTATCATCTTTCATTCACTTCAATGTCAGAATACTTACACTTAACTCTATCGTGTTTTGTTTCACTCGTACCATCTATGTATTACATAATCCTATTTGTGATTATAAGAAGTAATCTTAAACTCAACATAGTCATATTCATAACGTAGTCAGGATCGTACTTTCGTAACAACACAATCGTTTCATAGAATTCATTCATAACATCATTAATCGTCATATTCATAAACATTTCATATCTCCTAATCCAAACATCGATATCATAATGTGTGAAATCATAAAACATAATCGCAATCATAATCATACTTTCGTAACATCAAATTCACCATACTTCATAGCATTAAATCATTTAATAACATCATCTATATAGCATATATTTCATATCATATCATAAGCTTCATCACATCTTTCCAACTTACTTAAGTCATATTGGTATCTTGGCGAATACGACAGAAGGCAAGCCACGGAGAACCTTAGTTCGCCAACAGAAGGGGCAAACCGACTGCAGGTGCCACGGGAGACTTTCGTCGCCCAACAGAAGGTGGCTTGCCACGGGATATTTTCACCCCCCAACAGAAGGTGGCATACAGAATTCGGGTGCCACGGGAGATTATTATCCCCCAACAGAAGGTGGCATAGCCGTATGCGAGTGTCACGGGGGACTATGTCCCCCAACATAAGGTGAAAAGAACCACCGGGATGGAACATGCACGACCAACATAAAATGCCACGGGAGACTTTCGTCGCCCAACAGAAGGTGGCCAGAACACGGGTGCCACGAGAGACTTTCGTCGCCCAGCAGAAGGTGGCAACACCGCCCTAATGGAACATGCATGACCAACATAACAGAATACTCAACCAAGAACCATCTTTCACTTTTCTTTATCATGTTTCGTTGTTTTTACGCACCACAATTACATTACATGACCGTAATCGTAATCATGATAAGTAACCATCTATGTAGCACGGGTACTTTCCCGGAGTGCCGTTTCCCGTACCGGGGACGGGTACGGGACGAATACGCCGGAAAAACGTCCCCGTGACGACTCTTGAGTGCTGGGGACGTTGGGTTCAGTAGGGGACAGCTAGGGTGGTTGATGGGGACGTTTTGGGGACGGATCTTGAAGCTTTATGACGTACCCCTCTGCTTCTTCCTCTCTTTTTCTCAGTCGACTTTCAGTCAGAGCTTTTGCTTGCCATGGCCGAAAACTTATTGAAGAGCTCGACAATGGAAAATCAAATGTAAAGTAAAAAGGAAAGGGAGGGTTTTATCACGTGTGTGGTTACTGGTTAGTGTTATAAAGTGGAGAGAGAAAGGCTGAGTGGGGACAGTTTCCACTGGTTATTATGTTTTATTTTTAGAAAAAAAAGAGTAACGGGGAGTGGGGCACAGTTGGGGGGGTTGGAAACAACTGGTAGGTAGGGTCATTTGACTCATTGTAGGGAATTAATACTTCTGCAGGTTTATTTTTCTAGTTTTCTTAGGAGCGAGGACACGAGAAATATTAGCTCAGAGGATTGGAACAGTTCAAATTTTTTTTTAATGACTATTTATTTTACAAGACTTTTTTTAATATTATTAGTTTATATTTTTATATTTATGTCATTTAATATTGTTCTACATAAATAAAATGGAGATTATATCTATTACAAATTAAAAATAATATTA
Source organism: Beta lomatogona (assembly GCA_947646795.1). Classification (NCBI taxonomy): domain Eukaryota; kingdom Viridiplantae; phylum Streptophyta; class Magnoliopsida; order Caryophyllales; family Amaranthaceae; genus Beta; species Beta lomatogona. The sequence goes on from CANSNZ010000447.1 coordinate 2,098,459, forward strand.
TTCATTATTTATTTTGCCGAATCCAAGCCGTACCCATTTTTGAAAATTTTGGTTTTGCCGTTTTCCGTCCCCGTACCCGTATCTGTATCAGTGCTACCTAGGTAACCATCATCATAACTTGACCATAATTACATTACATAACCGTAATCGTAATGATGAAAAGTAATCATAAGCATGACATATTCATAATCATGTTCATAACGTAATCATAATCATGCTCTTGTAGCATCATGGCTATTCCATGAAATTCGTTCATAACATCGATAATCATTACATTCATAAAAACATTTCATATATCTCAATTCATATATCGGTAGCATAATGTGTGAAATCATGAAACATAATCGAAATCATAGTCATACTTTCATAACATCAAAGTCGTCACACTTCATAATACCAAATCATTCAAAAAATATCATTTACATAGCAAACATTTCATATCTTGGACACCATATATAACCTAGCCTAAACTTCGTATACTTTTGCATAATTGGAAATCATAACATATCTCATAGCTTTACGTACTTTCCATAATACATAGCGGAAATGTCACCACATACCTTTCTTAGTTTCATATCACTTTCAAAATATAGCATAAGATCCTTTTCATAACACATGGTTTCACAAATATCATTTCAAAGTATACATTCACCACTTGCAACTCATAATACACACAAGTCTTCTTTACGTACTTCCATATCATCTCAAGAAACATAAGACATACTTGTTCTTTAATGATTAGTCATTCAATGTGTATACCCTTAAGCTACTTTAAACCCAATAAAAGATTAACCACAATAATCACAGGTCTCTTGTTAAAGGTTATCTAACGAGAGTTAACTTTAACTTACAAATCAAAAGTTCATTAAACGTGCGCTAGTTTAAGGTTCATTCAGGTCGTTCGTAATAGTATCTTAAATAGTTGATTTGCATTGTCCATTGCATTCTAAAAAGAAACTAACAATGTAATTGCAAAGAGAACTCCAAGTTTTACCTTTAATGTTTATATTCCGAAAACAATAACATTTCCCAAGTTAACTCAATAGAACAAACTCACTAAACAGTTAAATAATGATTAATTACTAATCGAACCTCAATGATTTACGTTAATACGAAATCATTAATCGCAGTAAACAAACAATATTTGTGAAGTTAAGCTAAGAACTTGTAACTTAAATACTTCCCGGAATCTGAAAAGTAATACCTAATTAAAATTATCACTTAACTCAACCTCAATTTGGGTTTACTACCAATAACTAGAAAACGTCCAACATCACCTTATTCATCACGTAATCACACACATCGTTATTCTATTCGAATCTTCAATTTACATGCAACAACATGTTCAACAATACCAACCACATCACATCAAAAATCCATAATCATAATTTGAAGAAAGAAAACCAATATCAAAGAAAGGAGGAAAAGGTGTAGTACCAAGCTAAGGCATCAACACAAGGAGGAAGATGAAGGCAATAGCACCACCGCGCAGCGGCGAGGAGCACAAGCGAGAGACAGAGACCGGGGGGGTTGAGAGATGAATCGGGGAGAGAAAAAACTTGGGGTTTGGGGTTTCTTTCAAGTAAGAGAGAGAAATGTCGTGAGAGTAAATGAATGGGTTGAGGTTTTTGTTTCCCAAACTAACCGACTAACAAAAGAAATAAAAGGGTTAACCAGCTTTGGTTTCTATTTTGGCAAAATACCGCTCAACTATTGTACACGAAATCCAATATATAAAATAATAATATTAATAATAACCTCATAGAATTTATATAAATAAATATATTATAACCACCACAAAATAAATATTCATACCTGAACCCAAATAAAATAATAATATTCAAAATATAAATAACTATAAAAACTACAATTAGCTATAAATAAAACGCTCTTAAGAATCGGGGTATTACAGTTGCATCCAGATCATCATGTGTTGGCTTTTCAATAGAAATAAAAGTAGTAGCAGAAGAAACATCAGTAGTATCAACAAATGAATCTGAGTTAATATGATACATTGCACTCAGAAGTTCTGCATCCATCTCATGCTCAAAGAATACTACATCTCTGCTTCTGATGACGTTGGAAGGTTAGCGGAGAAGTTCGACGAAGAAGTTGTTCGTCGAAATAGTCTGGAATGATTTCTACTAGTCAGGCCTCCGGAGTCAGAATGCTTATTATAATACCTTTTTGGAAGCGAAACGGGCCAACGAGTCAAACTCACTGTTATGCCGTGATCGACAGGATTTTTAAGCCATCTGAGTTTGTTTAGGCCCGAAAACAGCATTTTAATTATTTCCGGATTTTGTTATTTCCTTATTTTCGTATCAGGGTTTTGTTTTAACTATTTAAATATTATTAGCCGTCACTAGGAGGCAATTTATCATCTTTAATAATATTTCAGAGTTTTTTCTCTCTTTTGGTGGATTCCGGAGTTTTTACAGATTCATCGCTTGATAATCTATTTGTTCGTGAAAAGGTTTAGCGCTTGCTTTCCTTTGATCTTTCCGACTGCGTCATCTTACTACCTTATTTTTCTCGAGATCATAGAGCCTGAACACATACTCTTCATCACCATAGCCAACAAAGACACATGGGGTAGTCTTAGAGTCAAGTTTTGATCTATGATCTTTTGGCACATGCATGTATGCTTTGCATCCAAAGACTCTAAGATGTGAATATGTGGGATCACATCCCTTCCATGCTTTCTCAGGAATGTCAAGACCCAAAGGAATATATGGAGAACGGTTGATCAAGTACACTGCAGTTTTCACTGCCTCTGCCCAAAATGACTTAGGTAAATCTGACATCTTCAACATACACCTCACTTTCTCCACAATGGTTCTGTTCATCCTCTCTGCAACACCATTATGTCGTGGGGTGCTGGGCACTGTCTTCACATGTCGAATGCCATGATGTGAGCAATAGTTTTCAAACTCATGTGAAGTGTATTCACCACCATTGTCAGAACGAAGGCACTTCAACTTTCTTTCCGTCTCCCTTTCCACCATAGCATGAAAGTTCTGGAATGTTTCAAACACTTGGCTCTTTGTCTTCAACCTGTAGACCCAAGTTTTCCTGGTAGCATCATCAATGAAGGTGACAAAGTATCTGTTGCCACCATTAGATTCCACGTCAATAGGACCACAAACATCAGAGTGGACAAGGTGGAGCTTAGCTTGCTTCCTAGTAGACTTCCTTGAAAAAGAAGCTCTATGTTGCTTGCCTGCCAAACAATGATCACAAGGGTCAAGTGAAATTGTGTTATTAACAGGAATAAGAGTTTTACCTGCTAGACATTTTAACCTCTTGTCACTCATGTGTCCCAATCTTTGATGCCACAAATTAGGAGAATTCTTCTCTTCCACTGCATTAAGCTCACCAGAATATACACTCAAATATGTCTTATACAAAGAGCAACATAACTCGCCTCGTGCAATTATCATCGAACCCTTGGATAGTTTCCACTTACCATCACCAAAGGTATGTCGGAACCCTTCTTGATCAAGGACATTTGCAGACAACAAATTAAGGCGTAAATCAGGAATATAGCGTACATTCTTCAATGTAAGCATGCACCCAACACTTGTCTTCACACGAATATCACCTAGGCCAACAATTGCTAGCTGAGCTCTTGTTCCCCATTTTCACACTACCAAAATCACCAAATTAATAGTTCGTGAAATACTCCCTTTTGGGAACACAATGGTGTGAAGCACCTGAATCTACAAGCCACTCTGTATCTGAACTTTCTACATGATGACACTCACTAGTTGCACAAATCAAAGTGACCTCACCATCACTCTTAGAAGCGGTTGCTGCAGTATTTTTATCATCTCCCTGCTTTTGTGAATCTTACTTCTTACCTTGTTCTTTCTTCCAACGGTAGCAAAATTTTTTAATATGGCCAGGCTTGTTGCAGTGATGACATGTCCTAGTCTCTCTATCTCTAGACTTGGACCTCCCATTTGAGTTACCACAACCTTTGGGACCCGTACTCTTGCTTCTTCCACGATTCTCAACAACAAGAGCATGTGAATTATCAACTCCCAACTCCCAACTCCTTTCTTCTTATCTCTTTATTAAACATCATTTCTTTGATCACATCCAAAGATAGCACACCATCCGGAGCAGAGTTGCTAATAGTCACAACTAAAGTTTCCCAACTGTCTGGCAAAGAACTCAACAAAAACAAAGCCTGCAGTTCATCATCAAGAACAATCTTCATAGTAGTCAGCTTGTTAATAATATTTTGAAGGGTTTTCCTACGTAGTGCCCCTGTGTTTTACGAAATTCTATGTTATAATACCCAACCTCTTTGAACTTTCCACATCGATTGTAACCCTAAACTTTCTAAACGTTACACAAATTACCTTTACTAATAGAAAATCCTATCGCAAACCTTACTTAGCCTTCAATTTCTCATATCATATCCCAAACCTCAGTCATCTAACAATGCTAAAAAAATCCTACTATATGCCCATATATATGGTAAGAAAGTCCCAAAAACTACTGTTTAAATATCTTGTATAAGGTATTTTGTGTAACATTTAGAAAGCTTAGGGGTACAACGTAGAAATTTCAACAAGGTCGAGTACAGTAAAGAATTTCGCAAAACACAGGGGCACTACGTAGAAAAACCCTATCCTGAAAGTCACTCAGATGCTCAGATACAGACTTTCCACCTTTCAATTTCAAATTAACAAGTCTATTAATTAATGAAGCTTTGTTATGTGCGGTCTTCCTTTCATAAAGACCTTCCAATTTCTTCCACAAATCATATGGGTCGAACTCTTGTGACACATGGTTGAAAATGCTAATGTCAACCCATTGTCTTATAGTCCCTAAAATCTTTCTTTCTAACTTTACCCAATTTTTCTCTTCCATTTTATCTGGTTTATATGGTTTAGAGACACTACCATCAGAGTTGGTGACAATTTCAATTGGGTCATACAAATCCTTGCAATATAACAAGTCCTCCATCATATGTCTCCAAATTGAATAATTGTTTGATGTCAGTTTGACCATCAAATTACTACTACTCGACTCCACAATGTGACTAAATTAATATCCGGCTCTGATACCAAGTTGTAAGGATCGGAAGGGGGTCACGGCGACACCCGTAAAGTCACACACAAGATAATCAACAATAACTCTAACCAATCAACCTAAACAATTTACCAATATCTATCAACCAATAATACCAAATTATGGACAGCAATTATAAGCACACAATTGCAGTAAAAAAACAATCAAACAACGCAAGAATTATACGTGGGAAAACCTCTTCGATGTGAAAAGTAAAAAACCACGGGACCTCTTGAGGAGTCCACCCTTAATCTTCTCTTATTGATAATTGAGGGTAAATATAAACCCAAATCAGTCTACACAAGTTTTATAAACACCCACCAACAAACTCCAAACAATAAGAGATAAATTGAGAACAAAATCTGTAGAAATCACCCAAAAACTGCAGGTCTGTCCAGAGACGATTCTGACCAAACTGGAGCTCAAACTGACGATCCAACCATCCAAAATGAAGCCCTAGATGTCAGGAACAAGATACCAAAATTTCAGGACGATCTAAAGGTGCTATTTCCGGCAACAGACAGATTTATGAAATCTGTCCCTGAAAAACCGAAAACCCAAAGACCCTCTTCTCTCTCTTGTGTTTTTGTGTGTGATCTCTTCTAAAAATTATGCCCGCTTTTTCATTAAGTGTACATCACACTTACATTCAACAAGCTTCTTTTGGAAGCCAAAACACAAAGCCTAAGTGGACTAAAAAAATAAAGTCAACTCCAAAAGGCCCAAATAAGACCAAAGTAAAATACTGTCATATTTTACCAGTTGGATTGGACCTATACATAGTCTAGTCCATACTTCTGAGTATACCCCTTTGCAACCAATCTAGCTATATACCTATCTAGGGTGCCATCTTTCTTCAATTTAACCTTATAAACCCACTTGTAACCAATGACTTTTTTTTCCTTTAGGATGTTCAGTAACAAGCCAAGTATTATTGGATGCTAATGCTTCTAATTCTTTGTTCATAACATCTCTCCATTCTTGATGATGAGAAGCTTCAAAATAACTAGTAGGTTCAGTGAGTTTGGATAGTTGAGAAATGAAAGCCCTGGAGGAAGCTGGAATGACTTCATAACTTACTAAATTACACCAATGTGAGGAGCTAACAGGCACAGTGCGCACATAATCATTCATCCAAACAGGCTGGGTATGTGATCTAGTAGATCTTCTATGTTCAAGCATAGGAGGAGAAGGTGTGATTGGAGAAGGAGATGAAGGTGAGGGAAAAGAAGATGGATGTGTAGGGGAAGACAGAGAACTGGTTGGAGAATGGTGAGTAGATGAGATGATGTGAGAATTATGAGGAGGTGTAGATGAGGAAGAAGTTTGTGGAGGATCAAAGTGGTAGAGTAAGGCATCGGGTAAATTAACTAGTGTTGAGAAATCTAGTTGTGTATTGGATGGAAGGAAAATGGAATGAGAAGGATCTGGAGTGTGAGAAAGATGGAAGGGCAGGTGCTTTTCATTAAAAGTGACATCTGATCTCTATAAACAAATATTTTTTTTTTATAGGTTGAGCAACTTGTAAGCCGTCTGCCCAGTTGGACAACCAAGAAGGATACAAGGTATAACTCTAGAATCAAACATAGCTCTATTTGCTTTGATGGTGGAGGCAAAACCTAAACAACCAAACACCCTCCGATAATCTAAACCAGGCTTCTTCCCATGAAGTTTCTCATATGAGGTGAAATAAAGACAACTCAATGGCATCTTGTTAATGAGATGTGTAGCAGTGTTCAAACATTCTCCCCAAAATTTAGGTGGCACTCTATATTGAAAATATAGAGCTCTGGCAGTCTCAAGGATATGCCTATGTTTTCTTTCCACCACCTCATTCTGCTGGGTGAATCTGTGCAACTCCTTTGATGCAGAATACCATGGAATGGAAAAGAGAAAGGATTCTTCCCTAACACAACTCCTTGGTATTATCAGTTCTTATATACTTAACAACAATATGTATCAACAATATCTGTTTTATTTTTCATAAGGAAAGTCCATGTATGTGTAGATAAATCATCAACAACAGTCAGAAAATAGACACAATCATCATAAGTTTGGATCTTGTAGGGACCCCAAATGTTATGAAGAAGATAAGAACATTTATCACTTGTACTAGTGCTAACTGGGAAGGGTTTTCTAGTGTGCTTTGCCTTAGGATACACTTGACAAATGTTGTCAGAACAACAATTATAAGTAAGAAACATAGAATGGACATGATGCAACTTATTAAATGGCAAGTGACCAAGTCTCAAATGCTAAAGCTTAGCTTAGCTTCTTCATTTGTTACTGTTAAGTTGACTGAAGGTTGTACAGAAGTTGCATCATTGCCAACAGCCTAAAGACTAGCATTTAGTTTACCAAGAACCAGAGAATCTTTGTGTGAATGTCCCTGAATCATGCATTTATCATGTGAAAATATGATATCACAATCCATATTTGCACATAATCTATGAGTTGAAATAAGATTAAAGTGTAGGTCAGGCACATGTAACACCCTTTTTAACAACACTCCATTTTCTAGCTTGACCGGACCAATATGTTTCACCTCTACTCTTTTGCGATCAGCTACTATGATTGTGTTAGGTTCCTTGTCAAAAGGATGATATGAATCAAAAAGTTCAAGGTTGGAGCATATATGATCAGTGATGCCACTATCTATGATCCACTTAGAATTAAGACATGTAATGAGACATGAACCTGCTATGTTGGCCATGGAAGCAGATTGAGTGGTTGTGTCAGCTGCAATGTTCTCCTCTTTAATTTGTTTCACTAGGGACATAAAATGTTGATATTGTGCTCTGGTGAGGTGAGTTGTGTTCCCATCAACTTAATCAGAATCAACATCATCATCATCACCACCACCATAAACCACTGCAACAATCTTATTTCCCTTGCTTTGTCTGCCATTATTGAATCTAGGAGGATAGACATGGATTTTTCAGCATCTATTCATGGAGTAACCAGACATTTTACAATGATCACAGTAGAATGAATTGCTCCATCTGCCATATCCAATGCAAGAACCAACTCCAAGACCTGAATTTATCATTTCTCTATTCATGTGAAACTGCTCATTTTTCCTTTTCTTCTGTGGCTGTAAATGTCATAGTGCGAGTGTTGTTTATCTCATTAATCTCTCTTTGCTTTTCATCTTGGATTAAAAGATTATAAGCAGTTGAAATGGATGGTAGATGTGTCATCATGAGAATATTAGTTCTCACTGCAGCATGTTTTCCATCAAGCTTTATTAAAAATTGAATCAGTCTTTCATCTTGTTGTGTCTTTCGAAATTTCTTAGTCAGATCACATGAATAACCATCACAAGTGCAGCATGGAATAGGACTTGTTGAGCTAATTTGATCCAAATCACCTTGATCTTAGTGAAGAGCACAACAATAGTAGATGATCCTTACTCAATTTGCTTGAGTGATTGTTGAACTGAGTATAATTGAGGTCCTGAAATGATAGAGTTGATCGTATTGTTGCATCTCTCCTATGCAGTATGCAGTGGATCAGTGTATTTAGGTTTCTTCAAACTTCCATCAACAAAGACTACTTTGGTCTTCATAGACAATGCTAGCATGCCTCTCTTCCGGTCATCAAAATTTTCACCATTGAATTTTTCAGAAACTAGAGGAACCGTAGGATTCTCAAAAGGGTGTATGTAATATACTGAGGTAGGATCTTGAAGTGGATTTAGAATAGAAGTAAAAGTATTTTCAGGCATTTTGTGAAGATTTTATTAACACAATTATGATGATTCAAGAGATTTTAAAGGAATTCAGAGGTTTGAATAAAGATCAAAAGAAAATTCAGCAAAGATAAACTTCAACCAATTAAATAATCAATAATTTCGAAATGACTTCAGAAATCAATCAGTTATAAAATCAACAAACTGATTTCAAATGATCGATTTTAAATCAAACAAACAAGCAATTACCAGATCTTAGAATATGATCTTTAATCAGCAATACAAATATTTTAGGTGAAAAACTTCACTGTATTCAATCAGAAGAACATACTCAAGTAATTTTGAGTAGAAAAATGAACAATTATGTGTTTCAGAAGAAACCTAGAAGAATTCAGCAAAGAATTCTGCGGTAATTTGTGTAGAATTTCATGGAATTATCAAAGGATATTAGCAGGAACAACCTGCTTTGATACAATGAAATGATTCTTAGAATCTAGAAACACGAAATGTATAGAGAATAAAGAGAGAGATTTTATTTCATTGTGAATTTTTCTTAATGAACTACAGAAATGAGATAAGCAAGTTATATATATAGACCTTCTTATTACAAGGCAATGAGAAAATAATACTCTCTAACAAGTATTACTAATTCCCTAGAAATCAAGAAGTAGTTAGAGGATAGTTATGACACACCAGCTCACTAGTACCCTAACTGGCAGGTGGTTGAGCTATGAGAGAAGTTGTAGAAGCTTATGATGATGTAGCTGTATCTTCAATAGATATTGGGTAACCAATAATCTTTATTGGTCATAAACCAAGTTATTTAAATTAATTAGTTCAAAATTTAACTTTTGTGAACTTATTGACCTTGTAAAAAATTGAAAATAAGGTGACCAAAACATAGGCAAACTAATACTTTTCAAGTACTACTACCTCTTTTTTTTAGTTACAACAAACGTCTTTTTGCACAATTATCAAGGAAGAAGGAGGTAGAGTAAAATTTGACCCAATTGCTCATGCTTTTTGCATGTGAGGTAGGTAAAGTTAGGGGTGTCAGAAACAGACCTGACCGCTGGGTCAACCTGATACTGACCTGACTTGAACCTGGTTCGACCTGTAAGGGTCAGTCCCCATACCTGACCGAAACTTGACCTGAGATTACCCACACCTGACCGGCACCCGGCTAGATTATATTCTGACCTGACCACACAGACCTGCATTCAAACCCAAACCCGACCGAACTAAACCAGATATTAACCCAAAACTCAATTAGGCCTAGTAAATACCTGGTTCAACTCGAATTCTAATTGATCTGAAAATAAAATCTACCTAATTTTACGCAATTTTTCAAACCAACTTATTTTGACGACTAAACTCAACAAAATTACTAAAATTCAATTATTTTTCTATATCTACAAAATCATTTCAATATGGTAATTTATCAAATTACTTACATTTAATAATAATAGTAAATTATTTTTACTAAAACTGATTTGAACAAAAATTGAGTTGAACTTGACAGATTTTAATTAAAAATCGAACTTAACTCAACCAAAATTGTTTTATATCCAAACTAATTTATTATTATCTAGATCAAATTGTACTCGAATTCACAAGTCAATTATTTTTTACTTTGATTAATAAACTCAAAAATAACAAAGTAATCATATAAATTTGTTCAGCTAATTACAACTTGATTGCCAGATCTTCTTTAAACAATACAAACAAATTAGACTTCAAAAACATAAATTACAACTAGATTAATGCAAAGTTTATACATTCATTATTATATAAAAAAAAAAAAAACTGTTCCAGACTTTAAAAAAGAAAAAAAAAGTTAATTTAAAGTAAATCAACAAGCAGATTTCTAAATCTTCATCAACCATCCTTCAGAAGTTATCCCTGTCAACAATAACAAAAAAAAAAAGTAAATCAAAAGATTCAAATCATATATTAGCACATATATTCAAAACAACAGAAGATAAAGTATAATAAAAAAAATTAATAAACTCAAAATCAAAAGTGAGAGAGATAACTTCATTCAACTCAGAAAGAAAACTTGAATACGAGATATGAATTACAAATAATAAACTAACTGAAAATTGGCTGTGAGAGCTGCATTGGCTCTCTATCCCTTCTGATCTGCGTGGCTTGGTTTCAATTCTTTTTCCTAGTCTTGGTATGAAGTGTGTTGTTTAATTTCATCCAGTAAGTTTTTGGTTGCAATTTCATTTCCTTTGGAACGGTGTAAATTGCAGTCAGTCATTTTGTAACCTTTACATCTTTTAAGATGGTTATGAAATGAAACGCAAACAAATATTATCAAAAAAAACATAAACTAACTGAAAATTATCCTTCAATGGTAACCTACTTCCATCCTAAAATTGAATATATGTATAAATAAAACAGAAACAATAATAGGATTTAGCTTGTCAGACCCCAAATTTATCTACATAATTTAGCTTGTCAGACCCCAAATTTATCTACATATCAGCCATTTTCATACCTTCTGTGGTAGATCCCTTATACGCGTGCGACATTCTTGGAATTGTAAAACTAAAAAACTGAAGTGGGTTGGAAGCTGAGCGGAATATTCACGAGAAGATAACCAGAAAATTAATCGAGTTATATGGCTTAACGAGGATGATATGGTGGTAGCGAATAAAGATGGAAGAAAATTAAAAAGTATGGTAGATGAGATTGAGAAAGAAAAATCAAAACTTTGAAACTAATTGAAACAAATTAAAAGGAAAGGTGTGGTTAGATCAGGGGATAGAGAAGATGTACGAGAAAGATGGAAGAGGATTGATTATGATGAAGATGGAGGCTGTGGCCTGTGAGATGTGAGGAAAGAGGGAGGATTTAGGGTTAGTGAGGGATTCAATGGTTGGATTTTGATCTTTTTCAAATCAATGGTCTTAATTCATAATCCATGACATTATTTTTTGACCAATGAGAATTCAGAGTGGCCAATCACATGGATTGCTAACTTAACCAATGGTCGGATTTTCATCTTTCTAAAATCAATGGCCTAAACTACTAATAAACTACTAGTATTGTATTTTGATATTATTTTGATTTGAGTATTCTAAATTTTTAATTCTAATATTATTAGTAGTAACTTTAAAAATTAGTAGTATTATTAGAAATTAATAGAAATTATAAACTTTCAAAATTAAATTAGTATTATTGATTTTTAAGAAATTATTATTCTGACTTTACAAATTAGAAATATGTAAACATGTTACATTTATATGCAGTGATTAGGAATTAATTTAATGCTAATATGTAAGACGTAACACAATAACAGTTACTCATTATTATTTACATGCAGTGATTAGGGATTAATTTACATCATTATTATTGTTATGGTTATTGTTATTGTTATTGTTATCATGTTATTTTATTATTATTTCGAATCATAATGCTTACCATAATCGAGTCACTTAAATTTTATATAAATCCAGTAATTGATAGTATACTCGTAGTTAATATATAATACTCATTATTGTTATCGTTAGTTAGAATGGTTCTCATCATATTATTATATCGTACTAACATATATAGTCACATATACATACAAAGTTAAGAGAAGACTATAAATACCATACTAGTATTAAACTATAGTATAACATAAAAACAATTAACTTAAATAATCTTATAACTTAGGCATCATATGAACCGTCGTTGTAAACATATGAATGTATGATTGTCATTTGTTATAATATTATAACATATTAAGAGTCGTTATACTAATTTATAATCAATATAGTATTAGATTGGTTTTACAATTATTTTGATATCAACCTTATATTATAATGATTCAACATATTAGTATTTATATTGTTATTGTTTGTATTCCTGTTCTTATTTGTATTACTATTGCTATTGTTAGCCTTGTTACTATTACTGTTATTATTTGTATTTTTACCTATTATCATTGTCGCTTTATGTTTATTAGGATTATTATTCTCATTACCATCATAACTATTTACAAACTTATATATCAATCATAATGCTTATAATAATAAATCATTTATATAAAGTTTGGAATTGATCGTCTACTCGTTATTATTGTCGTTGGTTATAATATATAATATTAAAACATATGAAGAGTCGTTCTACTCCTTTACTCATTAGAGCGGTTTTACGCAGTTGATTATTCGAAATAAGAGTTGAGTAAAAGAATACACTAAACAGCACGGTAATCAATATAGTGTTTTTATTGGTTTTTCGTTGTCATCCATATATTTATCGCACACACACATATGTATATATATGTCGATCTTAATACTTTTATTAATATGATTCGTTTACAAAATCCATAACAAAATCAAGATGCCCCGATCAGGAGTTACCCGAAGTTGAGTTGACGTTCAATAGCGAATGGACCCGATGTTTCACAATCATCGAACTAAGGTCATTTCTAATTCAACCCGAGCACATTTGGCTTAACTCAACCGTACATGAAACCTAAATACGACCTGCGCAAACCCGGCAAAAAAATACCAAGGGGCGATCATATCCGGGAATGAATCGACTTGTAAATGGAACGCTCAAACCTGTCCGGCACCCGGGAATCCAATGATTCAAATGTGTTCGACCCAGTTGAACAAAACCTGACCAATCATGACCTGGGGCACTGACAATCAGAATCCTGACCTGTTCGGGTCTGACCTGGTTCACCGTGGGTATACCCGTAACCTGTTTGAGAACCTGTTTTGACACCCCTAGGTAAAGTGAGGATAAAATTGCCCCAAAACCTTTATCAAGAAAAGAAATGTTGCATCTAAATAAAAAAACCTAAAATAAAAATTATTGGAACTAAAATAAATAGAGGAATAATCTGTTTGCTACTATACTTAGAGCTATCAGTTTGGTTAATGAATTGTTGGTTGAACTGAAACAACTGAAAATTGGACTGAATTAACTGAAATGGGAGTAATTGTAACTGAAATCAATTGAAAAATGTTGAACTGGCACTAAACTGTAAATGAAAAACCAAAACTGAACTGCAGCTGAATTGAAACAAACTGTAACCGAAAATAACTGTGAAAAAACTGAAATGTTGATCGATCAACTGCATAGAACTGAATATTTAACTAAACTGATTCAAATTGAAACTGAACTAAAACCGATTTATACTGATTTTTAACTATACCCCGAACCGAATTCACATACAAATTTTATCGTGATAATTTTTTGTTAGTACATATAACTTAATTTCTTGATAATTTTCAACTATGTCAAGTTTACTGATTTTACACTCCAAACTGAATTTACATTTTACCCAACTTTATGATATTCTCTCACATGAAAATTTATCGTGATAATTTTATTATTAATATATGAATTTATGACATTATAATTATTTCGTGATAAATTGATAATTTCAAATCCATTAAACTTTTACAAAAGTATGAGATATAAATTTATTTCAGTTATAACTTTGCTTCTTTCGTACCTATTACTTTGTTTCAATGAAAATTGGCATGGGTTCTTAGCCAAAGTAAATTAATTCAAACTTCCCTCTTAGATGATTTTCTCTATTACTTATTAATACATTAGTCTTATGCAATAACAAATTGTTTCAATTTATTTAAAGGTTTAGATGTATTCACATAACTTTCATCTAATCGAACAAGTTAATAACAATTTCACTAATCAATTTGTTTCACTTTAGAAATATATTTTTTATTCGAAATAGATAAAGCTTAATCAAGGTTCACTTGGATGGATCTTGCTATTTTTAATTACCTTGTTAGCTTACATTGATACATTATATAATCCAGTATCACATTGTCTCAGTTCAGTTAGATATTTGAGTTTCAAAACAAATTTAACTTATAAACGATTAACTAAATTGGAGTGTTCTTATCTTGATTTAGGTTATCGGTTCACATTGGTACAATAATCTAATAATCCGATACTAACTTGTTTAACTTCAATATTATGTTTCGAATTCAAAATGGAGCACTGTTATCTTCAATTATCTTACCGGCTTATATTGATATATTCATTTAGTCTAATATCAACGTCTTTTAGTTTGGCTTAGATGTATGAGTCTAAGAAAATGATTATAACTTGTTAACAATTAACTTAAATGGAGTATTCTTATCTTGATTTAGCTTATCGATTTACATTATCAATTGATTTAATAATCCAATATCAATTTGTTTCACTCCAATATAATGTTTTAAAATCAAAATGGATACAACTTAATCTTACATTAAATGGAGCACAATTATTTCAATTACTTTATCGACTTATGTTGATACATTCATCTAATCTAATATCAATTTGTTTCAGTTTCGCTATGGTGTATGAGTTTCAAATTGAATATAACTTGATAATGATTAACTTAAAGGGAGTATTGTTATCTTGATTTAACTTATCGATTCACATAGCTACCTTGATCTAATCCAGTATTAACTTATTTTATGTCGATTATATGTTTTCAGTTTTCAAATGCATATAGCTTAATGACTAGTATAGTTATAGTAAGACATTGATCTAATTGGCTTTTTTAAAAAAATGTCTAACTCGTCTTTCGAAAAAGTTTATAAGAATTTATACTGATATGAGACGTCTTTTTTAATCAAACACGATGTGATTTGAATACAACTACTAAAAGTTTGAATATCGACTTATATAAAATTATCTTATTCCAAATCGTCAAATATATCAGTAAAGAACACATATATCGATGTCACTTTCATACACGTTTTTGGGAAGTACAACATGTTTTTTTTGAGGCAAGTGCCTAACTACACTTATTTGCCACGTTAATTTTAATCGAACCCGAAAAAACATTTGGCCCAAACCCGAAGTGAAGTTCCATTTTCCGAACAAATACAAGAATGTGACTAACTTCAACCCGAACCGATGCAATTATTGTCGAACTTATGTGATTTTCGTCAATAACTGAGATAAATTGAAACAAAACTGAAAATAACCGCAACATGTTTTGACTGCTATGGATTCATCCGTTGGTTGGTTTAACTGTTCGGTTTAGAACTGGTTTTAACTGCAACTGAACTGAACGAACTGAAACTGGAAAGACAAATAACTGAATTAAACTGAACCGAAAAGTTTGTTGACTGAACTGTTAATAATTTTAACTGTTGTAAACTGAAACTCATATGAACAGAACTGTTTAGATATAGCCATGAGTGAATTGTTGAACTGAATTGACACCTCTAACTATATATTAGTCAATGCATACTCCATTTGTCCACTTTTTCTTTGTCTGTGTAAATTGGGCCTCTCTTTTGCGTATCAATACAGGTATAGCCCTTGAGATCGTGAAGTCTCGTCCTGAAATGGCCACTATGCGTGATGATCAGACTGGTGACACTCATGACAGTATTAAAGAGACACTCCTGTATGTTCTGGCCAAAAAACCTCCGAAGTCACATGGAAGTCAGATTGGCATCTGGAGCAAGTGCTGCAGTACATGTTAGTAGCCCTAGCAAATTCTCTTGGTCAGAGTAACTACAATTTTCTTTGAATTAACTAAAGTTTCTTGAAATAAAGATCAATGAGGTTTTACTTGTATTGCAATATGCAAAGTGTTGTAAAAATTTGCCCCCATAACCTAAATTAGATCTGAT
Source organism: Beta lomatogona (assembly GCA_947646795.1). Classification (NCBI taxonomy): domain Eukaryota; kingdom Viridiplantae; phylum Streptophyta; class Magnoliopsida; order Caryophyllales; family Amaranthaceae; genus Beta; species Beta lomatogona. Next base: position 2,114,848 of record CANSNZ010000447.1, read on the forward strand.
CTAACAAATCTATGTGCTATCTGTGCTCTAAAGAAAACTTTTTATTTTCTGCACATATACTCATTCTCTCCGGATTTAGTGATTCTAGAATTTACTCTCCATTCTTTCTAAATTGTAGTTGTTTTGACTTTTACTCCATTCATGCCTAGTACAATACATTCGTTTCACGGTACATTTTAACGCTAATTTTGACCTCATCTCTTTACTAATATATAAACAAAAATATTATCCATAGTATTGGTGGGCAAAATTCCGTACCCGTTTATATACCGGAACCAGTAGGGAACTGACTGTTCCAGAACTGGAACTGTAGCCGGTGGGTCCAATTTGGGTAATAAAATTAGGAACCCATTGCAAACCGATTCTCAATTCTTTTGGAACCGGAATCGGTTAGGCACCCATTTACCTGATCGAAATTAATACATAAATATATTTTTTCGTAGAGTTTATGAATTATGATAAATGTATGTGCTTATTGGAGTCCAAAACAATATTTGATAAAATTTAAGGGGTCGTTTGGTTAGGAGAGGGGAAAGGAAAAGGAATGAAGAAAGGGTTAGGAACTCCAACCCCCCTAATTCTCCTACTTGTTTGGTTAGGTTCAAGGGAAACGGGCAAAGGGCTACAATTTTTTTTTTGGAAATTCTACATTGTGGTATTCTACTTTAGATTTTTCTACTTGGTAGCAGGCCAAAAAAAAAATTTATACCAAGTGATATCCTACTTTAGTTAATTATACTTAGTGACATTAATTCACTTAAAACCTAGCTAACCAATCATTTAAAGTAAATTTACTAATCTACCCCTAGTTAATTACCCTAATTCAAAACCTCCCATCTCTCTTCCCTAAAAAAAGAGTTTTTCTCCATAGTACCCCTGTGTTTTACGAAATTCTATGTTGTACCCGATATTTTTGAAATTTCCACGTTATATCCCTAAGATTTCTTAGCGTTACACAAAATACCCTTATACACGATATCAAACAGTAGATTTTGGGACTTTCTTACCCTGTGGGCATATAGTAGGATTTTTTAGCCTTGTTAGTTGACTGAAGTTTGTGATATGATCTGATAAATTGAAGACTAAATGACGTTTGGAGTAGGATTTTCTATCACTGTGGGTATTTTGTATGACGTTTAGAAAGTTTAGGGGTACGATGTGGAGAGTTCAAAAAGGTTGGGTACAACATAGAATTTCGAAAAACACAGGGGAACTATGTAGAAAAACCCAAAAAAAAAAACCGTCCCTCATGTGATTACACCGGGTGTTGATGGCCGTTATCAATCACAGCCAGAGGTATAGTAAGTGCAAAAGGTAACAGCATGAAAAGAATCCAAAGTTGAAGGATGCCCTGAGTAAGATTACTGTATACAGCAGAAGATGAGGACGACTTGGACGGAATGCAGTAGAGCTTGAAAAGGATGCTAAGTAGGGTGATCAACAATGGTACAAAACATCCAGTACACACATTCCAAACCATTTTAGTCTGGTTTACCCCTCTGAAAAAATATACATATCAAGACTAATCTAGCAGTATGCATATCCAATTATCCATCTTATAAAATGTTGTCTTAGGAATATTTCAAACATATGATGTTTTATTGTTTTCACCAGGAAATCCTTCTTGCAAAAAGCAAACAAAATATTTCAAGTCTTAACCATGTATCTTAGGTCTCTGGTTCATGGTACAAGTATCTTAGGAATAATTCAAACAATGATGTTTTATTGTTTTCATCAGGAAATCCTTCTTGCAAAAAGCAAACAAAAATATTTCATGTCTTAACCATGTATCTTAGGTCTCTGGTTCATGGTACAAGTAAACCAAGTTGTCCCAGATAAGATAAAATATAATGTCTCTTGTCCTGATTACTTTTGTTTTGACTTTTTGAGCGATACAGAAGACACTAAGGGGGCGTTTGGTTAGGGGGTACAGGAAAGGGAAAGGGAATTAGTTGATTCCATTGTTTGGATTGGGGGTTTTGTTTCCCCTCTTTTCCCCTCCATTACCCCAAATCCCTCTATTTTGATTCCCCACTACCCCCGCCACTTAGAAATGGGGGAATGGAAAACCCTTGACCATCACCTTTGACCACAACTATTTTGCCACCGGAACCACCACCCTAGAACCCTTCCACCCGAAACCACCGCTCCACCATCTAAAACCACCACCATCACCGATCCACACCCGAAACCACCAAAGGCACCACTGGAAACAACCCCACCCCACGGAATCACCATGGCACCACCCGAAACAACCCCCATTGCACCTGAAACCACCATGGCACCACCCAAAACAACAAGAAGCGTTACCCCTCGACTTGAAAAACTACCACCATCCACACGAAAACCACCACCTTTCATCGAAAACACCTCTCCTCTGCCGAAAAACTCTAGATCTACAAGAGAGGAGGAGAGAGAAAATAGTTACCGCAAAAAACTCTTGTCAGTGGCTGCGAAGGGAAGGGGAAGGGGCGGCGAGCCGGCGACAGGGGAGGGGAAGGGGCGGCGAGCCTGTGACAGGGGAGGGGAAGAGCGGTGGCGGGGAGGGGAGGATGGAGGAGGTTGAATATAGTACATGGGTGGTGGTAGGTTTAGGGGATAAGTTGTGGTGGTGTGAAATACTAGGGTTTTCCTTTGATAAGTTGTGGTGGTGTGAAATACTAGGCTTAGTGGCGTGGGTCAATGTGGGGATGGTTGTGGTGGGTCAACGTTGGATGGTGGTGGTCAAGGTTGGTCAAGGTGGTTATAATGTAGAGCAAAATGGGGGAATCCAAAACCTCGGGGCGGGTGGGGAGTCAATCTGGAGGACTTTGGGGATAAGTAATTCTGAGATAAGGGGAAAGGGAATTCCAAAAAAAAAAAAATCCAAACATAACAACATAAAAGGAAAATTCTTTTCCATTTCTTGAAAATCCTCAACCAAACACCCTCTAAAAAAATTACATGATCTAAAACCAAAAAAAAAATTATTAGAAGCCTAAAAAGGTATAGTCACAAAAAATTTAGAGTTTTTAAATAAACTATATCCCCAAGTACCCTAAACCGATACCCAGCGGTTCCAATATTGATTCCAACTTTTTAAGAATCGTTTTGACTTATTTTGGTTCTTGTTCCTATTTCAAGGAACTGGTCCCAACCGATTTATCATCTCAGTTGTGCTTAGGGATGGCAGTGGGGCGGGTCAAGTAGGAGACCCGCCAATCGCCGTCCAAGTGGGACGGGGATGGGTCTAGGTTTGACAGGGATGGGGAGGGGATGGGGATTAAAATCGTATTCGAAATGAGTGGTGGAGCAGGTGTGGATTTTATGCTATACCCGCCCGCCCCGCATATTTATTATTAAAATTTTGCTTATATTATTAATAATTTTATCTTGCAAAATATAAATGTGTGGGTATGATGCGAGTACGAAGCGGATGCGGGTGCCATGCAGGTAGTGGGGCGGGGATGAAGTGGGTACGAAGCGAGTGCGGGTACCCATGCAGGTGGTGGGGCGGGGATGAGTTTAAAATTTAAATACATACCTGCTGGGGCGGGGATGAGTCTGAAATTTTCCCCCGAAATGGGTGGAGGGGCGGGGATGGGGATAGGAATTTTAAGCGGGTGCGGGTGTGGAGGTACCATCCTCCGCACCAGCCCCGCCCAATTGCCATCCCTAGTTGTGCTCACCCTTAATATTAGTTGTCGGATTCGTCTCAATGTATATTTTAATAATATCAAATTTGTATACAAAGTAAAGATATTTACAATCAAAGTGATGCATTGACCTAATCCAACAAAATATTACATAAAAGTTATCAAATTATATATTTTTAACATACTAATTTTTAATAATATTTATTATAAATAATTAGAGATGTAGATGGTCAAAGTTGTGTATTGGCAAATGTGCATGTAAAACTATTACAATCTATATATAATAGTGAAAATGTTGTATTTGACGTTCATTCCCAATAAGGATTATATTCACATGTGAGAGGGAGGGTTAAACAACTTGTTTGAGAATAAAATACCACCTTATAAATCAGATAAGTTATCCTCAATCCTCATATTGCTAATTGGTTTAGTATGTACACTCTTTTTGACTTGTATGTCATCAAACTCTCCTACTCCTTATTCTTAGGTAGTCTATTACTCTAGACCCATAAACTTTAACAAATATGATTCCCTAATTTGTTTCCATAATCTTTTTCCAGTAAAATTGTTCAGAGGAGATGGAGAGAATATTCAACAGTCTAAAGCTCTTCAACTGGCGGAACGATTATGGGGCGAAGTGTTAAAGACGGGGCATGATAACATATCAAATTTGATGGGTAAACCCTGGCGGCTTCTGTTTGCTGCAGTTGAAGTAGGGAATGTCGAGTTTGTGACTTTGTTACTTTGTTCTTATCCTGATCTAGCATGGCAATTGGACGATAATAGGCGAAGCATATTTCATATTGCGGTACAACATCGCCAAGAGAAGATATTCAAGCTCATATATGAGATAGGGGCAATGAAAGATTTGCTCTCTGCTATTTATGTGGACGATGATGGAAACAACATTCTTCACCTGGCTGCCGATTTACCATCTTCTGATAGACTTAACTGCATTTCAGGTGCAGCTTTACAAATGCAACGAGAGATGATGTGGTTTAAGGTGATCATTTTATCATCTGAAGTTCTAGTAATTCATTTGTTAGTTTCTTACTATTAGAAATAGCCACTACATCATTTCATGGTGGAGGCCTAAGACAAACACCTAATATATATTACAAAAAAAAATTTAATTATCTAGACAGGGTTATAACTACAACCTAGGAATTCCATTCATCATACTCCCGACATGGTATAATCAAGACTAATTTTTACTTATTTGCTCATTTGAAACTCTCCCTTTTTAGTACATTTTGCTCATTTGGATAATTTCCTAGACATTTGTAATTCACTGTCTAATTAGGCAACATATTGCTTCGAACATACGAGTTGCTAAGCGTAAAATTTGGGAAAAAGAGCCAAATGAGCAATGAGCAATGAGCAAAAAACAAACAAAAAAAAAAAAAGCATTGGGTGTACTATGCTCACCATACACCCGGGTATATGATAAAATTTTTGTAAAACCTACCAATAGACCCTACCCACCCCATCAAGAATTGAACCTTGTCAGACAGAGGGCCATTGCTCCATATCCTTGTTCTTAAAAATACACTTTATATGAAATACAAGTAATTCAAAATTTAAGTTCACTGTCCTAGACTATAAGATAACTGTATAGCATTATTGTTTTTTTTTTAAGTAGATTGAAAAAGATGTTTGTCTTCAAGTAATTCTAATATAAATAAGAAGAAAAGGCCTATCAATATTATAGACTATTTAAATAATACGTACTCAGCTATATGCTTTCAGTTTCACCAACTATGAGCCTATGGTCCCTTTTGTGCTAATTGATACTCCAATCACCGAGGCAGATGCAGTACATTTCCACGCTTGGTTTGTGTATAGTCTACACATATACACAACCGGACGCAGGACACAGAGGCATGAGTTGAATATGAGCTAGTGATCAGAGTATCATATATTTCATAAGGGGGGGGGGAGGGGGAGTGTGATGATATCGACGACTAGATGAGTTCCAAGCCAATGCTAATTGTTAAATCCTTGTCTTGGCTGTTCATCTTCCTTAGGCATTGCAACTTACAAGTCATACAGATCATATTCTAAAATTGCACCTAAACCGTACATGCTAAAACTTAAACGGAAATCGAGTTATTTACAACCAAATTAACTGAAAAGAAAAGCAAATTCTGACGTTATTTAATTAAAACAGGTTGTTCAAGATCTCCAGTCCCAACTTGCTGAATCTCAAAATATAAAAGGGGAAACACCACGCACTGTATTTACTGAAAAGCACAAAGAACTAAGAAAAGAAGGAGAACAATGGATGAGAAAGACGGCAGCCTCCTGTAGCTTCGTTGCAACTTTAATTGCAGCTGTAGTGTTTGAGGCTGCATTAAAAGTGCCAGGTAGCGATAATGCAGCACCAGGTAGCGGTAATGCAGCACCAGGTAGTGATAATGCAGCACTTACTGACCCTCTGAGTCATGGTGTGTGGTATTGGATTTTTGCAATTTCTGATGCATTGTCCTTGATATCATCCACGGCTTCGATACTCATGTTCTTGTCAATCCTAACTTCAAGGTATGCTGATAAAGATTTTCTTTATTCACTGCCTCGCAAGCTAATGACAGGCCTTACATTGCTCTTCTTCTCCATTGCAACTATGATGATTGCCTTCACCGCGGCATTTCATATCATTTTCATGCACCGCTTTCTATGGATCATCATCGCTTTCTTTGCTTGTATACCAATCGGCCTCTTCGGCATACAAGTATTGCCTCTCTTAATAGAGGTCTATCGTTCAACACTCTTTACTTCTATTTGCGAACCTCAGCACCAACTCTTTTGTGATGTTCATCTACCAAATCAGCGGTCCAGTAACGGAAAGAATGACCAAGGCGAAGGGCCTAATGTTGGGGCAGTCTAGGCTGATGATTTCATTTCTCTTCATCTATATATTTTCTATACCTGTCAAGTGTGGCATCAGATTTTTACATCATCTATTATGTACTTGATTGTTTCATTCAATAAATGAGCATTTGTAGTTACATTAGTGATGTGAATTATTGATTAGTTGATCGATCTTTTCAAATATGTATTGCCTTAAAAAGAAATACTTAATTCCAATTATCATACAAAGTCTTGTAGTATAAATTGGCAATGAACATGATTGGTACAAGAATACCAATGATATAACTCGTTTAGTTCTCTGCTTACTTTTTCCCTCGACCATGTAACATTACATTTTCTTGCACCCCTTTGAGCCTAAACACATAGCTTTTTTTTTTTTTTTTTTTTATAATTTCCACCTACATCAATTTTAATCCGATAACATATTGGAGAAACAATACTAAAAAAAAGATACAGAGAAATTAAAGAAAAAAGTAGAAGATATCACAAAAGATGAGAGAGAAAGCTAGAAAGAGAAAGAGAAGGAAAGAGGGGAAGAAGCCCTAATTGAAAACCCGAGAAACCCTAGCTACATTATCTCCAGTTAACTCAAATTGTTTCCAATCTCTGCAGTTACTCTCTAATTGCTGAGGCAGTTTCATCTCGTCATTATCAAAGTACAATTAAGTTTTCGTGTTGGTTTTGCTTTACCTTCGTCTGGATTAAAGTTGGTAAAGTAGGTTTTGCTAGCCGCAATAATTCGATCCTATGCTATGGGTATAGGGTTAGTTCTCAATTAAAGCTTCTTTTCTGCTGGTTGAGAGTTTATTTCCAGGTTGTTATCCATAAATTAGTTCAATCTTCTCATTTAATTACCTCTGAGTTAGGGTTTTCTTCAAGTTTTGAGGCTTTTAATTGGGCGAGACTTTTTCCCTCATTTATTGAGTGGCAGAGTGTTCGAGTGTGGTGTGAGAGAGTGGGTAACTTTGTCGTGGTGTTATTCATTACCAGTGAGATTTCTCCTTAAATCTCTTCTGTTCTTGGCGTGTTGTTAATCAATTGTTCAGAGTTAACTATCAGAATGAAATCCTAGCATTTATGGTGATGGTAAGTATCAGTTTTAAAGTTGGTTTGTGGCTTGTTCGTATTTCTACTCGTGTGATTTATTCTTGCTATAAAAGAAGTAGGAAGGTTAGTAGTTTTTGTACACCCATCCTTCCTTTCTCTTTCTTGCTTGTTTGTTTTAGTATTTGCTTGATACTTTGTTTTTCCTCTTAGAGTGTGAGTAGCCCCAAAAGTGTTTCTATGTCTTTCAAAAATGTTGTGCTTTCTGCTGGTGCTCACCATGGAGATCAGGCTAATATCTCTAGTGGTGCTAGTGGTTCCAGTGTGCTTACTTGTGTTAATATGAATGAAAGTTTAGGCAAGCCTGATTCTAATTCTTCTCTTGCTTATTGTGTTCATGATCCACTTGTTGATGCTGCTTTCCCTGAGGCTGTTGTTGTTGATGAATTGTCTCAAGTGCAGAGGGATATTGAAGAACTCTCTAAGTCTTATATGATAGGTAAGATGCTTGTTGAGCCTTTGGATGTGCATACTATTATTTCTCGCACTAAAGCAGAATGGAAATTTGTTAAAGGTGACATTGAGTTTTTGAAAATGGGAAATCATTGGATTTTGTTGATCATTGCTAATCCTAATGATCTCTATTTGGTTTAGTCAGAGAGGCCTTGGAATGTCCAAGGTGAAGTACGGTTTGTGCTTCAGGCCTAGAAACCTAATTTTGACCCCTATCTTGAAGAGATCAAGTGGGTTGATCTCTGGGTGCGTATCCCTAGGTTCCCTATTGAGTTACTAAATTTTGAGTCCATTGCCAACTTATTTGCTGCTAATAATGTGGGTGTTTTAGTCAAGCTTGATTCAAATTCTCTGTTAAGAAACAAGATTAAATTTGCTAGGGCTTGTGTGCGTGTTGATATTACTGAGCTTTTACTTGAATATTCTGAGTTAATTCGTGTTGGTGGAAAAGTTTGTAGGTATAATATTTGGTATGAGGATTTCTCTACTGGGTGTTCATTCTGTAGATCTGAGGATCATGCTATTGATGGTTTTTCGCTTGCTTCATGCTCCTAAGAAAGAAATTTCTATCTCTTTGCTGAAAAATTCTAAGCAAAAGTGGTTAGCTGAGATTCTCTCTCTGGCTACTAGGCAAGAAAAGCTTGTCACCAGGGCTGAGAGAGCCAATGTGGTGCAAGCTAAGCCTAAGTCAGTCCCTAGAAGCTCTTCTAAAAAGAAATTTATGGCCTAAAATTCTCTGAATCATTGTAATTAAGTTTGTTGTTGTGTCTGGAAACAAGAAAGAATCCGGTATTGTGACAAAGGATAATGTTCATGTCCCTCCCAGTAAGGCTACAGTTCCATCTTATGGAAAAGGTAAAGGAAAAGCCATTTTGTTTGTGCTACCCCAGAATGTGTTGATGTTAGTGACTCTGATAATGAAGCTTTTATAAGTGATGCTAACCCTCAGTTCCCTCCTTCTGATGCCTGCTTTCAAGCTGACATGCTTGAGTTTTCTCCCTGTGAGGGAGATGAAGGTGTAAGGATGGCTCCCGCTCCACCCAAGTCCATGGAACTGGTGATGTCTCCTGTTCCACTTCAAATAGTCTATCCCGAAGACTTCCTTCAAGGTAATCAGTTTGGCTTTTTAGCTGCTTTTGCTGAACAAAATTATGGTGATATCTCTTTGTATGAGCCTAGTGTTGAAAATGCAACTATGATAATTCATGATGATGGTAAATCCCTTGGTGAGTATCATACTCAGCCTGAGAACTCTTTCCACTCTGTGGACTTAGAGAGCTCTATCATCAGGCACATTGGTGCTATGTGTAATCCCCCATATTTTTAAGTTATTTAATTAAATAGTTTTAATCATTTTTGAATTATTAAAGCAATTTAATTTCAGTATTTCAGAGCAGAAGGGTATTTTGGTCATTTTACCAAAAGAGTATTTGAGTATTTTCACAAAGAAGTATTTTAGTTTTTTCAAGAAAGTATTTTAGTTATATTAGTGAGAAGATTATTTTGGCAATTTCGTGATCAAATGTATTTCGGTAATTTGATGAGTAAGAGTATTTTAGTCTTTTTACCCAAAAGACCACACTATAAATAAGGAAACCCTAAGTTTCCCCATACATTTCACCAGCCACCTTCTTCAGAAAATAGTAACAAGGGTTCTTCTTCTTTCTCTCTCAAACTCTAGTTCTTCAACTAATTTCTTCAAAGTTTCAAGATTGTAGTTTTAATCTAGTTCTAATTTTATTTTCCTTCCTTATTTTTCTCTCTCTCTCCTGCGTTTTTCGGCCACCAAGGGGGTGGTGCGCCGGCTGGGCACCGGCGGTGCTGCGTGGGCCACTGCCGTGCCGGCAGTGGTGGCAGCAGCTAGGCTCGACGCGGCTGCGGTTGGGCTATTTCCAGATTTGTGGTTTCGAACCACATGTAAAAAAAAAATTCTTGGACTTCGTTTTCCGGCCACCGACGGTGGTGGGGCGCCGGCTGTCCCACTACCGTGCCGGCAGTGGTGGCGTTGGCAAGGCACGACGAGTGCCGCCCAGCCACTGCCTCGCCGGTGGTGGTGCGGGTGGTGCTCGTGGTGGCCCGGTTGGTGTGATTTTTCTAGATTTGTGGTTTTCGAACCACGTGTAAAAAAAAAAAAAAATTTTTTTGTTATTATTTATTAATTAAATTACAGCAGTAATTAAGTTCATAAATTGGTATTTTTTATGAAGTTTTAAGTATTAGTTTATAGTGGGTTTTGCCTACTAGTAAAGGTTTTCAAGTTTATGACTCAAAGATAGTTTTAAAGCAATTTTAAAGAAAAATCAGCTTTGTTATTACTTTTAAAAGTGCTGATTTTAATTTATTAGTAGACTTGAATAGTTGTTGGTGAGTACTAATTGATAGTACTTTGTTCTTGGTAGGTTTCAAGCATAGTAGAAGCAAGTGAAGCTTTTAATTGTTGACTTTTGTGTGTTATCAAGGTACATACACTTGACCTTTGACTTTAGTGTTTAAAGGTATATTTATTGAGCATGAGGAGTAAGGAGAGGCTTATGCCTTATAATTGTTTGAGTACATATTGAGAACTTAGAAAAGAGATTAGGAATGGAACTTTTGAGTTATTCCTATATTTGGAAAGCATGTGATTGATGATAATTGCTTTTGAGCATGATTAAAGTTATTTAATGCTATTCTTGAAGCTAGGGCTTGCATGAGAATATTTTATTGAGCAAGGTCTCATTAGCAGTTATATAATTTATTGAGCAAGGTCTCATTAGCAGTTATATATTTTATTGAGCAAGGTCTCATTAGCAGTTATATGTTTTATTGAGCAAGGTCTCATTAGAAGTTATACATTTTGTTGAGCAAGGTCTCACAAGTTTTAAAGTTATTGAGCAAGGTCTCACAAGTAGTTGAATCATTGAGCAAGGACTCAATTGATTGGATCATGGATCCTTAAGAAAGTAAGAAAGGACTCATGGAGTCATTAAAATAATAAGATGAGCAAGGTCTCAAAGGACTTAGAATCGAGTTACTTATGGTATTTGTTGCATTCACTTGTTAAAGAAAGATAAGAAATTAATTTATTTGCTAGATGTATTATTATTGTGATTGTGTCTCACATAATGGGCTTTGGCAATAAAACTTTGGGATGGATTCCCCATGAGTATTGAACATAAGGGGGGAGTTAGTGTGAAACTACACTCCTGCATATAGCTTAGCATGACGATGCTAATGCTTTTATTTTATCAAGCAAGTTTATGGAATTCCAATTATCAAGATTTTTGAGTGGACTAGGTGTCACTCGTATTCTATATCTCTGAGATGTTGAGTCTAGAGGCTCACTCTTACCCTCTTTCATTAGTAACAAGCTTAAAATTCTCGAGTCAAGTTATTAAAGTTCATGGAACTTTAGTAAGAGGTGTGGGATCTCTTACACAAGGAATAGTAGCCCGTATGATTCCAAGAGGAGGACGGTGCCCGTTCATTGCCAAATAATAATAAAAGAAAGTATTTAGTAAGTTCAGTTATGTGCTTGTCGCATGTAGTGTCACAAGAAGAGCAAGCCGAAGTTGTTTGAGGATTGCATGCATCATTGTTTGCATTAGTTAGTAGTGTTATGTACTCAGCATTGCTGATGTATGTGTTTCTTTGTTTCCTTTTGGTTGTTGTTTTTCCTCAACAACGCTGTGATGACCCATTTGGCGAGCAGAGCTTAGATGAGAAGTTTCAGGTACAAGTTCTTGATGTGCATGGGAATCATAAGCATCTGAATGGGAATTATAGTACACGAGTACTTTCTTATATATTTAAGTTATTTTGAATTATATGTTTAACTTTACTTGACCATTGGGGTCAAGGTTTGACTTGTTTTGAAGATGGGACTATTATGGGATAGTTTCCGAGTTTGTAACTCATTTACATACTTTCTTCTTTCAGTTGTATTAAAGTATTTCCAGTATATTTTAAAAGACTTCCGCTGTATTCTCTGATTAGCCTTACGTATTATCATGTGTGGCATAATACTCCCGTAATTTCTTCTAGTATATATAAGGAGGGGTCGTGGGGGTGTTATAAAGTGGTTACTAGAGCTCCAAAGATTATATTACCTTTATTTTACAAAAGTTTTCGAACTTAAAAGTATTTCAAAGTTGAATTGCAAAAGGGAAGGGAATTGCATATGCATATGTACACTGCATCGCATTAGTCACTAAGTGTTTAGATTAGTAAGTGTTCTAAGGTCTAGTAGCATTTTTGATGCGTTTTATGTGATTAAGTGTTTGATTGCAACGTGATTGGCATTTTCTACTTGCATAGATTCCAGTTTTGACTAAAAGGTGTAGTATGACTACAAATTAGTGCTAGTTTTGCTTTGAGCTACTACTCTAGTAAGAGAGTTAGTACGGAAGCTCCTTAGAGAGGAAATTGAGAATTCAATGTCAGCATGGCATTTGCTTAGTAGTTTTGACCTATATTGGGGTCCAATAAGCGATTTTTTAAGTCGAATCTTTTTCTTGGGCAGATCAATGGCCGATAGAAACGCTAGAGTTGATGCTCAGCTGAGGAATTTGGTCCGAGTGACTACGAATATAGCTAGGAGAGTCCCTTCGAAAAAGAAGTCTGTTGATTGGTTTAAAAGGGTTAGTGATAGTAAACCGCCTTCTTATGACGGGAAAGGCGATCCTGTCAAGCTTGAGAACTGGTTTAGGGACTTTGAGAAGTTATTCGATGCTATCCAATGTCCATATAATAGGAAGATAGCTATAGCTGCGTACTACCTCAAGGAGGAAACCGATTTTTGGTGGTCGCAACATAAGGAGACGTTAATGGCAAGGCCTGACTTTGATTGGAAGGCTTTCGGAGGAACTATGAAGGAGAAATTTTATCCCAATTTCTTGAGGAGGCAAAAGGCCAGTGAATTTGATGAGTTGAAGCAAGGTGACATGACTGTGGAGCAGTACTATGAGAAGTTTGTAGTTTAATGAAGTTTGCTCCAGGGTTAGTACCTACTGAGGAAAGAAAGGCTATTAGGTTTGAGACTGGACTTAGTCTTGAGGTGAAGCTTGGGCTAGGAGGTTCAACTTTCAGGACCTTAGAGGAAGTGTACGATAGAGCTGCTCATTTAGGTTCCTATTTGAAACAAGCTGGAATTGAAAGCTCAAACAACAAGAGAAAGGAGAACCCTAGTCAGAATTTCCAGAGGAACGACAAGAAGTTCAAGCCTCAACATAACTTTCATCAAGGAGGACAATCTAATGGCCAAAGGAATGGGGGCCAGTATCAACAACAGAAGGGCGGAAATGGTCCTAATAAGGGAAGGAAAGGAGACGAACGCGTGTATTTATGCAAGAAGTGCCCCTACAATCATCCTGGAAAGGATTGCGAAGGAAAACTAGTGGAGTGTAAGTACTGCCACAAATTGGGTCACCGAGAGTATGAGTGCTTCTCCAAGAACCCTGAGTTGAACACCGACAAGGGCAAGAGCGAAAATCAGTTTGGTCAGGGCAATCGAAACCATTCAGGAGGCAACAACTATCAAGGTGGGAACAAGCAAAATTGGAACAACAAGACCGTTTTGAGTGGAGCTGGCCCTAGTGTGCCTGCAGTGGCAAGATTGAATGTCATAAGTGCTAGAGAAGCTGAGACGTCTAAGGACGTAGTTACGGGTAATGTTTCTATAAATTCCACTTATGCTAAAGCTTTATTTGATTCAGGAGCCGAGCGTTCATTTGTTTCAAAGTTAGTTGTTTCAAAATATGGCTTAGAAAACCCTATGGATGTTGAAATTCCTATTATGTTACCATCTGGGGAAGTAGTAACTTGCTCAAGAGTATATGAGAACGTCCTTGTGAGAATTGGGGATGTTGACTTTGAAACCAACCTCATAAAGTTTCCATTGGAAGACTTGGAGATCATTTTAGGAATGGATTGGCTTAAGGAGTATAAAGCCGAGATTCTGTGTGGAGAACAAAAAGTGAGATTGAGGAATAAGAACGGGCTAAAGGTGACTTTCAAGACTAGACCACAAGAAGGTAGAATTAAGATCATTTCATCCTTAAGTTTGGTAAAGCAAAGGAGTAAGGGAGCTTCGTTATTCTTGTGTAGTGTGCAGAGGTTGGAAGAAGTGAAGCTTAAGATAGAACATGTGAAGGTGGTGAATGAGTTTCCAGACGTATTTCCGGAAGATGTACCGGGAATGCCACCTCAAAGGGAGTTAGAATTCACCATAGACTTAGTTCCTGGAACTGCCCCTATATCAAAAGCACCCTATAGAATGGCTCCAGCAGAGATGAAGGAGCTCAACAAGCAACTAAAGGAATTACTCGAGAAAGGGTACATTAGACCTAGTTATTCCCCATGGGGAGCGCCTGTTTTGTTCGTAAAGAAGAAGGATGGGAACTTGAGGCTATGTATCGATTATAGAGATCTCAACAGGGTGACTATTAAGAATAAGTATCCGTTACCGAGGATTGACGACCTATTCGATCAATTAAGAGGAGCTGAAATATTTTCGAAGATAGACTTGAGGTCAGGGTATCACCAGTTGCGAATTAGGGATAAGGACATACCAAAGACTGCCTTTAGGACGAGGTATGGTCACTATGAGTTCACCGTAATGCCATTTGGTTTAACCAATGCACCAGCGATGTTTATGGACCTCATGAATAGAGTGTTTCGAGAGTATTTGGACAAATTTGTAGTCGTATTCATCGATGATATCCTTATTTACTCGAAGAACAAGGAGGAGCATGAAGAGCACTTGAGATTGGTATTATCTACACTTAGGGAGCATCAGCTTTACGCAAAGTTCTCGAAGTGTGAATTTTGGATGGAAGAAGTGGCGTTTTTTGGCCACATTGTGTCAAAGAAGGGAATTCCCGTAGATCCGTCGAAGATAGCCTCAGTGAGCGAGTGGCCTACACCTAGGAATAACTGATATAAGGAGTTTCTTGGGTCTAGCTGGCTACTATAGACGTTTTGTGAAGGATTTTTCGAGGGTAGCTAAACCAATGACTAGTCTTATGAAGAAGGATACAAAGTTCATATGGACCGAGGAGTGTGAGAAAGCCTTTAAGAAGCTTAAGGAGTTATTGACTACAGCTCCGATCTTGACATTGCCAAAGGAGAATGCTGAGTTGGAGATATATAGTGACGCTTCGAAAAATGGTTTAGGGTGTGTGTTGATGCAAAACCGAAAGGTTATAGCCTACGCTTCTAGGCAATTGAAACCGTACAAAGTGAATTACCCAACCCATGATCTAGAGTTAGCCGCAATAGTGTTTGCTTTGAAGATTTGGCGACACTACTTGTATGGAGTGAAGGTGAAGTTGTACACGAATCACAAGAGTCTGAAGTATTTGTATACTCAAAGAGATTTGAATATGAGGCAGAGAAGATGGTTGGAGTTGGTTAATGACTACGATATTGAGATCTTATACCATGAAGGAAAGGCAAACGTCGTTGCCGATGCGTTAAGTCGCAAGTCTAGCCATAGTTTAAGTACTTTGGTACTTTCAGATAAGTTGTGTGACGAGTTTAGGAAGCTCGACATTGAAGTTGTTGGGAGTGGTGGAGTGGAAGCATGCTTAAATGCCATTTCAATCCAGTCAACATTGAATGAAGAAATCTTAAAGGCTCAAGAAGGGAGTGAGCAAATGGAGAAGATAAAGAAGCTGATCGAGGATAAGAAGACAAAGGAGTTTAGCATCCATGACGATGGAAGTGTCCGATTCAATGGAACGTGGTGTATACCGTCGAGTTGCACCGAGTTGAAAGAGAAAGTGATGAAAGAAGGGCACAACACGACTTATTCTATCCACCCTGGAGGGGATAAATTGTATAAAGACTTGAAGCTGATGTTTTGGTGGAACAATATGAAGAGAGAAATAGCTGAATTTGTTGCTAGGTGTTTGACTTGCCAGAAGGTGAAGAGTGAACACAAGAGACCTCAAGGAACGATTCAACCGTTACCAGTACCTGAATGGAAGTGGGATGACATAGCAATGGATTTCGTTGTAGGTCTTCCCAACACAGCGAAAGGATTCACCAAAGTGTGGGTGATTGTAGATAGACTAACTAAAGTAGCAAAATTTGTTCTGATGAAGGACAATTGGTCGATGGAACAGTGTGGTAAAGTATATGTAGACCAAGTAGTGAGGCATCATGGAGTTCCTTCCACTATTGTTTCTGATAGGGATTCAAGATTCTTATCTCATTTTTGGGAAGCATTACAGAAAGCTTTCGGGACCGATGTGCTTAAAAGTACAGCTTTTCATCCAGCAACTGATGGTCAATCGGAGAGAACCATTCAGACTCTCGAGGACATGTTGAGAGCATGTGCCTTAGATTACCCTAAGACTTGGGATGAGATGTTGGCTTTAATAGAATTCTCATACAATAATAGTTACCATTCTAGCATTAAGATGGCTCCTTTCGAAGCTCTATATGGTCGGAAATGTCGCAGTCCATTGTGCTGGAATGATATAAGCGAGACGGTTACTTTGGGACCGCAAATGATTGAAGATACCGTGAATCAAGTGAGATATATCCGTGAAAAGATGAGGGCGGCCCAGGATCGTCAAAAGGCTTACACTACAAGAAAATCACAAAATAACGACGGCCTATCAGCGACGGCTAACAAAACCGTCGGTATAATAAAAAAAAGCGACGGCTTGAAGCCGTCGTTGATCACCGACTGCAGTTGTAGCATATAACGACGGTTAGCTGTCGGTAATCAATAACGACGGCTAAAAGTCGTCGTTGATTTTGTGGAAGTAAAGCAGAATTTTTTTGTAGCTTGGGCGACAGTCAGAAACCGTCGTTGATTTCTAAAGGGGGGGGTTTAATTTAAGTCTTTCAGTCGGGTTTTTTTTTTTCAACAACAAAAAGGAGGGAATTTGGGCGATTTTGCAGCGACGAAACTCCGTCGACTCCACCTCCACCTGCCTCTCCTCCTTCCTCCAGCCAACGTCAGCGACCCATCTCCACCTCACTTCGCCGGCGGTAAGCTTTATTTTCTCTTTTTTAAAAAAATTTTTTGTACTCATAAACCAAACCCTAACAGTTGGGTTTTTTTTTTTGGGAGAGAAGTGAACTTCAGCCGACGAACTTGGGCGACGAACTTGCATCGACTCTTGCCGGACCTACATTTCGCCGGTGGTAAGCAGTGCTAATTTCTTTTTTTTTTTAACAATTTGTGTAGTGATGAAACTAAACCCAAAAAAATTGATTCTTGCTTTATATTATGTATATTTCTTCATGTAAGTGTTTGATCTTATAATATATCATTTCTTTAATCAAAGTTCATACTACTTATTATTTTTTCAGATAATTTTATAGTCAGATTTTAGTGATTTGGTGAGTGAAATCAGTAACAAGAAAGAGCATGTGGGTATTTTTGTTTTCTAACATTTGGTGGAAAAAAAGAATGGGTGAAAGTAACCCAAAATTGTTGGACTTAATATCAAAGGAAAAACAAAGGATGATGAATAATGAAGAAAGAAGATTTTTTAGTTTAGAGAATGTATTAAAAAAACTTTTGTTTAGAGAATGTTAAAAACTATATAATTTTTTAGTTTATATTACTTTGAAGATTAAGTTACTTTAATTGTATAAGTTTAAGTTACTATATAATTATCACAATAGTTTTTATAGTGGTTCGTTTATTAAAGGTTATAAAAGTTATAAACTATATAATTATCACAATAATTTATTTATTGCACATTCCTTTATTTAGTTTACACTATTTAAATAGTTTATATTGTTTTTGACATATTTGTTTTCGTGGAAATAGTTTGGATGATGTTATAAATTTAATTTAAGTGTTTAAATAAATATGTTTGCATCGTCATGTGCCTAGATACCCGTTCAAGGTATACTCATTAGGAGTATATCTTGAATAGTCCCCGGTTGGGACTGTTCTTCGACGTTTGACCCCACTTAGGTGGTGAATGTATGCCTTTTGTTCTATCTATGTAATTTCCGGTCATGTTGTTTCTTTATGCTGTTCTCTGGGTACATATGTAAGCTTTTACGAAGCTCACATTGTGTACTTGGAGAACTCATGGGAAATGCTGCCGGAATTTACGTAGAAGCGAATAGTTGGCATACGTTCACTAGTGGGGTTAAACGTCGAAGAATGGGTTAGGTTGGAGCGATAAGGACCTTTGGACATCATTTTAGGCCCTATATGTATTTCACACAAATGTTTTAATTGTACGTATGATGGTTGCTAATGAGTAGTGTGGTTGAAATGCTTTAGAATTGTAGAATTGGTCACCATGAAACGGAAGGAGCGTTGGTGGATGTAGGATAGATATGACAATGTGCGTAACTTGAGGCCCGAGTTCTTGAGGGGGGTTGATGAATTCATTGACTTTTGCAAAGTAAATCCAAAAAGCCCAGGTAAGGATGAAGTTAGATGTCCGTGTCCGAAATGCAAGAATAGACGTATGCATGCCGCAGACACGGTTAAAGTGCATTTGTATAGCAAGGGCTTTATACCTGAATACTACGGTTGGTATTCTCATGGTGAAGAGTTACCTCAACCTGCAGAAGAGCTATCTAATCCATACCGTGAAATGGTTTTCGATGCTCTTGGGAATAACCCGGAACCGTCCACTGTTGAAGAGCCTAGTGGAATGGAGGAGGAGCCTAATCCTCAAGCAAAGGTGTTTATTGACCTATTAAAGGCTTCTGAGGAACCGTTGTACGACGGGAGCTCCATATCTGTGTTGGAAATGGCATCTAGAATAGTATCTTTGAAGTGTGAGTACAATTTGCCACATAGGTGTGTTGATGCTTCTGACGATGACGATGATGTTTTTTGGGATGACGATAGTGATGATGAACTAAGCGAGGATGGGAATTCACTTTGATTTGTTTGAGTATATCATAGCTTGTATTAAGGACAACATTTCAATAAAAATATATGACTTTTGTAATGAAAGGTTGAAGATTACTTGTTATGACATTTCCATCTGTAGTTTTTCTTACTGTTGTTGAGTAACATGATCCATTCTGCACCTGTGGTTTTTCTTAGTGTTTTTCTAATATTTAATTAGTACTTGCTTTCTCCCCAATTCCCTTTTCGCATTAATATTAAAATATATGACTGCATTGTGACCACTAATTCTAGTTATTCTAATCATAATCTACATGGGTCACCTACAGTATCTGATTATGCTCTTTTAATTATCAAAGATTACATTTTCCTAAGCATTATGATTTGGCCATGGTCTAAAGAGTATGATCAGTTGTTGATTTCTCATGATTTCATTTGGTTTTGGTATGTCTTACTTTGGACTTGATGATTGGATAATTCTATTAATGAATTTGTACAGAGTGCCTTGTTCTGCACTTTATTTGTTGGATGTGGTCTAGCTATTATACTCATCTTGGGGTTTCAATGGTCATCTCTTTTCTTGATGTATGGTTCTTCTTTGACATCATTGTACTTTTTCTTCCCTATATTTGGCAAGTTTTTATCCCATAAATTCAACTCTCATGGCAGCAAATTATATATGTTGGGTTTGCTCTAGCTGTGGTACTCAGTTCCAGGCTACTATGTTCGTTTTATCTCTACCTATGCGATTCCTCCTTGAGGGGGAGGGCCGCAGGGGGTCGGGAGGGAGGGGGAGGTCGGTGAGGGGAGGGGGAGGGGGCTGCAGGGGGTCAAGGAGGAGGGGGCTGTAGGGGGTCGGTGGGAGGGAGGGGGAGGTTAGTGAAGGAGGGGGAGGGGCGGGGGGTCGGGGAGGGGAGGGGGAGGTCGGTGAGGGGAGGGGGGCGTAAGGCGGGGGGTCAAGGAGGGAGGGAGGGGGCGAGGGGGTCAGAGGGGGGCGTGCGGGGGGTCAAGGAGGGGGAGGGGCTGCATGGGGTGAGGGAGGGGAGGGGAGGTCGGTGAGGGAAGGGGGGAGGGGCTGCAGGGGGTCGTGGAGGGGAGGGGAGGTCAATGAGGGAGGGCGGAGGGGCTGCAGGGGGTTAGGGAAGGGGGGCCGTGCGGGGGGGTCGGGGAGGGGGGAGGGCTGCAGGGGGTGAGGGGAGGGGAGGGGGAGGTCGGTGAGGGAGGGGGAGGGGGCTGCGGGGGTCGTGGAGGGGAGGGGGAGGTCGGTGAGGGAGGGGGGGGGCTGCATGGGGAGGGGAGGGGGCTGTGCGGGGGGGGGTCGTGGAGGGGGCAAGGGCTGCAGGGGTCGTGGAGGAGGAGGGAGGTCAGTGAGGGGAGGGGGAGGGGCTGCAGGGGGTCGGGGAGGGGGGCAGGCAGGGGGTCGGGGAGGGGGGGAGGGCCGCAGTGGTCGGGGAGGGGAGGTCGGTGAGGGGGTCGGGGAAAGGGGGAGGAGTGCGGGAGATCGGTGGGGGGGGAGGGCGGGGGGTCGAGGGAGGGGGCGCGGGGAGTAAGTGAGGGGGAGGAGTGCATCCTAGAGGACCTATATTTAAAAAGGCAAACTTCCTTGCTCCTATGTTGTACAATTTCTGCATGCATGCATATCAGATATCCACGTTATTAAGCCATGCATACTCATTTGTCATGCATGTAAGTTAGTATTATCTCCAATCTATCTATGTTGTTTTTGCCTATGTTCTTCTTGAGGTAAATTAATACTATAATTAATTTGAAAGTGATAAAGTTGTAATTTGTTAATATTGAAGAAATCAGTTTTTTTTTATTCTTGGATTATTCATACTTTGATGTAATTTGTTTAATCTTGCGCATTTTTAATTTCTTGCATTTTAGGTAATCATGTCTAATCCTAAGGGCCGCGGAGGTCGAGGTGGCTTAGGTGGAAGCCAAGGTCGTGGGACTTTGATTCCGATGCAGCTTTTTCAGTCACCAGAAGTTGAAGGAAGCCAGAACCATGTAGCAGAGACACAGGGAGATGATTCACAGGCAATGGACATTGGTAGCCATGTACCGGAGACTCCGAACACTCATACGGAGGAAGGTGAAGGTTCGAACCGTGCACCAAGAAAGGTTTTAAGCCCTACTGGATTATGGTAAGTTCGTAAGCTACTATATGCTTCATGATACACAAATATGCAATGGTCTTCACAATTCACGTGTTTGTTTGGTTTTCAATTCAAGTTCGATGATAACAAGGTTAGTGGGTCTATCACTGACATTTTCCAGGGCCATTTTCGACAACCTTGGTTCAATTACAGTGAGGTCGACAATGCAACAAAGATGCATTGGTGGAACATTTTCACAGTATGTATGAATCGAATTATGAAAAATTTCATTGATTATATTACTTTATTAATATCTTTGTTTAATGTTTGACTAAAGGGTATTTACGAATGGGCTCCTGAGTTAGAAGGCCTAGTGAGGAAGGATTACAAGAAAAAAGCTTCATCTCGTCTGAGAGACTTGCGATACTGGGTGGTTAAGAAAGCCAGCCCATTTGCGTCGGACATGGGTCTCGACGCAGATGAAGAAACAGGATCTGCGTCGGACTAGGACACGACGCATTTGAAGAGCTATCTGCGTCGGACCCTGCCCAACATGCG
Organism: Beta lomatogona; assembly: GCA_947646795.1. NCBI lineage: Eukaryota > Viridiplantae > Streptophyta > Magnoliopsida > Caryophyllales > Amaranthaceae > Beta > Beta lomatogona. Next base: position 2,136,390 of record CANSNZ010000447.1, read on the forward strand.
ACGCAGATGGAGACAACAGCCAGCAAGCCAGACTCATTTGCGTCGAATGTTAGTCAACGTTCGACGCAAATTAACCATTTTTTTATTTTAAAAAATTCCATTTGCGTCGGACTTTGCCTTACATCCGACGCAAAAGGGAAAATTTTGTTAAAAATAAACAAATTCACGTAGACATTATTCACGCTAAACGCATACACAAACCTAAATTCTAAACAATATGTTCAAAATCAACAAATGGAAGATTAAAAACTCCAGTAATACACAATTCAAAACAGAACCATAATCAAATTCAACAAATAACATAAAAACAGAAAAACATAATCAAAACAGAACCATAATCAAACAAGTATAAAAACAGAATAATATAATCAAAACAGAACCATAATCAAACAAGTATAAAAACAGAACCATAATCTATACAAAATTAAAAAACGAAATTAAAAACTTAAATATTCAGATCTAACATACAAAAAACGAAATTAAAAACTGAACTTAAAAAAATTAATTCAGATCTATTATACAAGAATGAAATTGCACTAAATATATTTAAAAAAAACCTAAATCGCCAAAATCAGATCAAACTTCGTTCTCGTTCTTCAAATCTCGTTCTTCTTCAATTTCGTTCTTGAATTTGATAACAATTAAACAGCAAGAATTCGCCGCCATTGCTAATTGAGCATGAATTCTTGAATTTGATAACAACCTCATTCTTCAAATCTCGTTCTTGCCCTCAATTTCACTGAGTTCTCGGTCTTTCTTCTCTTGCTCGAGCTTTTCGAGCTCTTTACTCTGCAAAATCAACGAAATTGAATTCGCCGCCATTGCTAATTAAGGAGGTTGGTTGGTGAGAAGAAGAAGGAGAAGATGAAGAAGGGTTGAGAGAGAGAAGCGGTGAAGATCTGGTGGTATGAGAAAGAAAGAGGGAGAGGGAGGAGAGAAAGAGAGAGAGACGGCTGGTGTGATGTGAATTTCGGTTGATACGTCTTAATTTGTTAGGGTTTTAGAAAATAAGGAGTGAGCTCGCTTATATGCGTCACACATATAGGCCATGCGACTCAGATAAGCCCAATTCATTTTCTGGTCAAAAAAAAGTAGTAGGTTGCATTTTCTTATATCTAAAAATTAGCCCAAATCATCTGCGTCGGATGGGCCATAGAGTCCGATGCAAATATTTTTTTGCATCGCACTAAAGGAAGGTGCGACGCAGATAGGTTGTCTTTTACGTCGATTCCATGTTGTATGTGACGCAGATAGGTCTTCTGCGACGTTTGTCCTGTTATGCGACGCAGATGGTGAGACGCAAATCGTCGTTTTTCTACTAGTGGCACTATATTATGGGACGGAGGGAGTAATATAGTATAAGTCACTTGACTATACTTTACACAATTCACCTATAGATGACATCACCTAGTTAATGAGCTTTCACTGATTATTAAAACATCTCAATTAAATTAAACATAATCCAAAAAATCACAAAAATCAATAGGTTAAAGGTCAAACATACTAAACTGTGCAAATTGGTTAAACTTGGATGGTCTTAATAATGATATAAAATCTCGCTTTTCTGAGCTTATTGAAGATATATTACTTACTATTGAACATTTAATCTTATCATCCATCTCCGCAATCCGTAGATTGTGCACACGTCCGTATGGTGAGGAAGGTGTGCACATGTACATGGCTAACAAGCCAAATGTACATAAAATAACAAGTCAAATAAACACATGGCTAACAAGCCAAATGAACATATGTACATCTCTGTTAGTATATGTTCATTGGTATTGGTCTTTATGTTCATAACTTAGTGCTTGATGTTCATCGTGCGCACCTTCCTCACCATACAGACATGTGCACCTACTAATTTGCACCATCTTCGGCTATTCTGATGGATTAGAATACTAGCTGAGACTATTTATTGTTAATTTGTTCAACAATATCTTAAGCAAATTAAATGTGAACCAAGTTGAAGACCTGATGATCTGCCAAAGTTTGCAATCAACGTGATCTATGGTCATATGACTTGTTTTTTCTTTTTAATTTAACAATTTTATTCTTACTTGACACCATCCTGAAATACAACTAATCCAACTCCATTTCATTCCAAAACCATAACAACCCATCAGAACAAAGGCAACATATCTATAAGAAAACCACACTTGACACTATACTACAATGGACTGATAATTCGAACCAGGCGATTAACAAACAATCCCATATATCACAAATTTTAGAATATATTTCGGTAACAATAACTTCGCATATGTTAACTAAATCGAATTAAACATCAAACATAAGCCAATTATACAAATTTCTCATAATAGAAATTTCCCCCAATTTGATAGTTAAGAACCCTAAGTTAGCAGAAATCCCAAATTCAGAAAAATCAACCAAATACAAAATTAAAACTTAAGATTATAACTTACTTGATTAGGGAAAGTAACATAGGGGTGAAATTACACTATAAAAGACCCGGAAAAATTGTTCTTTGATCCGATTCTCGATCCCGAAAACCGCAAGCCAAGAACCAATTCTTCTCTTTGAAAACCCACAAACCGAAGATGAAGATGGAGATGATGGATCAAGGTTGATGTGTGATAATGTTTGAAGCAAGAATTAAAGGGAAAAAAACAAAAGAAGAATGTGGACTAAAGGACGAAGAAGACGATCCTTTTTTATTTTAATTTTGTTTTGTTTGACAATAAATCTAATTAATTTTAATTTTTTATGCCAAACAAAAGTTGCTACAATGATAGGACTAAAATAGCGTATCTTGACTACTTCTTGAGATCCAAATAATGTGATGCGATGAGTTGGTTATTAGTTCTATAGTTATTAGTTTATACTTCGTATTATGTGTTTTTTCTTTTTGTTTTGTTTTAGTTTTAACAAAAATCAACGAGTCACACACTCATTTTATTGAAAGGTATAGGAAAGTAAAAGTGTTTGTGATGATGTTGTTGTAGCTATGTTTTGGTATTAAACTTCCTTTTTTTTTCAACTTTCCAACTTTAATTAAGATTGGCAATTTCACGGGTAACCTAGAAAATCTAGGAATTAGTTTTCGACTCTTTCTAGGGTAGAGTCAATATTTGGGAAACACAATATATTTAATAAAATAATATTAAATTATTTTAATAAACTAAAATAATATAAATAATTACTAAACAAGTATAAAAATACGGGGTGTTACATGTATTATTGTTACATAAAACCTTTAAAATGAATTATAATGTATACAATTATTAATATTAATGAATAATTTCATCATTTTTTAATTTGATAGAATTATAATATATGCAATTTGATTAAAATATATACAATTTGATTAAAATATACACAATTTGGTTGAATAATTACTTCTGCTGGTCTGGTTCATGGGCCTAGCCGGACCTGTTTTGTAGTCCGGGCTGGACGGTTTTAGTAGCGGGCTGGGCTCAAGAAATCCGACCCACGGCCCACCCACCAATTTCACGGTTCGAGCCGGGTTAAACAGCAACAACAAACCAAAAAAGACTTTTAATAAACAGAAGAAAGAGAAAATATCAAAAGAGAGAAAATATTGTTAGGAATTAGGATGACAGATTAGGAGAGAGAAACTACTAAATTGATGAAAGCTAAGTACATAAAGCAGAAGAGGAGAGAGAAAAAGGAAGTTGCTCTAAGAGCAACAGAGGAGAGAGAAAATTTTCAAACCTTACCAAATCCCATGAAAACTAAGATTATTCTAAATTTTATAGTAATTAACAGTGACCATATAAATAGATGAGCATATTATTCTCATTTCTAATATATATTTAGCAATTATATAACAATATTTTATGCATTTAAAAATACATAGGTACAATAAAACAATTAAAAGCTAAATGAAGAATGATCAGGAGAAATTGACATAAGCTAAACATTTAAACATTCCACAGTGACTACCCCACTTCCTATTAAATTTCTCACAGACTCATGTGTCATGTCTGACATGGATATCTCTCTTCTTTTCATTGTAAGTCTTGCCTTATACTTTTCAATTGAACCATCAATTGTTCATTTGTTTTTAAAGATCCATTTACAATTAATGGGTTTATTCCTTTTAGGCAAGTTAACAACTTCCCATGTATCATTAGACATAATTGAGTCTATTTCAGTATTTACAACTTTCTTCCAAAGACTAGCAATGGAACTCATAGCCTCTTTATAAGTCTTAGGTTCATCATCATCAAATATATGAAGACATACAACTAGTTCATTTAGTTCATCCACGTCATTCAATTCATTTTAGAAAGTATATAAGGACCAAAACTAGTTTCTAATTCACTTCTTTTAGGTTGCAAAATCTCATTTTCAGTTTGAGGAGAATTCACAAGCATAAAGGTAGAAGAGGGATAAGATACATGGACATAATAGGAACAACAGTTTTCTTTAAAGGAAACACGTACTCTTAAAATTCAGCATTTCTAGAGTCACACATTAACCTATTCACTTAAGCACATAATCCTATATGCTTTGCCTTGTTTTCTCGCATAGCCAACAAAAATAGCATGAAAAGTCTTAGGTGTAATGTTTTCCCTTTTTAAGGCAAGTAGTCCACTTTAGCTAAACATCCCCCAAGCTTTCAAATATTTCAGGTTGGGTGCATAATCCCTTCCACAGTTCATAAGGGGTCTTGTGTAACTTCTTACAGGGCACTTTATTCGAATTATAATTTGCAGAAAGTATGGCTTCGTCCCACGTGTTATCGGGCAAATCATAACTAATTAACATTGTAGTCATTGTGTCCTTTAAGAATATGTTTTTTCCTTTAAGTGATGCCCTTTTTTTGGGGTGTAAGGAGCGTATAATTCATATAATTTTACTCACATAAACCTTTTAAATAGGTTGTTTCATAATCTTACGTTCTAATTGGTTTTCTACTTCTACTTTATAAATAATAATTTTTCTGTTTTACCTTTAGTCATCCTTAAAGATATACCTTAGTATATCAAGAACAATCATCAACAAAAGTAATATACTAGCGTTTTATGCCTCTACTTTCAGTGTTCTTAAAGTCCGCTAGCTCATAATGTACCAATTTAAGTAATTAAGTGTTAAAATAATGTAGGAAAATCTAGAAAATTGTTTAGGTCGGCAAAACAACCGACATTACATAGTATAAATATGTAATGATGTAAGCTGCAAGGATGAAGAAATAATAAAGTCATTTTGCCTTACATTTAATGTTTGCCGCCACTTCACCAAAACCAATTCTCCATCAACTATAAACTTTGTCTTACAATATAAATTACCAACTTTCCCCTATTACATTCCATTAGTGGTATCAGAGCCATTTTAATCCAAAGTCTCCACTACATCATACAAATTATCATACTCCCATAAAACTTATATACCAAACACAAAATAAATCAACTCCTTTTTTAAAAAAAAAAACAAACACCAAATAAATTAAAAGGACTTCCCCAAACACCCCAAACTCAAACACATTTAACTACCCCCAAGTAAATTAGGTACCCAAATTTAAGGGAGAAAAATATCAATAATGGTCTATTCAAATGAAGTCCATATTTATCTCACAAGATTTGTGGGAGTTAGTGGAAAATAGTTATGAACAACCAAATGATTTGATCCAAGAAGCCACTTGGGATGAAACACGGCGAAAGCAATATAAACAAAATCGGATAAGGGATAATTATGCCCTATCCTTAATATATCGGGGAGTAGATGAAAAAATCCTCCATACTATTATGGCTGCTACAACGGCCAAGGAGGCTTGGAGTATACTGGAGACAAAATATAGGGGCTCCGAAAAGGTAATACTCTTCAAACTCCAATCTTTATGGAGAGACTTTGATAATTTATTAATGCCGGAAAATGAAACAATTCAAGAGTTTTTTAGTCGAGTAACAAATATTATAAATTAAATCCGAACTAATGGAGATAAAATTGAAGATGTCCAAGTTGTTCGGAAAATATTAAGAAGTCCCCCAAAAATTATGATCATATAGTGGCTGCTATAGAGGAGTCTAATAAAGATTTATCTAAATTAAGTTTATCTGAATTAATGGGCTCTCTTCTAGCACATGAAGATAGAATGCGGAGATTTACAGAACAGCCACTAGAACATGTTTTTCAAGCAAAATTAAAATTCTCTAATAATGTAGAAAATAAAAGTAAAAATGGCTACGGTAAAGGAGGTACTTCATATAACCGTAGCAGGGGGAGAGGAAGTTATAAAAATCAAGGAACTTAAGAAAATCAATCTGGCTCTTATTGTAATTTATGTAAGAAAAATGGTCATAATACACAAGATTGCCAGTATAAGTGTAAGAGATGCAAAAGACACGCCCAATTTGAAAAGGATTGTTGGTTCCGGCAAAAGGATGAGGCTAATTTTACGGAAAACAAGGAGCCCAGAGATCAATTATTTTATACCTGTTTAAATGCTCACCAAGAGTCAAATGATATATGGTATATTGATAGTGCTTGTTCAAACCACATGAGTACATGACTGGCAATAAAAATTCATTTGTCAGTCTGGACGAAAATATAAAAACACAAATTACTCTTGGTGATGGAAGCAACCAAGAGGTTCCTGGTAAGGGGACAATAGCCGTTAGAACAAAAAACGGCTCGTCAAAATTTATTTTTGACGTTTTCTATGTCCCGGGGGCTTGCACAAAATTTATTAAGTGTAGGCCAACTAATCCAAAGAGGCTATATGGTGAAATTTGATGCTAATAAATGCCTCATATTAGATAAGAAAAAAGGGCAATTAATTACTACTACTTAAATGGCTCCTAATAAAATATTTCCATTAAGAATGCAAATGGAGCATAATGTTGCCCTAAGTTCTATAATGGATGAATCCACATTGTGGCATTTAAGATTCGGGCATCTAAATTTTAACAGTTTAAAACTGTTAAAACAAAAAGAAATGGTGATTGGGCTTCCACCTATAACTAATGAAAGAAAAATTTGTGAAGGTTGTATATATGGCAAAATGCATAGACTGCCATTCCTACTTCATCTTGGAGGGCTAGAGCTCCATTAGAGCTCGTTCACGCAGATATATGGGGCCCTACCAGAAACCCGTCTCTTGGCGGAAAAAGATATTTTCTATTATTTGTCGATGATTTCACTCGCATGATGTGGGTTTATATTTTGGAGCAAAAATCAGAAGCGTTTTCCCACTTCATGCAATTTAAACCCCCCACAGAAAAACAAAGTGGGCATTCTATGAAAATTCTAAGAACAGATCGTGGGGGAGAATTTACAAGCAAAGAATTTAACGGCACTCGTAAGGAGCATGGGATTAAAAGAGAATTAACAAGTAAGATGCACACCTCAACAAAATGGTGTTGCGGAAAGGAAAAATAGAACAATTCTTTGAAATGGCCCGCAAGTATGATGCAAGCTAAGAATTTACCAAAATATTTTTGGGCCGAAGCTATCTGTACAGCAGTGTATATTCTCAATACGTCTCCCATGAAAGCAGTAAAGGGTATGACACCCTATGAAGCTTGGCATAAGAGAAAGCCAAGAGTGGAGCACCTCAAAGTATTCGGGTGCGTAGCATATGCCCACATCCCGAAAGAAAATCGGGAAAAACTTGATGGAAAAGGAGAAAAATGTATCTTCATTGGATACGGTGACGAATCTAAACGATATCGTCTCTATCGGCCCGAATCCAAGAAGTTAGTCATTTCAAGAGATGTCATCTTCGATGAAGGAGCTCAATGGATGTGGATAGAGAATGAATCTCAACCACGTGAAGGAGATTTTCTTCCACCAAGTCCATGTGAAGATGAAGACCCAAATCATCAAGCAACGCAATCATCCTCAAGTCCATCATCGCCAAGATCTACAACAACATCCTCGAGATCGGTGAGTCCAACATCAGGATCAAGCTCTCAAAGCTCAGCTCCAGTAGTGCGACGTTCACAAAGAGATCGGCGACCACCAGGCTACTTGGACGATTTCCAGTGCAATCAAGCTATCATGGCTCTCTTCACTTGCGAACCACAAAGTTTTCAAGAAGCTGCTCGAGAAGACAAATGGATCGAGGCCATGAATGAAGAAATCAAGATGATCGAGAAAAACAACACATGGGAGCTTGTTGAGAAACCTGAAGACAAAGAAGTCATCGGGCTCAAATGGGTCTACAAGGTCAAGTATAACGAAGATGGCTCCATCCCGGAAATACAAGGCTCGTCTCATCGCAAAAGGTTACTCCCAACAACCGGGGATTGACTTTAACGAGACATATGCTCCCGTCGTTCGCATGGAGACTATCGAGTCGATCCTTGCTCTTCGTCGCTCAACTTAAATTACCAGTCTTTCAATTAGATGTCAAGTCAGCATTTCTAAATGGGGAGCTTGAAGAAGAAGTATATGTTCAGCAACCGCAAGGATATCTCATCGAAGGCAAAGAAGACAAAGTATACCGCCTTCGTAAAGCTCTTTATGGGCTTAAGCAAGCACCCAGGGCCTGGAATAGCAAAATAGATGGCTACCTACTCCAAAATGGCTTCACAAAAAGCCCAAGTGAGCCATCACTATATATCAAGGCCCAAGGATCACAAGATTTTCTCATATTGCGCCTTTATGTAGATGATCTAATCTACACAGGCACTAATCCGAAAATGATTAAAGAATTTAAGAAGACAATGATGTCGGAATATGAAATGACCGACCTTGGAGCCATGAAGTACTTCCTTGGCATGCAAGTCAAGCAAAGCCCAGGAAGAATATTTCTTTCGCAAGAGAAATATGTAGACAACCTACTCAAAAAATTCAACATGAGTGAATGCAAGCCATTGGCTACACCAATGGCACTTAATGAAAGGCTATCAAAGAATGATGGCAAAGAGAAGGTCGATGCATCAATATATAGAAGTCTGGTTGGCTCTCTCATCTATCTTACACATACAAGGCCCGACATAGTACATGCTGTCAGCATCGTATCCAGATTCATGAGTGAGCCAAGTAAAGCTCACTTAGCAAAGCAAAGAAAAGGATTCTCGGGTATGTCAAAGGAACAAAAAGTTATGGAATCATGTACGAGATAGAGGAGAATCACAAGCTTACGGGATACGAGACGGCGATTGGGCGGAAGCATTGACGATCGGAAGAGTACAAGTGGCTACGTCTTCCCGCCTAGGCTATATCTTGGTCATTAAATAAACAAGCAACAATAGCTCTGTCATCAGCAGAAGCAGAGTACGCAGCAGCAACAAGTGCAGCATGTGAAGCAATTTGGCTCAAAAGAATTCTCAATGATCTACAACAGACATCAGAAGAATCAACAACTATCTATTGCGACAACATGTCTGCAATAGCCATGACGAAAAATCCGGTGTTTCACAGCCGCACGAAGCACATCAAGATTCGACACCATTTCATTCGTGAGCTGGTCGACAAACAAGAGATCGAGCTACAATTCTGCAAGACGGGGGAGCAGCTAGCAGACATTTTTACAAAGACAATTTCAACAGAAAAATTCATGCAATTCAGAAAACAACTTGGAGTTCAAGATTTTTTCCATTAGAGGGAGTGTTAAAATAATGTAGAAAAATCTAGAAAAAACTAGATGTAACTTGAAGTTTGTAAAAATAGAAAAAGAGAATTAGGTAGATGAGTCTAGAATTATCTAGTCTAAATCATATGTAAGAAAATAAAGAGGAACCTAGAAACAACAAGAAAATTGTTTAGGTCGGCAAAATAACCGACATTACATAGTATAAATATGTAATGATGTAAGCTGCAAGGATGAAGAAATAATAAAGTCAGTTTGCCTTACATTTAATGTTTGCCGCCACTTCACCAAAACCAATTCTCCATCAACTATAAACTTTGTCTTACAATATAAATTACCAACTTTCCCCTATTACATTCCATCACTAAGTTTGTTTAATAATTGGTGATAGACTTGAAAGGTAACCTAGCATTCTTAGTCTCAACAAATAATTCACATTTGTTATGACTACCACAACCAAATTAGAGATTGAAGACATGTTTTGTAAGTGTTTCAAAGAGCCATAATTCACATGCCCTAATCTAGCATTTCAAATATCAAGAGACACAAACAAGTAAGCAGGAGTTGATGCATTATTAGCCAAAATCAACAATAAGAATACACACTAGAACGAACATCCCCCGTGACATATATCCCTTTCGCCATTGCGACAAAACTAGCTTATCACCCCCTGAAATTAAATTAAGGTTCACCCCAACCGTGTTTAACAAAGCACCGGAAATTAAGCTTTTATGAAGGGAGGGGATATAGAATAAGTTACGTAAAGATAAAGTTTTCCTACAATATAATTTAAGGGGAATTTTTTCTTTATCGAGCACCACTGCTAGAGTTACCCATGATAACCTTTCCTCCTTTTGGAGCCTCATATTACATCATTTACATTGCACTTATACAAATATGGGTCCCTTTTATAAGCTATGTTGCTTTCATAGGTTGTTTGGTCTTTTGATGTAATTTCAGTTACTTTAGAATTGAAAAAGATACAAACTGCTTTTCATAATTGTGTGAAATATGACTTCACTATTTTGCTGTGAATTATTATAAATGATCTATAGTAAGTTAGTTAAAATTGGATTAGAAACTACACTTCAAGAGCTTTCCAAAGAAATGTTACATGAGTCAAACAAAGCTCCAGATTATCAAAAGTTATAGTTCTTCGAAGTTGATCAAATAGAGCTCCAGATTTCTACATGTCCCTGCACGACCATGCAACCTGCTCCAAAGACCTTTTTCAAATCTCGGACGAATGCACGTGCATGATTGTGCACGATCATGTGAGCGCCATTTTATTTGCGATTTATAAATAGGCCTCTAAACCTTATTTTAAGGGAATTGGGACATTATTATCAATAATAATTAGTTTATGTGTAGGGTTTTTAGAAAGAAGTTAGAGAGAGAATAAAAACTTGTAAATCCCCATTGTTCTTTAAGTCTCTTTCTTTCCTCCATTATTTCAAGTATTTATTTATTTATTTTCTTCTTCTTTTCTCTTAGCTAGATTATATTATGATGTTTAATTTTTCTTCTCTTTTTTGTTTATTTATTTCAATTATGCTTGAGTAGTTCTATAATCTAGGATTAGATTGAACCCTAGTATAATTCAATATATGATTCCCCCCCCCCCCAAAAAAAATCCAATCTCCAATTTAATTAGTTTATTTGATCTCACTTATTTGAATTGTGCTATTTTATCAATACCAAGTTAAACGTAATTTGGTATTGATTAACCTAAAATCTTTATTATCAATGAGAGTTGGATTTAAATGGTTGTGATTAATTAAAGACATTAAATTCTCCATGCAAATAGGTAGACCAGTTGGTTAAGAGTTTTAGGTAACGTATATAATGCCTCTAATGTCCATGATTTCATGAGAATAAGAATGACTGTAGATATTAGGGAAGCCACTAATACTACAGATAAGCTTGGTGGAGGATCCAAAAATTTGCAAATGGTTGGTCACACTACCACAAATCCGCGCTACATTCAATAACCAATACATTAATTAAGATAAAACATCCATAGAGGTTTCATTCCAAAAGCAATAAATATTCATATTACAACCAAATATTCATATTACAGTCAATCAATTTTCATATCAAATAACTAGCTAGTTGCTCTCTGTTTTCAAATGCCAATTACTCTCTCCATCTTCGTTTTAGTTGCTACACTATCTCAACCATATCCAAACACCAACAACAATCAAACAATTCTACAAAACCGAAACTAATCAATTCTTTCAACCATATCAAACACCAACAACAATCAAACAATTACAAATTACTATATTTAAATTCATTGTACAAAAACAGAAAACCACATTAATTATTCTTTTTAGTCAGATAAACTAATATTATAAGCCAAGGCATCAAATCTACAAGTAACACAAACTAGTAAGCATATCACAGTGAAATCAAACCAAAAACTTTAACCGTTATTCCACTCTTTTCAATCTAAACCAATTAAACTGTAAATTTCAATTTAAACAATTAAATTATGAAATCCATAGGATTTGAATCAGACAATTTGATCAGACGAAAAATAACAACACAAATACACAACCAATTACATAAAAACAACCAATTAATAAGAAAAATTAACTTCTAATTTAGAGACCGGTGGGCGTGGTGGACCGGGAAGGCAGCGATTTGCGAAGCGATAGCACTAGCACAACGCCACAATGATTTTGGTTTTTGGATAAAATGCGTGCGTGGAAGCTGAAGCCAATTGATTTTTTTAAAATAAAATAATAGTTGGTCAAGTGACCAACCATGACCATGACTCCATGAGTCATGACCACACATACCTCTGCAACTGGAGAAACTATTGGTATTATTAAGGGTGCTGCTTTCCTTTTGAGCATTACAATTTGATTATTTGGGCCTTTCGTGTAGGGATCTTTCTTTATATTTATTCATGTTAGTAGGGATCCATAACCCCCTATAATGATAAGCATGCTACTACTCAAAATTTCATTATTCTTTTGAAACCTACATATAGGCGTAGATACATATAATAGATGGAACTTCAAATGAACCGAATGAGTAAAAAATACCCTGAGTGTGTCTACGCATTACGATACACCCGAAGTGTATGATAAATGCACTCCCTATAACCTTTATTATTTGATTTATTATTTATTCTCCCTCCGTTCCTTAAATAGAGTGCCCATTTCTTTTGAGACAAGTATTAAGAAGAAATCATGTGTAGGATCTTAGTTGTATTAAATCATAATTAAATATAGAAGTTGGTTCACTTTTTATAAATTGTTTGTTAAGGTGACAGAATGTGGGCCATATGGGAAAGTGGGTGACATTATAAAAGTTGAAAGCAAAATGATATTTTAATTGGTAGACCTATATCAAATAAGGAAATGAAAAAATCTATTTGGGACAAACATAAATGAAAAATTGGACACTCTATTTAGGGACGAAAGGAGTATGTTACTCCATAGTCTTAGTATTTATTAGCCATCACTCTTGTTTAGTCTTGTCACTATGTGACAGCTAATAGTAGAATTTCTTTATGTGGGATCAACCATTGACTTATCCTAAACAACTTTTATTTAGTGACATTAAATTGTACTCCATATACTTTGTTTTTATCTTCTGTTTGTGAATACTTCTTTTTGTCTCTTTCTTATCTTTGTAATATTTTTTCAATCTTTGATTTATAATCAATGGTGGACCTGGCTTGCCTCTAAAAAGTTCTGGAAAAAAATTTATTATTATTATTATTTCAGTTCAGTTCAGTTTCTCTCAATAAAAAAAAAGGACCTAGTCCAATAAAGATAAACCAAAGTATACATAACATACACAAACCATACCTACTCCCTCCGGTTTTTTTAATTGCTATATTGTTGTATACACAACAATTTAGGCAATATCACTTTTAAGCTTTTGAGATGGTATTTTTTGACCCATTTAATATAAAATAATAGAAAAAAGTGAAAAAGTAGTAATTTTGGGTGGAAAAAGAGAAAAACAAATATAATAGTACTACTTTATGGTGGACTAAGTACCCCAAATAAAAAAGATTAAACCATAAAGAATTAAAAAGAAACACCCATATACAAAAACGTAGCAATTAAAAAAAAGGAGAGAGTATGTGTTAAGGAAAGGAAATGGGAAAAGGGGGATCCACATGTTGTGACAAAACTAATGTTGACATTTCCTTTTGATCTTTAGAGAGTAGCTTTTTGCTTTTTTTGTACTTGTAATAACCTCATTCATTTGGCTTTTTTTTTTTTTTGTTTTCTTTTGAAGGGGTTTTTTTCTTTTCTTTCATTTAGGCCATGTTCTTTTTGATATATTTTTAGTTCAGTTCAGTAAAAATAAGTTTAGTTCGGCAAAAGAAGTTTAGTTCAGTTCAGTCAAAATAAGTTCAGTTTAGTTCAGTCTTGTCTAATGTTGTAATTATTATTTTTATTTTCAATGTTGCTATTAATATTGTTATTATTATTAATATTATAATTATAATAAGGAAAAATTTCATAAAACTACCTTTTATAATCAACTTTTTTCAAAAAACTACCTTTAAAAAATTTTCTTTCAAAAAACTACCTTATATAACAAATTTCCTTTCAATATACTACTCCCTCCGTTTCATTTTAATCTACACACTTTCCTTTTTAGTCTGTTTCTTTTTAATCTACACACTGTTGTTTTTTCTATTTTTGGTAACATGTCACATCTACTTACCATTAATGGGGTTTAATCACTAACTAAGTCACCATAAATTGCTTTTCTTTCTTCCCCTCTCGTTTCTTTTCTCTTTTCTCGTTACCCCACCGACAGCAACACCTACGACAATTGTCATTTATTGATTATTATTAAATATAAACATAAAATGGTAGTATATTGAAATGAATTTGTTATATAAGGTAGTTTTTTGAAAGAAAATTTATAAAAGGTAGTTTTTAAAAAAAAGTTAGTTATAAAAGGTAGTTTTTGAAATTTCGCCTTATAATAATGATGAATTTGTGTTTTTTGTTTTTTTTTATTTTGTTGATTTTCATTATTTTTTATTATTGTTGTTATTATTATTATTATTATTATTATTATTATTATTATAATTTATTATTTATTATTTATTATTTATTATTTATTATTTATTATTTATTATTTATTATTTATTATTTATTATTTATTATTTATTATTTATTATTTATTATTTATTATTTATTATTTATTATTTATTATTTATTATTTATTATTTATTATTTATTATTTATTATTTATTATTTATTATTTATTATTTATTATTTATTATTTATTATTTATTATTTATTATTTATTATTTATTATTTATTATTTATTATTTATTATTTATTATTTATTATTTATTATTTATTATTTATTATTTATTATTATTATTTATTTATTATTATTATTTATTTATTTAATATTATTTATTATTTATTGTTTATTGTTTATTGTTTATTGTTTATTATTTATTATTTATTATTTATTATTTATTAATTGTTATTTATTATTTATTATTTATTATTTATTATTTATTATTTATTATTTATTATTTATTATTTATTATTTATTATTTATTATTTATTATTTATTATTTATTATTTATTATTTATTATTTATTATTTATTATTTATTATTTATTATTTATTATTTATTATTTATTATTTATTATTTATTATTTATTATTTATTATTTATTATTTATTATTTATTATTTATTATTTATTATTTATTATTTATTATTTATTATTTATTATTTATTATTTATTATTTATTATTTATTATTTATTATTTATTATTTATTATTGATTATTATAAAATAAGAATAATAAGTATGGATAATATTATGTTAATACAGTTCAGTTCAGCAAAAATAAGTTCAGTTCAGCAAAAATAAGTCCAAAATAAGTTCAATTCAGCGCTGTTCAGCCAAAATAAGTATAGTTTAGCAAAAATAAGTTCAGTTCAGTTCAGCCAGAATAAGTTCAAAAGAACAGGGCCTTATTACCGCTAATTCTTATCTTTATCCATTTTTTATTTATACATGTTTTAGTTTATGCTATTTAAGGCTTTGAACATTGTCTTTTTAATTTTGTATTTGTGCCAACACTTATATTTATCAGGTATAACAATTAATTTATAACTTAGTTTATTTTGATACTTTTATATAGTATATATTTATTTGATTACTTTGGACTTAAAAATAATATTTGTATGTTTTTATAGTTTTTATATATGCCGTTGTGAAATTTTTCTGCCCTCCGATAGCAATAGTTGGAAGATCTGCAACTGTTTATAATGAGCTCATATTATGTTGAATAATAGTATAACACATACACATTGATGTTTCATTCCTATCTCCAATCTACTACTATATACTAAAAGAGAATACACTATTCAACTTTTCCCACAAAAACTATCTCCAAACCAACGTGGCATGTTCTGATCATTCTAAATACCGCCTTAATGTACAGATGATGTCATGGTTTTTTTAAAAAACTGAACTTGCTTCTTTCTTGGAAAAAAGGTAGTCTGACTTATTTGTTTCCAATAATAAGCATTTATGACTATCCTTTTTCTTTTGGTTTATCTTCCTAGCACAATTCAAGAATCTATCTTATATGCATTTCCTTCATCATCCTTGTGCACAGTTCTCTGTCCTTCATTCTCTATTACTCAAACTTGAAACCCAAAACAAAAATTGTAATGGGTCTTCCTTTAATTAATCTTTCTATTAAATATAATCATTATCTTCCTCCTTGTTTATCTTTGATGTTGATATTATTGAGATTTGTTACGAAATTTGTAAAAAAAAAAAAAAATGACAAATACAATGTTGAAGCTCAGGTAATTATTTAATAGTTTGATTTGATTGCAAATGTTATTAGATTTCTAATTGGGAATTTCTCACTGGTACCCTTTAACTATTGGATTTTTCCGTTGGTACACAAAATAAAATTGACTTCTCAATAGTACGTACCCTTAAACTATTGGATTTTGCCATTGGTATATAAAAATAAAATTGATTTCTCAATAGTACCATTATACTATTGTCTTCTTTATAGATGTTAACTTAACATTAATGAAACTTAGTAAACGTATTATTCATTTTTTAATGTTGTCATTTATCTATTAAAATAAAAGAAAACAAATCCCTAATTAAACCCCCAGCCAACTCAATTGCCAAAAACAATTATATATATTCTCTCAAAATCGTATATGTCAAATGCTTTCATATCTCTGCCTCCATTGTTCACCTTTGAACTTGATCAAAAATTGTGCCACCCGATATTCTCTTCTTGGGGCTTCGACATCGGCTCTTGGTTGCTCAAAATTCTGGAAAACTCAATGCAAATCGGGGGATATTAATATTGAAGATTATATTAATACACTATTCAACTTTTCCCCCAAAAACTATCTCCAATCCTACGTGGCATGTTCTGGTCATTCTAAATCCAACCATAATGTACAGATGATGTCATGCTTTTTTTAAATAACTGAACTTGCTTCTTTCTTGGAAAAAAAGTAGTCCGACTTATTTGTTTCCAATAATAAGCATTTATGACTATCCTTTTTCTTTTGGTTTATCTTCCTGGCACAATTCAAGAATCTATCCTATATGCATTTCCTTCATCATCCTGTTGCACAATTCTCTGTCCTTCATTCTCTATTACTCAAAATTGAAACCCAAAACAAAAATTATAATGGGTCTTCCTTTAATTAATATTTCTATTAAATATAATCATTATCTTCCTCCTAATTTATCTTTGATGTTAATATTATTGAGATTTGTTACGAAATTTGTAAAGAAAAAAAATTTGACGAATACAATGTTGAAGCTCAGGTAATTGCTTAATAGTTTGATTTGATTGCAAATGTTATTAGATTTCTAATGAGGAATTTCTCACTGGTACCCTTTAACTATTGGATTTTTCCAATAGTACACAAAATAAAATTGACTTCTCAATAGTACCCTTAAACTATTGGATTTTGCCATTGGTATATAAAAATAAAATTGATTTCTCAATAGTACCATTATACTATTGTCTTCTTTATAGATGTTAACTTAACATTAATGAAACTTAGTAAACGTATTATTCATTTTTTAATGTTGTCATTTATCTATTAAAATAAAAGAAAACAAATCCCTAATTAAACCCCTAGCCAACTCAATTGCCTAAAATAAAAATTCAACTATATTCTCTCAAAATCGTATATGTCAAACGCTTTCATATCTCTGCCTCCATTGTTCACCTTTGAACTTGATCAAAAACTGTGCCACCTGATATTCTCTTCTTGGGGCTTCTACATCGGCTCTTGGTTGCTCAAAATTCTGGAAAACTCAATGCAAATCAGGGGATATTAATATTGAAGATTAGATTAATACACTATACTTTTCCCCCAAAAACTATCTCCAATCCTACGTGGCATGTTCTGGTCATTCTAAATCCCGCCATAATGTACAGATGATGTCATGCTTTTTTAAATAACTGAACTTGCTTCTTTCCTGGAAAAAAAGTAGTCTGACTTATTTGTTTCCAATAATAAGCATTTATGACTATCCTTTTTCTTTTGCTTTATCTTCCTGGCACAATTCAAGAATCTATCCTATATGCATTTCCTTCATCATCCTGTTGCACAGTTCTCTGTCATTCATTCTCTATTACTCAAACTTGAAACCCAAAACAAAAATTATAATGGGTCTTCCTTTAATTAATCTTTCTATTAAATATAATCATTATCTTCCCTCCTAATTTACCTTTGATGTTGATATTATTGAGTTTTGTTACGAAATTTGTAAGAAAAAAAATTGACGAATACAATAATGAAGCTCATGTAATTGTTTAATAGTTTGATTTGATTGCAAATGTTATTAGATTTCTAATTGGGAATTCATCACTGGTACCCTTTTATTATTGGATTTTTCCATTGGTACACAAAACAAAATTGACTTCTCAATAGTACCCTTAAACTATTGGATTTTGCCATTGGTGTATAAAAATAAAATTGATTTCTCAATAGTACCATTATACTAGTGTCTTCTTTATAGATGTTAACTTAACATTAATGAAACTTAGTAAACGTATTATTCATTTTTTAATGTTGTCATTTATCTATTAAAATAAAAGAAAACAAATCCCTAATTAAACCCCGACCAACTCAATTGCCTAAAATAAAAATTCGATTATATTATCTTAAAATAGTATATGTCAAACGCTTTCATATCTCCGCCTCCATTGTTCACCTTTGAACTTGATCAAAAACTGTGCCACCTGATATTCTCTTCTTGGGGCTTCTACATCGGCTCTTGGTTGCTCAAAATTCAGGAAAACTCAATGCAAATCGGGGGATATTAATATTGAAGATTATATTAATACACTATTCAACTTTCCCCCAAAAACTATCCCCAATCCTACTTGGCATGTTCTGGTCATTCTAAATCCCGCCATAATGTACAGATGATGTCATGCTTTTTTTAAATAACTGAACTTGCTTCTTTCTTGGAAAAAAAGTAGTCTGACTTATTTGTTTCCAATAATAAGCATTTATGACTTTCCTTTTTCTTTTGGACCATCTTCTTGGCACAATTCAAGAATCTATACTATATGCATTTCCTTCATCATCCTGTTGCTAAGTTTACTAAGTTTCATTAATATTAAGTTCATATCTATAAAAAAGACAATAGTATAATGGTACTATTCAACTTTTCCCCAAAACTATCTCCAATCCTACGTGGCATGTCTAGGTCATTCTAAATCCCGTCTTAATGTACGGACGTATAGAGTATGATTGTGTGTAGATTATATCTTATATAATTAAGTAATAATTAGTCCATTTTAATAATTCTTAAATACGCCATCAATATTGTTTATAACTAAGAATTAATCATGTCAAATATTATTATAAAACCTTTATTATTAAAAAGAAACCATACCTTATATTTTTTTAGAGCCGTACATCGTACCGGAGCGAACTTAGTAAGGCAATAACCCACCACAACGTACATAATTCTTCCTTAAAAAAATGAACGTACAAAATTTCAAACATTGATTACGATTTGCTTACCCCATGCGCCACCAATTGTTATCAGGACCTGCTGTCTCCTTGTCAGTTGTGTGTATACATATAAGTTCTGTACTTCTGTACTTAATTCATTTTCCCACAAGGATCGGAGCCGCCACCACGATATTTCATATAAATAGCCATTATTGTCTCCCTTCCCTTGATTAAACCCTTTTGTTCCCTGCGTGCACATCAATTTCATACAAATCATCTTCAACATATACACATC
The DNA here is from genome assembly GCA_947646795.1 of Beta lomatogona. Lineage (NCBI taxonomy): Eukaryota > Viridiplantae > Streptophyta > Magnoliopsida > Caryophyllales > Amaranthaceae > Beta > Beta lomatogona. The sequence continues at coordinate 2,156,182 of CANSNZ010000447.1, forward strand.
AGATCACATATATATTTCCTTCTTATTTTTTATTTTAAAATTAATCAGATCGATCATCAGGGTATTACCATAAAAATTACATTTTGCGTTATCACAAGTATCTGTTGAATTCATTTGCAGCTTTGTATTATCGCATCAACGTGTTTTTCGGGGTTTCAGATATGGTGGTATGTAGTATAATACTTTGATCCACAAGTAAGCAAGATTACCTATTTATTATCTCTGATGATAAGTAATGCTTCTTCTTGTGTTTGCCGCAGCCACCACATTCTATTACGGGCTTAGTCCCGAGTCCAGGGAACGACTATAATAGAATTTTGAACAACTACAGGAAGCCGGTTGATGTGCTGGGATTTTCAAAGAAAGAAAGTACTAGTTCAGGAATTGAACCTGCACGAAACATGTCTTCCATTGATGAAGATTGTTTATCTGCGATTTCCCCGGATCCGCAACGCTCTCCCTCCAAGTTTCATCCTTCCGGTAATGCAAACCTGTCTTAATTTGATTTTCAATTGGTGTTGATCTATGTTGTTCGGAGTCCAGCACTCAGGTCGGATACGGGTAGTCAAGTGTCCGACTCGGTTATTTTTTGAAACTCTTTCTATTTTTTCGGCCCACAACAAAGTGTCCGGGTGTCTCACCCATGTTCGAGTGTCAAGGGTACTTGAGGTGAAACAAGTAGTTCGACCAACATAGGTCCTGAATTCTATACCCATCTTTCTCTCTCTCCTCTCTTCACTCTCAAGTGTTGAGAATAAGATACCAAGAAGGTAAGAACTAAGAAGAGTCGGTGAACATCCAATGAGCAAATAATTAAAATAATTAGTCTTCTTAGGTCAGGCTTGGGGTTCACTTCGGTCTTTTGTAATCAATGGATCCACCAAAGGTTGGTTCATATTCAGGATGGGTGTGCCGTGTGGGTTTGAGTTTGGAGCTTACAGTATAGGGTCAAATGAGTTTTCAATTAGTATCACGTCGTTACATATTTATATCTTAGTAAATTATGTACGCGATGCGTCTTTATTTTTTTTTTATTTTTCAAACATAAATTCTAGCCTTTTTGGGCATAAACATAGGGTAAAAATTTAAGCATTATATATTTTTTGGCTAAATTTCGTAGGTTAAGCCTTTATCATTTAACCCTTCTTTTATTAATTTTTTATACTTATTTTTTTTAAAAATTTTTAAAATTAAACTTGATGAACGATAAAAGAATATTAAGTGAATTTATTTAGGATTTCCTATGTTGTATTAACATAGTCTTTTGTGTTAAATAATCATTTCACTTTGTTAATTGATTGAATTTTTCCGTTTTGATGTAATATTTGATTGATTGTGTTTGTAAATTAATTGATAAGATATTTGATTGATGTAATATTCCTTTTAACTTTTTCAGCATAAATGTATTAAATCTTATAGTCAATATTTCTTGTTTTGGTGGCTCAATTATAACTTGATTGCCTTCAACCTTTAAGGGTTTGTTCTCTTCTGCATAAAACAACTGAACTGAACTGAATTAAATTACAACTAATTAATAATAATGATTATCATTTGGGAACTGAACTAAACTGCACTGCACTGAATTGAACTGAACTAAACTGAACTGAACTGAATTGAAAATAAGTTGGGGAGAACATGCCCTAAGTTAATTTTTTGATGCTATATATGAGTTTGACTTTGTTTTTCCCCTAATTCTGGTACTAATTGATTTACTATTGAGTTGTTAAGTAAATTTATAGGGAGGACACCATAGCACCTCCTTCCCTTATATAATATATATGTTTCCACTTTATTTCTTACGGGTTGGTTAGAGGTCGTAATAGGTTCTGGTAGGTTTTTAAGAGCATGCCCACTCATGGTTTTTTTGGGCATTAATTTGAGTCACGAACCTTGCTCAAAAAAAACATGGGGTTGCATCCATGGTTTTTTGATGCTTGTATTTGGGTCATGCTATGACTCAATCCATGAGTGGTCATCCTATGACCCAAACCATGGTTGGTCATCTTATGACTCAAGCCAACCATTTGTGGACATGTGGCAGTGCGTCATAAAGGTTATTTTTTGTAATTCAAATTTTGTAATCTGAATAACTTAAAAAATACAAATTAAAAAAAAATCTTTTTGAGATCTATAAATAGACATCTATTTTGCTATATTTTGACACACTTTTAAAATTAATTATTTTCTCTCTACATTGTACGCACATGAATAATTGTTTTTGGAAGCTTTTATTATTGAACAATTTTTTTAATCAAAATTAATTACTACTAAATGAATTTATTTAGGGTCGTTAATATACAAAATAATTTATTTATAATCTTGTATGATATTATAAATATCAAAAGGTATAAATATATATTGATGTAGAAGAGAGAAAATGGGATGAGTAATAAGTGGGATAGAGGAGGATGATGTTCTTTTTTTTGGGCCATGAGTGGGGTGCATTTGTCAAAATGGGTCATAAGACATGACAAACTTTGATAAGATGAGAGAGAAAGTTGTCGAAATTCACCATATACTCCTGATATTTCAAAACTGTTCACCATATACCCTTTTTTTGTTAACCGACATTAAGTCGCCGTTTGCGTTATTTACAATATTGCCATTATTAACCCCTAACCCTAACCCTTACCCATAACCCCTAAACCTAACCGTAACCCCATGCCAGCCCAGCGCCCACCCCTCCACCCCACCCCAGCCCAGCCCCCACCCCTCCCATTCCCCTCCCTTCCACCGTCGCATCCCCCCTTTCCCCGTCGATTTCCCCAGCCCCTCCCACACCCTAGCCTCCCCGTCGATTTCCCACCCCACCCCTACCCTTCGAATTCCCCACCCTCTCCTCCCCTCCCTCCCCCTTTGAATTCCCCACCCCCATGGATGGCAGGGGGTTAAGGTTAGGGGTGGGTTAGGGTTAGGGTTATTGTTTAGGATTAGGGGTTAGGGTAAAGGGTTAATTGTGGCAAAATTGTAAATAATGCAAGCGGTGAGTTAACAACAGTTAGGAAAAGGGCATTTATTGAACATTTTCGAAAACTCAGGGGTATATTGTGAATATCTGAAACATTGAGGGTATATGGTAAATTTTCTAATTTGTCGGGGGTATATGGTGAAAAAACTGTTGTTATTAATACATCATTAGAGATGTTAATGGTCCAAGTTGTGTCTTTTCGAGATTTTACAACAAGTCAATGGGGCCTTTATTATGCAATGAAGGGAGAAAAATAAGTTATTAGTGGTAAAGTGTTATGCTTTGTCAGACGTAAAAGTCAAAGTGTTGTAATTATTTAAAACAATATAATCAAGTATTTAGGTATGGGATTTTTATTTTTATAAAAAATTTGAAGAAAAAAAACTAATATTTGCTCCAAATCCCCTCTATCAATGGGAATTGGTCCCAAAATAAGCCATAGATAAAAAAACTTAACTGTTGTTTGTCTACTAAGAAACATCCCTTGATGTTTTATACTTATACCTTATCTGTTGTTGTTAAATAAACATCGGTTTTTTCACCTGATACCCCCGAGTTTTCAAAAAATTCACCTGGTACCCTCCATGTTTTCAAAATTCACCAGGTACCCCTAAGTTTCAAACTAATACACGGGGTACCCCTAAGTTTCAAACTAATACACTCAGATGCCCTTAATGACTAACGACGTTAACCGCCGTTAGTCATTAACCCTAATTTTCTGTTTTAAACCCTAATTAACCCCCTAATGCTAACCCTAATCCTAACCCTTAGCCTAACCCTAAACCTAACCCTAACCACAACCACCCTTCCCCCACACTCCCACCACCACTGCAGCCTCCCCCCCCCCCCTCCCCCCCCCCCTCCCCCACCCCGTCGACACCCCCTCCCCCACCCCCGCAGCCCTCCCTTCCCTACCCCGTCGAACCCCGTCCCCACCCCCCACTCTCCTCGATTTCCCCTCCCCTCCCCACCATCTTTCTCGGCACATCCCACCCTAAGTCCCGAAGATCCTGGGCATCCCACACGAGCCACCATCTGGGCAGCAACGAAGATCCGGGCAACGAAGATCGACGGCGGCGTGGACGATGCTATGGGCGGCGAAGATCGACGGCGGCGTGGATGAAGATATGGGGAGCGAAAATCGACGGGTAGGGGAGCAACGAAAATCGACGGGGTGGGGGAAATCTGGGCAGCGAAAATAGAATGGTAGGGGAGCACCGAAAATCGACGGAGCGGTGGTGGTAGGGGGAGGGGAGGGGCTGCGACGGTCGAGTGGCGGTGGAGGGGTAGGGGGTGGGGGAGGGGGCTGCGACGGTCGAGCGGCGGTGGAAGGGTAGGGGGTGGGGGGAGGGGGAGGGGTGAGGAGGCTACGGGGTGGTGGGAGGGGGGGGTGGGGGAGGGTGCCGGGCGGGGTGGGGGAGGCTACGGGGGTGGTGGGAGGGGTGAGGGAGGGGTGGTTTGGGTTAGGGTTAGATTTAGGGTTTAGGGTTAGGGTTAGGGTTAGGTTTAGGGTTTAGGGTTAGGATTAGAGGTTAATGACTAACGGCGGTTAACGCTGTTAGTCATTAAGGGTATTTAAGGGTACCCCGTGTATTAGTTTGAAACTTAGGGGTACCTGGTGAATTTTGAAAACATGGAGGGTACCAGGGTGAATTTTTTGAAAACTCTGGGGTATCCGGTGAAAAAACCGAATAAACATAGTTCAACAATAATTGATTTTTTTTTCTAGTTGCCTACGCAAACCAAACTCCCTCTTAAATTTTACGGTTTTTTTCACCAAATACCCACGACAAAAAAATTTATTCACCAAATACCCTACTTTTTTTCAAAATTCACGGGATACCCTCGACCTTTAAAAAAATTCACTAGATACCCCCGACTTTTAAAATAATTATCCAAAATTCCCTTTTGGCTAACGAACGTTAGTGCTCCGTTAGCAAATTAATCCTAAAAACTCTAATTAACCCTAAAAAACACTAATTAACCTTAATTAAATCTATAAGCCCTAAAACTCTAACTAACCCCAAAAACCCTAACAAACCCTAACCCCACTTTCACCCCACCACCCCCAACTCTAGCCCCACCAGCCCTCCCCTCCCAACCTGCCACTCCTCCCCTCCCCACCACCCCCCACCCGCTTCCCTTCCCCACCACCCCCACCTCGCCCTTCCCCGTGAACTCGGTTGCCCCTCCCCTTCCCGGCGAACTCGGTCGCTCTCCCTTCCTCCCTCCCCCCTCCCCTCTCCGCCAAAATTCATCACCGCCGAGGGAAGGGGGTTGCGTGGGGCCGGGTAGGAGGGGGAGTGGGGGACTCGCGTGGCTGTTGCAGGGGAGGGGGATGGGGGTGTGGCTGGTGAGTCTAGGGTTGGGGTTGGGTTATGGAGAGAGAAAGTTAGGGTTTTTTAGGGTTTAGTTAGGTTTAATTAGGGTTTTTTAGGGTTAATTAGGGTTAATGACTAATAGAGTTACTAACGGAGTTAACTCCGTTAGTCATTAAGGGCATCTGGTGAATTTTTTAAAGGTCAGGGGTATCTGGTGAATTCGAAAAAAAGTGGGGGTATTTGGTGAATAAATTTTTTTTCAGGGGTATTTGGTGAAATAACCATAAATTTTAATATATACTTCCTCCGGTCGTTATTAGTCTACCCGTTTCTTTTGCACAAAGTTTTAGGAGAAATAATAATGTTGTGAGACATAGAAAGAAAGAGAAACTATTATTTTATGTTAAAGTTGAATATATGTGTGATGGAAAGTTAGTGGTTCCATTCCAAAAATATAAACAAAAGAAATGGGTCAACTAATAAGGGACATCCCAAAAAGGAATACGGGTAAACTAAGACCAGAGGTAGTATTCACCCTCTAAAATATAAAGAAACATAAAATCTTAAAATTTGGGTGCTACATAACATCGAGTTCCTAGCTAATTGACATCGAGTGTCACCAAATATGCTTTTAGGACCAACTATCCCAATAAATCAAGAGAAGTTTTTCCAGCACATTTTATCCCCACTAACCATACACACCTGATGAAGCATCTTGTCACTCATCCTAAGACTACTCCCAACCAAGCGCTTTTTTTTTTGCTAAGTATAGTCCTCTCTAAAACAATTTACAACCTAACCAACTCAAAGGAAAGCAAACCAACTAGGTTGGACTCCCTTAATCCAAAGGTTGGCACCGGATGCCGGGCATCGCCTATCTACATGACATGTGAGCACAACTTACAACTTACAATATATCACCAAAAACTCTCTTATAGTGCTTAAAACCAACTATGGTCTTTCCTAGTGACTTTTTGTGGCATTACTGCTAATACTGTTAGGCTGTGTTTAGTTCACCTTATGTTTAGTGATTTTATTTGATCTGAACTTATTTGATCTAATCTGATCTGAACTTATTTTTTCTTTTATGATCTGATTAGAACTTTTCTGATATGATATGAACTTATCTGATCTAATTTGAACTTATCTGATCTGAACTTATTTGATCTAAACTTATCTTTTATAAAACATATTAATACTAATATTATTATTACTTTGTATTTCATTACTAGTATTACTATTACTATCATTTTATTACTATGCACAATTTATTATTATTATTATTATTATTATTATTATTATTATTATTATTATTATTATTATTATTATTATTATTATTATTATTATTAGTTGTTTTTTTAAAATAACACATAGTATATGAACATACAATTAAAAATAAAAGAACACATATTTTTAGGTAAAAAAATATATTATTTGTGTTAAAAAGAACATATTGTTCATGCTTAAGGTCCGTTTATAATAAGAATTTAGGTTGTAATGAAAAGAACATATAATGATAATAATAATAATAAAAAAGAACATGTTTTTCATGTCTAATGTCCGTTTATAATAAGAATTTAGGTTGTAATGAAAAGAACATATAATGATAATAATAAAAAAAGAACATGTATAGAAAGAGCATACAAAACCTATTTAAAGAACACATTCTAAAAATAAAAGTAGATGTTATTTTTATATTGATGACATGTTTGAATTTAACTAACAACATGTTCTTTGTTATATCAATCAATTGTTCTTTTTTTATTATAAATAAACCTATAAATATATATAATCATGTGATCTTGAACAAAATTGTTAAATATTTTTCTTATATTGCTGTCCCGTTCTGTATAAACTTTGTTTTAAAGATAAGTTGAAATCCCTTGTAGGGGAAAATTTGAAGGTGTTGCGAACACCATTAGGTTATCCTATGCTACTCATGTTTTATAGTATAAACTAGTATTATATACTTTATATTCTGCCAAAATTATTAAAAAAAATAAACATATTGTCATGTTTTTTACATGTACAACATCAAAAAGAACATCACATACCAAAATTGTTAATTAGAACAAATATAAAAAAGAACATGTACAAATGCGAAAAGAATATTCTTCTTGTTGAACACAAATAGCTTAAAATAGTGATATCAATGACATTTATAATAATAGCAACGACATTAATAATAATTACCAATATTTATAATTAATAAGTGCAACAACAACAATGATAATAATCCTTTTGAACAAATATACTAGTAAATAATAGTATTAATAGTAATAATAGTCGTATAATAATAATAATAATAATAATAATAATAATAATAATAATAATAATAATAATAATAATAATAATAATAATAATAATAATAATAATAATAATAATAATAATAATAATAATAATAATAATAATAATAATAATAATAATAATAATAATAATAATAATAATATTAATAATAATAGTAATAATAAATTATTCTAAATAATAACTAAAACCATAGAAAAAAATAAAACCCAAAAAATCTTGAGATTGAAGGTTGTCTTTATTTGTAAGGTGATTGTGGAAACAATTGATAGTTTTTATAGTTTATTTCTAAATTTGCATATAGGTTATTTTTCTCTTCATCTTATTTTTGTTTAATTTCAGAAAAAGTAGAAAAAGTTAAGAAAGTTCAGAAAAAATAAAACAAGATAAAATAAGTTTAGCAACAATTAGGTGAAGAGAACCGATACGTAGATTTGGCAAAGCCTATATAGTTTTAGAATTAATTTAGGGAAAGGTGGTTTTAAGCATAAAAATATTAAACTAAAATTGATTCCCATCACCTTCATTGGCAACAAATAGATTCGTAAGTAGCACCTTATAAGTGATATAAGATGTTACTAAGTAATGCAAGGAACTAAATTATGTTCTTCTATATTGAGGGTGGCCACGAAGACATATTAGCTGCACGTGGCCAAATTAAAAGAAAACCATAAACACGATATATCTATATATATATACTAATATATTAAAAGGCGTTCCTAAGAAAATTAGTGTGTCACGTGGCACTCTCCTTTAAGGCTCTAATGCAGATGGTTAGTTATAAGGTATCGAACATGTGACCTTTGAAATGAAAAGTGAAAGCTTAACCATTAATCCAACATAACACCATTGTTTAGTATTTCAAAATAAAATATCATAAGGTCTTATAATTATATTTCATTAAAAGATTTGCACAAGTAGTTAGATACCTAACCTTTTTATGATAACAACAAGAGACTATTATAGACGTAAACTCTTACTCCAATTCCTCATAGAAATTTAAGTTATGGCTTTCATCCCCAAACTTTTAAGGTTTATTTTTCAAAAATCATGCAATTACTTATCATGTCATTACGTTAATTTTTCCTCACTTGACAAAAGTTACGAAAAGTAACAACCCGGGGCATCGCCCGGACACTCACTACTTTAATTTAGGAAATGGTGAACCCTAAAGATTATGTGCCTGTGTGGCGAAACTAGCGTTCTACTAACTGTTATCCATTGTCGCTGTCAGAATCGTCAAGAGTAGTCAGGCTGTCTACTATTATCTGTCAACAGCAGCTGTAATTGTCGGGGGTAGCTGTTAGCTGTCTACTAGTAGCTGTTAGTGATAAGCATTTAAAGTAATGTTTAATCAGAAGTGTTTGGCAAAAGTAATTGTTTAATTAGAAGTGTTTGGTAAAAATAGTTGTTGAAATTGTATAAGACAATAAATGATATTTATTCAAATATGAAATGAACTAAAACAATTCCATTAGTTAGTTCAATAGTTAAGTTCAACATTTGTTTTTCAAAGAACTTAGACCGAAAAATGAGTATATGACTTTTTAACTACTCAAATAAATGTATAAATTAACGATGATATTCAACTCTCAAAAATTTTATATTACCTATTTTAACTAAAATGCTTGTGGAATTTGGAGTATAAAATATTATGAAATATTAGTTATATCTTCTTTTAGAATAATATTTAAATCACATCCCTACTTTTGAAAGGAAAAACAATGAATTTGCCATTAAAAGCAATTAATAAATAGAAAAAGGATAAAAAAATTAAAAATATTAGTTAATAATTCTACCTTATACTATTATACAGTTTTATTAACTAGACCACTACCTATAAATCTGAAACGTTACTTGTAATAACATTCTACAACCACTACGGCGCTACCCATAATCTACTCCAACTGCTACCTACTACTATAACCACTACCTTACCAAACATTCATAGTTTTCTTAATTAGGGTTTTTATCTTGTGTTGTCCAACCGCTACCCGCTACCTGCTACCTAAAACGCTAGTGCCAAACAGAGCCTAAGTTATTAATTTTCTTAATATTTACATTAGTTTTTTTCCAAAGGTATTTATACTAGTTTATTAGTATTGATTCATTTAGTTTTAAATATGTTCTTGCTTTGGAATCTAGTTCTTGTTTATCGTATGCTCGACACATGCATTAGATAAATATCTTTTGCCAATCTATTGTAATTAACCCTCTATTTAGCATGTTATTCATGTGGTTGCTGCAAGAAGACAAAGTTAATAACAATTTTCTCTTCTCCAATTTCATGCCTGCAGGTGCTAGCATTTTAGGCGGTTCGCCTTGAAGTTAAGTTCAAGATAACTTCTGACAGTATAAAATAGCTATCATTATTGGATGTAAGAAAATAATAGTTGTAGAATGATAGCTATTAATGCACTTATTTATGAGTCCGGCTATAGAAGTTAAACTAGGTTTGAAGCCCGTGTGTTGCACGGGTTATTATTTATTTTATTTTATTCTAATTTTTTTGTTAATATTATTTTTGATTTTGTGTTGCTGTGAGATAAGATTTTTCAACACCATTGTGTTATTTATTTTATTTTATTCCAATTTTTTTGTTAATATTATTTTTGATTTTGTGTTGCTGCGAAATGAGATTTTTCAACACCATTGTATTTACATACTTCCTCCGTTCTTTTTCTATCACAACAACTACCGCTTTAGGTAGTTTCATCTTTTGAAACCATTCCACTTTTGGTAAAAAAAAAAGTAACTACAGTTGACAATATTACCTTTACTTTATGTTAATAAAACCATCATTAATTACCGAAATTGCCTTATAAAGTTGTGTTTAATTTTTTAAGGATTTATTTATCCCCTACTCTAGTTAACTAAAGAGGTACCTCTATGCTAAATAACCATTTTTTATTTCCTTAAAAACCATGCCCAAACCAATTGTTGAAGTAGAAAAAAACGGAGAAAGTATTTGTCATTATACTGTGATTTCTAGATTTGTTGTTGTGATATATAAATTTTATAATTTTTAATATTCAATTGAATACTATAGTTAAGTCTATTATTAAATGGTATCTCAATAACAGGTATGACTACTAATACAGTTTTAACATGAATAATACCCGAATGATACTTTAAGAAAGTAGAGGGTAATAACTTAATAGATGCAGTAAGCCACAATTTCAACTTTTAATATAGCACATAAACACAAACACATATAGAATGGAAGATGGGAAAGCCAAAATGAAGATTATAATGATATTATCATGAAGAAAATTAATTAAATATAAAACTAACCTCTATTAATAATCGAAAAATACAATTTAAGAGAAAAAAATACATCTTCATTAATCATGACCATATCAATACTTATCAGATTTCCCGCTTTTTTATGATCCGTGACTTCAAATAGTCTAGAAATGCGAACCTTGATTTCCAAATAATTTTAGTAGAATTAAGTTAATGGAGAAAAGAATAAGATCTGATATATAGATATATGGAAAAAAAAAATTATGTATACAATAAATATTATAAGAATAAAATAATTAGCCAATTGCATAATACATCTGCAATCTCGATGACAAACTTTTATTTGATTCTTCATGTAATGCCATCATGGAATGCTATCGATTCAAAACTATAGATATGAATTTTCTTATCTTCATATGAATTAATTTTTAAAAGTATGATTTTAAAAGACATAATTACTATTGTCACATATTATATGCTATTTTTATAGTTATTTTTTAATTATTTAAAATAAAGAATAAATAATACGTTATTATTCATCTAAATAAATATATTTTCATAAGTTGTAAAACTATATTGTATATGGATCTTATTTCGAAGCATATTTCGAGCACTCTTCGACGGTAAAAAAAATTATACTATTGCGAATTATTTAGCAAAAGTTATATTTAATTTACATAGTATAATAATTTAGATTGTTAATTTAAAATTAGACTGCAATCTTCACTCATCCAGAACACCTTATATGTACTTATATCTATGTTGAACACCATTTTCTTTCAAAAAAAATAATTGTTGAACACTATTTTCTTAAGAAAATTTAAAGTTAATAAGAATGACATGGAATGATTAGGTGAAGCACTTTATAATATTCTAAGGTTATTTTATTTAAATCAAACTCTAATTTTTACATAATCCAAAACTCTAATATATATATGTAATTGTATCACTATAGATTTTAGTTTTTGTTGTAACAAAGTTTCCTTAATAAATTTTGTTGCAATACTATATTGTTTTGGTTTAGTTGAGTAAGGTTGAGGTTTTGAAAGATAATATGTTTAATCCTGTAAATTGGACCTATAATCAAATGTTGTAATCACATGTAATACACTATACTTAATACTTATAGCTATTATTATATTTATCTAAAAAAAGACTAAATAATGTCTTACAATTCATCTAATTTAATATATTTTCATGAGTTATAAAACTATATTGTAAATAGATCCTATTTTGAAGCAAATTTCAAGCACTCTCACTGATAAAAAAATTATAATGTTTTGAATTAGGTAGCAAAAGTTAAATTCAATTTACATAATATAATAATTTAGGTTGTTTATTCAAACGCAAATTTAATTTCCTCCTATCCAAAACTCTTTTATGTATTTAAATATATGTAGAATTCTATTTTTTTTCAAATATTTAAAATAAAAACTAATGACATGACAATCCTAATTGGCACTCTCTATCTCATAAATTATAGAACTATATTGTAAATGGATCTTATTTCGAAGCATATTTCGAGCATTATCTAATGGTATAAAAATTATAATATTTTGGATTAGGTAGCAAAAGTGATACACAATTTACATAATATAATAATTTAGGTTGTTCATTCAAAACGAAACTCTAAATTCTGCTTATCCAAGACTCCTTATATGTATTTAAGTCTATGTAGAACTCTATTTTTAGAAAAAAAAATTAATGACATGACAATCCTACATGGCGCTCTATATTTCATAAGTTGTAGAACTATATTGTAAATGAATCCTATTTCGAAGCATATTCTGAATGCTCTCCAATGGTACAAAAATTATAATATTCCAAATTATGTAGCAAAAGTTATACACAATTTTCATAATATAATAATTTAAGTTGTTGATTCAAATCCAAACTCTAATTTTCGCTTATCCAAATCTCCTTTTATGTATTTAAATCATGTAGAACTCTATTTTCAAATCCAAACTCTAATTTTTGCTTATCCAAATCTCCTTTTATGTATTTAAATCATGTAGAACTTTATTTTTTTAAAAAAATATATATATAAATTGATGACGTGGCAATCCTACGTGGCGTGCTCTATGAGCTCGAAATCTTGAGGAGCTCCCTATGCTCCCGAAAAGTTCCTCCTTTATATATATATATATATATATTGATTGTTCACAAAATTGTTGGTACCGAATAGGTTCCTTTTTCTTTTTCTTTTTAAATTTCACCTAAAAATTGTAAAAAGAAAAAAATGTCATGTGTACATCTATCTATACAGAATTCTTGTCTATCCAAAATTTATGTGTACACGTCCAAAAATTATTTTTGCAAATCCAAAAAGCATGTTTGCACATTAATGATCTTATCTGAACTTATCTTATCTGAACTTATTGAAATAAGTTAAATTAAGTTGAATATAATAGAGTCTAAGATTTTCATTTTTTTGCTACCATATGTGATTGGAAAATTTTAGGGGAAACTAACCAATTATAATAGTGAGATTTGTGAATAACTAACGCATATCCTAAAGGCAATTATGTGATTTTAAGGAGGAGGGGGAAGAGAATAATACCTATCCAAACCACCACTTTCAATTCCAAAGATAATGTTTATGTCACAACTTATTCATACCAAAATGCTACTACTCACATACTTGAATAATGATAATGTTTATGTCAACTAGGTTAGCTGGTTAAACTCTTGAGAGGTGACACCCAAAGCCTAAGATTAAATTTTGTATGTGTACACATTCGTCCTTGTGGCTCTCTCTATACCAAAAAACCATATTTCAATGATAGTTTGGGTAAAATTCCAAAACCATTACAAAATGTTCACCTCTTTGAAGTTGTTCAATTAAACTTTTGTCATACTTACATACTATTCCCTCCATTTTTTTTAATTGCTACATTGTTGTATGCACAACAATTTAGACAATGTCACTTCAAACTTTTTAGAACGTACTTTTTAACCCATTTAATGTAAAATAATAGGGAAAAGTAAAAAAGTAGTACTTTTGGGTGGAAAAAGAGAAAAACAAATACTTCGTATTACTATATGGTGGGCCAAGTACCCCAAGCCCAAATAAGGAAAGTTTAAACAACGTAGCAATTAAAAAAAACAACCATGTAAGGAAAATGTAGCCATTAAAAAAAAACAGAGGAATATATATACTTTGTATTTTAGGTTTACATACTACATTAGTGTAATAAAACATAAAACTGAATTGCGCGTTGAAGTAATTAAGCCTTGTAATTTTCCAGCCATGCCGAATAAGATCAAGAAAGATCTTTCTTTGTTTTTTTTTTTTTCAGTGAGTCTCAGGGCATACTAACTTCTATTAATAAAAGCCAAACATCGACACTAAATACTTAATTTAATAGCTGCGGAAGCATAACAAAATCAAACAATAATGTTATGAGACAGAACTACACATCCAAAAGCACAAATTTAATAATTATAAGCTTTTTCGAAGAATTGTCTCAATATAATTTTACATGATTGGATTCGTTGCTCCATCTTATATTGAGAAGAAAATTCTTATATTTATTGTAGACGAAGAATTGAAAGACGTTGCCGATTCACATAGTCAACTCTCATATGAAGTTTTGACATATTAATCCCTCAATCATGAAAAAAGAGGAAAATAGAAAAGAAGCCAGGTTGAGCTGTAGTGCCGAAGACGATATCACAATTTAAGTGCTTATGCATATCCATATCTCAATATATTCGTACTTGGTAGGCGTTACCGCGTTATAAATTTATAATGGAATAAACTATTTCTAGCCAAACATTACTACTTTGAAATTATAAACTACTTTTATTTATTAATATCTTACTTTAAAATTATAACATCAAACATTACTTGATTTAATTGTTAAAGCATTAATATATGTAGTAACTTGAAGTCATGAGATCAAATCTTATACCATATAGTTGTTCAGGTACTATGCAATATACTAGCACTACGACTTTTCTATTACGATAATTTTTCAGGCCACTCGTACTCACTTGACGAACATGTGTCATTAATTCCCACATCAACTTTATAATTTTTTTTGCTTAAACCCAGTGCCCAATTTTGCATCCCCACCCAATTTATAATAGGTACTCCCTCCGTCCCATAATACAGTGCTCGCATTCCCTTTTAAGTGTTTTAAAATGTTATGCCCATAAAATGACTAAGACGACAAACCCGGAACTCAGGAGAGCTTTATAAGCTCGGGTTTTCTTTTTTATTAATTTGTTTGGACTAAATCACCCTTAATTTCTACATAAAGTTTTCAAAACACCCAACCTTTCTTTCAAAATATGTGTCCCTATTTATTATGTTACACCATTCCAAGGAAAATATATGTTTTAAGAGTTATGCTATAAGTCATAAATACATTGCTTAAAATGGAAATTAGTTGTAAATTTACGACAAAAGTTTGCATTAATCTATGTAATAAATGATCAGTTAATGCTTGTTTTTTCCATTTTTAGCTTCTTATATGTAGCCCTTAGAGTTGCATTTAGCTTTTCCCTTGTTTTAAAGGAAAAAGAAAAGAACTAGTTCCAAGATAAAAGTACCAAAAAAACACTTTTTTAAATACATTTTTTGGAAAATCCTACTACTCCTTCCATTTTCCTAATTCCCGTGAAAAATGAGAAGTGAGCACTATATTATGAGACGAAAGGATTATTTAATTTAAAACAAAAAATCCTAAATATCCTGAATCGATATGTATTCTTATAAAGTAAAAAAAAAGGTTTATATGCATTTCTCAATATAACTTTCTCTAAAACAAGATATTTAGAGCTTGACAAGTATATGCCCAAGGTTGTTGCAATGAAGCCTTAACTATAAAATAGATATAAGTTAATTAGCTACCATCTATTGGCTTATTGTTAATCAAAATAGTTAGCTTGCCTAAAGTCATATAAATATATATCTTGTTTAAACACTACCCGACTCAAATATAAGATATAGATTCATCTATACAAAATCTTATATGAGGTGCATGGACATATCACATATGATATTTCATAGTAAGATTAGGATAAGAGGTGATTCATATCATCGTATTGTATATTAATATAATTCTACCTCTCCAAAAAATTATGATTGGTTCATTTATAACTATTTGTCCTTTGATAGGAAAAAAGAAGAAGAGAGTATTAGGAAGAAGTACAGTTCAGCTGAAAAATGATTACATGTTTTTCTATAAGGAAAAATTGACTACATGTAACTGAGGTGTTGTTAAAAGGAATTTACCCGTACTGAAGAGAAACTTGTGAATTGGCATCAAGAAGCGAAGAGTTCATCTCTCGATCTCCTATGTTATTTCGTGTTTTTTCCAAAAGAAATGGCTTAATTGCTCGCTGTCGCTGCCATGGTGCATGGTTGTTTTTTTTGTTAGTTGTTACTTCTTGTTAACAAGCGGGAACTTTGAATTAATTTATATTAGTTCATATTAAATTCAACTATTTCGCTGTCAATGATAAAAAAAGAAATGGTCAACTATGATCAACAATCAAACTTATATCAGATTGAAAATGAATCTGGCACTTGCCCAATATATTTTTTCTTTTATTGAGGGGATCGATCCGCATTTGTTGACTTCGCTTTTTGATGAATCGTGTGAACCACAACTTAAGGCAAAAATGTTATTCTAATTTTATTATTAAAAAAATGGGATATTATCTCAAATAACCCAGACATATAGGTCTTTTCCCAAATAACGTTGACATTTTTTTTTCCGCAGATAACCCTAAACATGTATTTTGTCATTTAACTTAACGGAATAGTTAATGGTGTTAAATATTTGACATTTACAATTAAAAACCTATTTTTTAAAAGAAAAAAAAATCCAATTATTGTTCATCCTCTCTCCCTAGCTTGTTTATTTACCCTCTACCATATCTTCATCCCCTCTCTCTCCTCCACCACCCCCTGGTTTTGTCTCTCCTCCTCCACCTCCACTGTTAGTCCATTTGAGCACTTTCAAGGTGAGTAGCTAGTGGACCGCAATTCGACAGGGCTAATACCCACACCAGACCACCAGCACTCCACTAATGCATCGACTACCTTTCGCCAGCCCACAACCACTACCACGACCCAACCACCAATGCGTCAACTTCGCCAACTTCTTTGCATATCTTGCGTCGCGACTCCCTTCCTCCCTCATTCCGCCGGCCTCCGGGAGCGACCACAACCGCCCGAATTTGAGTTTCCAATGAAGCCGCAAACTCCGGTTTCAATCTTGGTTTGGCAGCCCTAACTTTAGACTTATCAATTCGAACTCGAATAGGTATAGTCTCACCTTCGGGCTTTTGGTGGGGTTTAGGGGGAGTGTGGTGGAAGGACGCCATTGGAGGGAGGTGGAGAAGGAGGATGGAGAAGATGAGAAAAGGGATTGTAGGGGAATTGGAATTGCGTGGAACACAGGTTGAGAGGAGGTTGGAAGAACATAGTGAGAAGGGGAGGAGAGAGAATGAAGAACAAGAGAGGGGATAAAACACATGAATTAGTTCTTTTTTTTTCTTTTTTAAAAAATAGATTTTTAATTATAAATGTCAAATAGTTAACACCGTTAGCTATTTAGTTAAGTTTAATGACAAAATACAAGTTTTGAGTTATCTGCGAAAAAAAAATGTCAGGGTTATTTGGGAAAAAGGCCTATATGTCAGGGTTATCTGAGATAATATCTCAAAAAAAATTAATGATGCAAGACTGCAAGCTGATATAAGAAACTTTAGCAGCACATGGAAAGCTGTTTATCTCTGGTTCTTTTTTCCCTCGCAAACAGTTTCTTTCTTTTTGCAACAAAATATCATTCTTCTGACATTATATCTTAGTGAAATGAAGGAAATCAATAACATGATGATCACAATATTACATATATATTTGTATTTGACCTTCTTCTGTTATCGACATATAAGAAGAACATTCACAATAATCTTTTCATCGCAAAAAGATCTCAACAGTTGATGAGACATATAGAAGGTGATAAAGTATTAATCCCGTATATATTATTAGGCCCACATGTATTTGTGTAGTATGTATATTTTAGGTGCTGCTCTTGTTTGTAGGCTAAACGGCCCAATTGTAATTTGTACCATATATATACTGTAGTACACAAGTAATAGAATAAAAACACAATAGCTATTACACAAAGGTTTGTCATGGTATCAGAGCCAACAGTATATTTCGAACCCTAAACCCTAACTCTCGTGATTACACAGCATTGAACGAGATTATGCACATCGTCTATTAATGCTTCACAGCTGAGTCTTTCGATGAAGATTGACGAATGTTCCGCTGCATCATAATGGGAGACGATGACAAAAAGGTTGTTATTGTTCCTTTAATTGCTACCTCCTCACCCTATTGTTTGGGATCGTGTGATCAACCCGCTAATCTGATCACTCACGTGATCTTGACGGGAGATAACAATGTCTCATGGGCGAGAGCTATGACTCCGTCATTGAAGGCGCGGAGGAAATATGTGTTTTTTGATGGCACAATGACCCAGCCGAAGGATGACAAGAAGTTGTTAGATTAGGAGGTAGTCAATTCGATGCTTGTGTTCTGGATTTTGCGTAGCATTGACTCAAAGTTGTTCGCATCAATTCCGTATCATGAAGAAGCAGGAAAGCTTTGGCAATATTTGGAGAAGTGATTTTGTGTCGCAAATGGCCCACGTCTCCAACAATTGAGGGATGTTATTATTGATTGTAAGCAAGCCAAGGACCAATATGTGGAGGATTATTATTCAAAACTCGTGGGCATATGTGCATATATGATGAATTTTCCCGAGTGGAGCCACTTCATACCTGCGACGTGGTTGGCAAATACGCCAAGGAAAGGGATGAGTGGATCTTGCATCGGTTTCTTCTTGGTGTGAATGATGACTTGCATGGAGGTGTGAGCTCTAATCTTCTATCACAACAGCCTCTACATGACTTGGAGAGGGCTTATCAAGCTTTTGTACAGGAAAAGCGAGTCCATGAAAGGTTGTCAATGTAAGTGAGGTGGGGATCTTTGATGTTTAGGCGGGACGAAAGAATGACCTTCGACACAATAAGTCTAGGATACAATGCTCTCATTGCAAAAAGACAGAGCATGATGCGGCTAGTTGCTTCAAGCTACATGGAGTTGCGGATTGGTGGTATGAAAAGTACAAAGGTGGGAAGAGTGGATGTGTGGGTGCAAGTGCATCAAATGAATGCTCTGCTAATGCGGCGGGGGATCGTGGTAAGAGCGTTCAACTCAACGCCGTGACAAGTATTATTGGAAGTGATGGTAGTAACGAGGGAAACACAAGCGGTGTTGGTGGTGGCACTCCTCTTGCAAATCTCACTTCCGAACAGGTGCAGTACATTATGAACCTAAACAATGAGCAGAAACTTGAATGTATGATAGGTAAGCATTCTCTTATGCCCTGGATTATTAACACTGGCGCATCGAACCATGTTACATGGAGTCGTGATGATTTCTATGCGTGGTGTGATATGACTTGCCCGGTGAGTTTACCGGATGGCACGCAAGTAGTAGCACAAAGCAGAGAAATGTGATGCTTGAAGGAGGACTTGTGTTGACCAATGTTCTATTTGTCCCTACTTTACAATGCAATTTGTTGTCGGTTTCCCAACTAATTAATGACACTAACTGTCTTGTTCACTTCACTGACTCACATTATGCTACGCAGGACCGTCGTTCGGGGTTTCGATTGGAGCAGGTGAGAGACAGGGTGTACTCTACTTCTATTGTGGTGTTCATATGATCGGCGCAGTTCGTACTTCCGACAATGATGGGTTTGAATTGGGGCCAGTGGCGGATTTACACCAAGTCATGGTGGGTCACGTGACCCATCATTTTTTTTAAAAATGAAAAACTTTTTATATAAAAAAAAGGAAATAAAGACTCTATCTCTCTCTCTCAGTCTCTCTCTTTTTAGTCTCTCTCATCTCTCTCTTTTCAGTCTCACTGACGTTGTTCTCTCTTTTCGATGTCTCTGACTATCTTCTCTTTTTAGTCTCTCTATATCTGTTTTTAGTCTCTCTCTCTCTCTCTCTAATTTTCAATCTTATCTTTGCAGATCGATGCCTCTCTCGAGGCTTCTTTAATTTATTATTACTTCTAATTGCTTAATGTTTGATTTTCTTCTTGCTTTTAATTACAATTTGAGTAGTTTGTCAAATTTAGATGATTATCTATCGTATATTTGGAGATCCTTAAATCATTCTTGTAGGATCTATTCTTTTAATTTGTTTGATTTTGAAGTAGAAACACGAACTGGGTTTTGGGGTCTTTCCAGTAGAAATTTTTATTGGGTTTTATTGTGTTCGATTATGCTCCTCTTTAAAAAAAAAAAGAAAATTAAATTGAGGGAAGGAAGGAAGGAGAAGGCAAGGAGAAGATAGAGAAGAAGAAGAAGGGAAGGAGAAGATAGAGAAGAAGAAGAAGGGAAGGAGAAGAGAGAGAAGAAGAAGAAGGGAAGGACAAGAGAGATAATAAGAAGAATTGAAGGTGCATAAGTACATGAATGTAACTGTCTAACTGAGTGACTTTGAACTTCTTTTTTTACTTTTATTTAATAGAGGAGTTTGGCATTGAGAAGAAGAGTTCTCTGGGTTTGTGTTTGAGGAATTTTATAAATTTAATTTGTATTCTTCTTTGTCTGCCTTTGGATTCTTGGGTTTGATTTCACAATTGTTTTCTTTTTTGGTTTTATGGAGTTGTGAATTGAAATATTAGATGGGTTGAGTGTTAAGTTTTAAAGTGAGAGAGGAGGAATCTCACCAACATTTTGTCCTCTCTTTTAAGTTTCATTCTTTTACTTGGTCAATTCAACTATATTCTCTTTTTCTTTCTGAAAATGATATATATTAATATTTGACTTAGTTTTATTGCGTTGTTTATTTGAGAAAAAATTGACAATTGACGCTTTTTGAAGTATTTTTTATTTTATTTTATGGATTGGTTATAAAGTGATTGATAGTCGGTAGTGACCCACCATCCATAAAATCCTGGATCCACCACTCATTGTGGCATCGCCGTCTTGGACATCCGTCGGAAAGAGTCACAAGGATGGTTCCGCCTCTTAGGAACAGTAGGTGTCAACATGTGTCCAATAAAGCATGTGAGGTGTGTCCTCAAGCTAGACAGCGTCGCAATAGTTTTCCGGTTAGTTATAGCCTTGCTAGTAGAATGTTTGAATTGATACATTGTGATTTGTGTTGCCATCGTACCCCGTTGTCTTGTGATGCACATTATTTTGTCTCTCTTGTGGATGATTACACAAGAGGTGTTTGGGTTCATCTTTTGCAATACAAGTCTGAAATTTACAATGTTTTTCCCTTTTTTTTTGGCCATGATAAAAAGACAGATTAGTGTTAATGTAAAATTGATTCGAAGTGATAATGAGACTGAATTTAAATGTATGGAGTCCTATTTTAATGAAAATGACATTATTTTTCAAACTTCATGCGTTGGCACACTGTTAGGGTTTTATTTTAATACCGCAAGTGAACGGTGTCGTAGTACATACGGGTCGAACTCAGGGAGGTGCAAGGTTAAACACTAGTTGACTCTAGACTATGAAATAGCTACACATTCCAAATACCCAGAAGAATCTATAAACATATAACAAAATATGACAATTAAAACACTAAGATTAAGTATCACCACTAATATGAATTGATCAAAACACGACTCACATCCCAGTTATTCAATTATAGCTTAGGCGAGGTTGACATTCCCTTATGACTCAGTAATAAAGCACAGCTGCGAACCGAAACTAAATACTCGGTCATTCCTCAATACCTAGAGCTCACTTTCGTGATAGCAAAATGCCTAACCAACATGAATGTCTCCTATTTTCATGGCTTACACACATAATTAGAAGCATTAAGAACCAATGTCAAATAATTCCCAATTCTAGTTCTCACCTATTTTCATGGGAGAATTCAAATCAATGACATCGATCTTCCCCGTGATTTGATAATCATCCCCATAATTTTCAAGTTCTTTCCAACCCTCATCATCATCATCATAAATATATGGGTGGAAACTATAACTCCGAGCAGATTGACAATCATATTGGGGAGAGGGGTCAAAATCATTTACTAATGTCACATCACATAAAGGAATATCATGAAAAGTAGAGTGACAATTAGAACTATATGGAGGTGTTGTAATGTAGCTTTGAGGTGAAAGAGTGGAGGAATTTTCCTGGACTGGTCTAGCAGATAATGACATATCCCACTCATAATTATTCTTAGCCAACCACTCGATTAGATCCCAACAATAATCAGGGGATTGGGATAGAATTGTCCATTAGACATAGACTCAAACACCGCTCTACTTTCATCATTTAAACCCTCATAAATCACTTGGCACATATCCCATTGTTCATATCCGTGATTAGGACCAATAAAGTCTCCAAGCCTACGATAGTATTTCCAAAACAATTCATTCTCATATTGAGGAAAATAGAAAACTGCTCTAGAATTACTAGCATGTATATGGGGATCGCAACACAAATCAGGTAATTGATTGGAACTCATGCAAAAATTGGAAGTATATTGACACGATGTATCAAAGAGAGAAACATGAGAATCCAAATAATTATAACCATTGGCCCTATCAATGGAATCGTCCCCATTATAGTGATAATATGACTCCATGAATAGTGAAAAAGAAGATATTTACAAAAGTAGAAAAAAGAGTTATTTACAAAAGAAAAATAAAATATACACAATGTAGTCTATTAAATCTATAATCAGACTAATTCTAATCCGTTACCTTCCCCGGCAACGGCGCCAAAAACTTGTTAGGAGTTTTATTTTAATACCGCAAGTGTACGGTGTCGTAGCACATACGGGTCAAACTCAGGGAGGTGCAAGACTAAACATTAGTTGATTTTAGACTATGAAATAGCTACACAATCCAAATATCCAGAAGAATCTATAAACTAATAACAAAATATGACAATTAAAACACTAAGATTAAGTATCACCACTAATATGAATTGATCAAAATATAACTCACATCCCAGTTATTCAAGTATAGCTTAGGCGAGATTGACATTCCCTTTTGACTCAGTAATAAAGCACAGCTGCGAACCGAAACTAAATACTCGGTCATTCCTCAATACCTAGAGCTCACTTTCGTGATAGCAAAAGGCCTAACTAACATGTATGTCTCCTATTTTCATGGCTTACACACATAATTAGAAGCATTAAGAACCAATGTCAAATAATTCTCAATTCTAGTTCTCACCTATTTTCATGGGAGAATTCAAATCAATGACAAGATTATCTAAATTAAGACCCAACTTTCGTTGATGAACTCAATTAATAAAACTACAATTTAACATCAAATAAATATTCCTAATCTCAATCCCAACTTTCGTTGATAATATAAATTAGGGCTAAATCAAGATGCACAATTGACAATAACAACAATCTTATCAAACCCTAAACATACAATCGAATTACATGGGAATTAGAGAATAATTTACATGATCAATCCATACTAGGGCTCAACTCAATCCTAGATAAAAAGACTATTCACTAATCATGGCAAAAAGAGCAATAAACATAATAGAAAACATAATTAATATATAATAGAGAGAAGAGAAGAGAAGAGAATAAAACTTGATTAATATTGAAGATGAATATCAAAGCTTGAGTCTTGAATCTCCAAAGTAACCATAGAAATAAACTAGGGCATAAAACTAGAGAGAAAACTAGAGAAACAAAATAACGTGATATTGAAAAATGAGCGTAATAGCTAATAGATCTAAGTCCTAATACTAGTAGGGAACCAAAATTACAAGATAAGGAAACCAAATAAATCATTAAATGGCCGAAATTATCAAAACCGCGTGCGCGTAAGAAGTTCCTGGCAGACTGGGCTAACTTGCGAAGCCCATATCTCTCAAAATGCAACTCGCCTCGGGCCGTGCAACATATCGTTGGAAAGCTCTTCAAGCCTACTTTCCAATGCCGTTGGAATCAACCCAATATCAGCATTGAGTCAAAAGTTATGGACAAAAGAGTGAACATGACTCGATTTCCATAATTCTTTCAATGAATTCCAACTCCGATTAAGCTCCAATTTGCACTCAAATACTTCTAAAGTGATCCTTATCAATGTAGCTTGCTCCCAAGTACTCAAGCTTGTCCAATAATACTCCAATTATGTTTTCAATACCTGAAATTCATCAAATAATACCAAAAACACACAAATGGAGTAATATTTCGCAAATTAAGTAATAGTATGCAATTATGAACTACAATGCATCTAAATGCTCCTATAATGCAACCTAAATGCACCTAAAATCTATATAAAAATACGACACATCATTGCTCCGGTTGAAAACCCATCAAATGCTCCGTATTTCACGCGTAGCAAACGTCATACGAGCATTTGTGCTATTCCCAAATGCTCCAGTTGCCAACCGAAGCACTTAAGCTCTCAAATGCTCCGGTTGTTATAAAAACCGGAGCATTTGACCTTTTTTTATGCTCGAAATTCATCAAATGCTCCGGTTTTTACGAACCTTCTCTAGATCATCAAATTCCGTGCAAGAAGAAATTATATCGTACATAAACCTCATCACATAATAGCCGCAAGCAACCCCGTCATGTTGTTGTGCACACTAAATTCAAAAACATATTCAAAAAATAATTCTCAAAATTCTAATCAATAAATCTGGGAAACTAATAACTTAAAGATAGAGGACAACCGAAATCATTTAATTACCTTCACCGATTTCCATAGAGGAAGTGTGGCTCTTCTTGGCCCAGATCCACGCAATTTCTTCATCACACTACAACACAACATTTTATAATAGTGACAATGTCATGCATGTTAATGAAGACCTAAAAGGAAATGGCTACGAAATACTATCGAGATTAGTTCTCATATGGGAATATCTTACCATATTTATCCTCTTTGTATATATTCTGTAATTTATTAACATAACATATTGAAAATAGTTGCAATAATATGCTTTTTTCCGTAAATTATTTGACTTGAGGACATATTTTGGAGGTGGTTGTTTGTTATTGAATTTGGAGTTGGATGTTCATGTCAAAAAAAAAAAAAATTGGAGTTAGATGTTATCCATTTATTAAGATGACTCTTTGGGTCTGTTCTGTTCAACATTCTGTACATAGAATACTTGCTTAGCATGTATTGCAAGTATAAATGGCTCGTCACTTTCACGCAAATGACCCAAGTCTACAAAAGTGAATCCACAAGGGTCATCATTTCTCACGAAACGCCGATTATTACCTATCCATTTGCAACTGAACAGACCAATCTTGAAACTAGAGTAGTTAAGCTCCCATATTTCTTGAATTCGCCCATAGTATAACAGTTTGGCATCCATCGGATTCCGATCCTTAGCAGTCGCATAAAATGTAGATGACGCCAAAACAGATTCACCACTATTTTGCACTGATGATGACTTTTGATCTTGAGATTCAGTCCAAAATGTAAATCCGTTGACATCATACCCCTCATATTTGTTGACAGCTTCACGAGGACCAAATGCTAACCACTTAATGGTTTTAGATACACCATTTTGTTGATGACATATGACTCGGTCATGAAACCAATCAATAAACGTCTTATTGTGCAACTGTATCAATGCCCTATCCCCTTTGGAAGGATTTTCAGCCTGTAGCACCTTCATATGCTCATCCAAATATGGATGCACTTCTACCATGTGATGCAACACATATAAGTGTGCTTGTAGGCGCCTATCCCTAGGAGGAGTGACTAATTTTGAGCCAATCGTACCCTGGCCTCCAAGTCTTCCATCATGCCGAGATATAGGAAGTCCGATAGGTTCGGCACTAGCCAAATACTTGGCTATAAAATTACCAACTTCATCGCCCACGGTGCCTTGAATGATACTAGCTTCAGGTTTTGCAGGATTCCTCACTTTATCTTGTAAAGTACCCATTCGTCTTTCAAAAGGATAACACCACCTCAAAAACACTGGACCACAAAGCTTGATTTCACGAACTAGATGAACGATAAGATGACAATTATGTCAAAGAATGCAGGTGGAAAATACATTTCAAACTTGCAAAGAGTCTCTACCACATCAGCTTGAAGAGCATCAAGTCTTGTCGGATCAAGCACTTTGCTACATATCGTGTTGAAAAATGAGCAGAGTTCAGTAATAGCATACCTCACATGTTTTGGTAGAATCCCACGAATAGCAATCGGTAAAAATACTTGCATCATAACATGACAATCATGAGATTTCATAAACCCTAATTTGAACTCGCCATTCAAAGATACAAATCTTTTCATATTAGATGAGTACCCTGATGGAACCTTAATGCCATACAAAGACTCACAAAAAATCTGCTTCTCTTCCTTGGACAACGTATAGCAAGCTGGAGGCAAATAATTCCTATTATCGACTTTTTTCTTGTTCTTTTTAACCTTAACCTTCTCGAGATTTCTTTTTTCTTCGGATTTTTTCCCCTTCTTGTCTTCCTCAAGCTTTGTTTCTTTTTCAGATTTCTTCCTCTTCTTACCTTTCTTGTTTTGAGGCCACAATTCTGGCCTAACTCCTTTCTTTTCCAAGTACAATCGTGAGGCCTTGTTATCCTTCGTCTTACTGGGAATATTCATAAGCGTCGCAAGAATGGCATCGCATACATTTTTTTCTATATGCATGACGTCGAGGCAATGTCTAACCTGTAGATCTTTCCAGTAGGGAAGTGTCCAAAAGACAGACTCCTTTTTCCATAACCCTTTCTTCTCTTGCATTGTTTTACCAAAGATCGTTTCAACACCCTTTACTTGCTCATAAACCTCTTTACTGACCAATGGTCTACGAGCTACACCCTCTTCAACAGACCCATAAAATGCCTTTTTCTTCTTACGAAAAGGGTGGTCGGGTCGTAAGAACTTTCGGTGGGGCATGTAGACATGTTTGCAATTAGGAATGAATGTGGATTCCATGTCATCCATACATATCGGACATGCTTTCTTACCTCTATTCTTATCGGACATGCTTTCTTACACATTGCTACACTTGACACAAGGACAATAAAATCCCAATTCCCCCGTCCTAGCTTGATGTTTTAAGGCAGAATCACAAAATTAAAGTACCCCATCCACAAATTTCGACGAATCAATGCTACCACATCCATGAACGATCTCTCGCCATCCAAACAAACCTCTTACGACTAATAAAACGCATATAATAACACATTGTCAATCATTTAATCATTAAACATACAAATTCAAAAGAAGATTTATAGCATGAATATATGCATGTCTTTCAAAGGTCCTTACCACTCCAACCTAACCCATCCTTACACGTCTAATCCCACTAGTAAATGTATGTTAGCTTCTCAATTCTATGGAAAATCCTGCAGCATTTCCCTATAGTTCTCCAAGTACACAATGTAGGTAAAAACTTATCTACATATGCGCCCAGAGAACGAATTAAGGAAATGAGTAGCCGTGATTTTCCATAGAAACGAAAAGAAAACATACATTTACCACCTAAGTGAGATCAAACGTCCAAGAACAGTCCCAAAACGGGGACTATCCAACACTTACTCCTAATGAATAAGTCTTGGATGGGTATCTAGGCATATGGTTATGATGATACTTTAATTTGTGCATAACAAAAACAAACTTTTGAATAAAGTTCAGTCCTTGATTCTTAAAGCATTCGTAATGATTCAAAATTAACATACAAGTAAATCATTTGAACAAAGATGCTAAATAATTTTACATAAGAGTAAGAGGGACCACAACTAACCTGTGGAAGACCGAAAGAGGAAGCAAGTACACAGAGACGGGGGTGTAAGATATGTAGGCACCCTGAGCGTTGTAACCAAAAAGAGAAAATTAATATTAGAAACGACTTCAGAAGACAAAGGAAGTAGTAATTCATCCCCTACTAATAACTTCCTTTCTTAGTTCCACTAATAACTTCCTTTGATAAAACTTAGTTACCTAAAGATCTTATTCTTTTTTTTAAGGGACATAAATATCTTATTCTTCAATATGTACTTACGTAATTCAAGCAACGCTAAAACAACTAAAAGGTAAAAAAAACAATCATCACATGAGAAGGAGGACAATCATCACTCCTGCTTTCCAATTGAAATGGACATATTTACTTCTAATGATTCCAAGTGATTTCCCTTTACAATAACTAGTAGAGAATTTAGATGTCGCAATCAGTTTTCACAATTGGCAAACTATATGATATCTTTGACTTAATTTCACAAAGCTGGATAGTTCATACTTCATAGTGTCTTTGCTTTCTCAGTGGCTGGTTTGACAAGCACGAGTACTTCTCGACTCAGTTCATCCAAGATAGACGAAAACCAATCATAGTTCAGCCTTATTTCCAATGTCTAAACTCTCTATGTGCTTTGTTGGCCGAATTTAAAGTCGCAATGGAAATATAGAGAACTAAACGATTGTACCAAAAATGTTAAGGGTATTTTCCACAATTACAAAATTGAATTATAAATTAACCTGAACACATACTGCCAATTCCAAACCTAACTAGGGCAAGTTACTAATTCAACAACCCATGACACCACCAAAAAAGTAAGAAATTACTCTAAAAAATCTTAAATTATTAATTCCATCCAATATTCAGCTCCATTAAACAAATTAATATCAAAATAAAGTTTAACCCAAATTATTCTCCCACGTATAATGCTGAAAGAGCAGTATTGTCATTCTTTTGGCATTAAGCATTGTTACTGTATGATAGAGTAATAGAGTTGTGGTGAATTATTTTCAGTAATTAAGGAAAACCTAGGAATTATGATAAAATAGCACCTGAAGCAGTTAGGGAAATTGAAGAAACGTCAAATTCGAACCTGAAGGAGTATGCGGCAGAGTGATTCGAGTGCGACAGACTGATTCGAGTGGCCAGACTTGCGCTAGCGAATTCGAGTGGCCAGACTTCAGCGAATGAAACCTCTTTGCGGCAGACTTCGAACTGCGGCAGACTGGCGATAAAGAGGGACTTGAGCAAAGCGAGTTCCAATCGAACTCCGGCGGAGGAAGCGAAGTCTAAACCCTAACCAAACAGACGAACTGACTTGAGAGATACTACGAGGCACTGACTTGGGAGGAAGCGAAGGACGACGACGGAGGACGGCTGAGTGGGGGAGGAAGCGAACGATGGAGGACGGCTGAGTGGGGGAGGGAGGGACGATGGAGGACGGCTGAATAAGAGAGCGAAAATTGATAAGAGAGAGGAACTGAACTATGTCTATAGGGAGCAGTTTCACCAAAGAATAAAAGCTAACGCTCAATGATTCAAGTGCTCCGTCGATTAAACGGAGCATAAATTCACAAATGCTCGTGTTGTTTAGCAAAATGGAGCATTTGACATCAAATGCTCCGGTTGACTAAACAACACGAGCATTTGTGAAATTTTTTTACTAAAATCTTCACAAATGCTCGGGTTGATTAGTCAACCAAAGCATTTGATAAGTAGCAAAAGCTGTTTTTTCCACTAGTGTGATGGGGGTGTAATATAGGGGAAGAAGGAATAAGGTCAAGTTTTCGAGAGAAAGGAACATGAGACTCAAAAACAGTTGGTGGAACCGACAAAGACTCATGAATAACTTCACTCTCATCTATAGACTTCTCCAATGAAGGATTTTCAACTAAGGGTTGTTCCTCACTCAAAACGTCCTTTACATCAATCTTCCCCGTGATTTGATAATCATCCCCATAATTTTCAAGTTCTTTCCAACCCTCATCATCATCATCATAAATATATGGGTGGAAACTATAACTCCGAGCAGATTGACAATCATATTGGGGAGAGGGGTCAAAATCATTTACTAATGTCACTTCACATAAAGGACTATCATGAAAAGTAGAGTGACAATTAGAACTATATGAAGGTGTTGTAATGTAGCTTTGAGGTGAAAGAGTGGAGGACTTTTCCTGGACTGGTCTAGCAGATAATGACATATCCCACTCATAATTATTCTTGGCCAACCACTCGATTAGATCCCAACAATAATCAGGTGATTGGGATAGAAATTGTCCATTAGACATAGACTCAAACACCGCTCTACTTTCTTCATTTAAACCCTCATAAATCACTCGGCACATATCCCATTGTTCATATCCGTGATTAGGACCAATAAAGTCTCCAAGTCTACGATAGTATTTCCAAAACAATTCATTCTCATATTGAGGAAAATAGAAAAATGCTCTAGAATTACTAGCATGTATATGGGGATCACAACACATATCAGGTAATTGATTAGAACTCATGCAAAAATTAGAAGTATATTGACACGATGTATCAAAATAAGAAACATGAGAATCCAAAGAATTATAACCATTGGCTCTATCAATAGAATTTTCCCCATTATAGTGATAATATGACTCCATGAATAGTGAAAAGGAAGAACTTTTTCTTTTTTCTTTTTTTTTTAAAAAAAAAGAGTTATTTACAAAAGAAAAAATAAAAGTATATACAATGTAGTCTATTAAATCTATAATCAGACTCATTCTAATCCGTTACCTCCCCGGCAACAGCGCCAAAAACTTGTTAGGGTTTTATTTTAATACCGCAAGTGAACGGTGTCGTAGCACATATAGGTCGAACTCAGGGAGGTGCAAGGTTAAACACTAGTTGACTCTAGACTATGAAATAGCTACACATTTCAAATATCCAGAAGAATCTATAAACTAATAACAAAATATGACAATTAAAACACTAAGATTAAGTATCACCACAAATATGAATTGATCAAAACATGACTCACATCCCACTTATTCAATTATAGCTTAGGCGAGGTTGACATTCCCTTATGACTTAGTAATAAAGCACAGATGCGAACCGAAACTAAATACTCGATCATTCCTCAATACCTAGAGCTCACTTTCGTGATAGCAAAAGGCCTAACTATCATGAATGTCTCCTATTTTCATGGCTTACACACATAATTAGAAGCATTAAAAACCAATGTCAAATAATTCCCAATTCTAGTTCTCACCTATATTCATGGGAGAATTCAAATCAATGACAAGATTATCTAAATTAAGACCCAACTTTCGTTGATGAACTCAATTAATAAAATAACAATTTAACATCAAACAAATATTCATAATCTCAACTCCAACTTTCGTTGATAATATAAATTAGGGCTAAATCAAGATGTAAAATTGACAATAAGAACACTCTCATCAAACCCTAAACATACAATCAAATTACATGGGAATTAGAGAATAATTTACATGATCAATCCAGACTAGGGCTCCACTCAATCCTAGATAAAAAGACTACTCACTAATCATGGCAAAAAGAGCAATAAACATAATACAAAAAATAATTAAAATATAATAAAGAGAAGAGAAGAGAATAAAACTTGATTAATATTGAAGATGAATATGAAAGCTTGAGTCTTGAATCTCCAAAGTAACAATAGAAACAAACTAGGGCATAAACTGGAGAGAAAACTAGAGAAACAAAATAACGTGATATTGAAAAGTGAGTAATAGCTGTCCTCCTCTAATTAGACAGCCTCTAATAAATAGTTATAACTCCTAATACTAGTAGGAAACCAAATTACAAGATAAGGAAACCAAATAAATCATTAAATGATCGAAATTATCAAAACCACGTGCGCGTAAGAAGTTTCTGGCAGACTGGGCCAACTTGGGAAGCCCATATCTCTCAAACTACAACTCGCCTCGAGCCGTGCAACATATCGTTGGAAAGCTCTTCAAGCCTACTTTCGAATGCCGTTGGAATCAACCCAATATCAGCATTGAGTAAAAAGTTATGGACAAAAGAGTGAACATAACTCGATTTCCATAATTCTTTCAATGAATTCCAACTCCATTTAAGCTCCAATTTGCACTCAAATACTTCTAAAGCGATCCTTATCAATGTAGCTTTCACCCAATTGCTCCTAAATACTCAAGCTTGTCCAATAATACTCCAATTATGTTCTCAATACCTGAAATTCATCAAATAATACCAAAAACGTACAAGAGGAGTAATATTTCGCAGATTAGGTAATATTATGCAATTATGAACTACGATGCATCTAAATGTTCCTACAATGCAAACTAAATGCACCTAAAATCTATATAAAAATACGACACATCAAACTCCCCCAAGCTAAACCATTGCTTGTCCTCAAGCAATTAGACATAGACATTGGAAAAGAAAGACAACCTACAATATGGGACTACGATAGGGCGAAGCGCACAATTGATAACACGAGAGATACAATTACTACACGAACCAAGCATCGAAACATTCTCAAGCAAAGCCGCATAGCACGTCATGTAATGCAATCAACTCTCCTAGCATACCACATACCATCTCCCCCAAGCTAGACTCAACCAAACCTGAGAGACCTCACTTTAGTCATGTGCACTCATACTCTCATGTGTTTATGGCATAATCAATGCCACTCAAACTAAACCATGTGGACTCAAATGAAGCATTTACTCTTTAACTTTGACTATCGACTCACTTTCCACTCGAAATTATAACGCAAAAAGATCATGAGGACTTTCAAGGGTTGTAATGGGGCTGAGGTTATGGGTAGGAAATATATTTGGAAATGTGGTGCTAAATGCCAACTAGTGGAGAAAACAACACTTAACATCTATGGCCATTAGATGCAAACGTCACAAAAACTTCTACTAGAAGTTCAACAACACGTTACCATTAAATCAAGAGAGTACCCATCTTTATCAATTCCAACAAATTTCATTCAACTTTTATTCTATTTTTTTCATTTTTTTCAGAATTATTTTTCACAACTTCTTCATCATTCTTTTCATTTCATACTTCCACACTATTTCAAGCAACTTCCTTAACATCTTTTCTTCCAATAATCACCGCAAAACCGCGAATACAAGCTCAAAACATAAACTTTAATGCTACTCCACTTAGCAAGACTTGGGTAGAGAAATCATAAAAGGCTAGAGGCTTGTAATGTAGATTGATTCAGAATAAGCACTAGTAGAAAAACGACGATTTGCGTCTCACCATCTGCGTCGTACAATAGGACAAATGACGCAGAAAACTCATTTGCGTCGCATGCAACAAAGAATCGATGCAAAAGACGATATATGTGCGTCGTATTTAACTAGCGTGCGACGCAGATAGTCATCTGCGTCGGATGTTAATTAGGGTGCGACGCAGATGATTATTAGATACAAAAAAGCAGAAAATGTTTTGGATACAAAAAGCGGAGCGAAATTAATGTTTTGGGCTTATCTGCGTCGCATGGGCTATATGTGCGACGCAGATAAGGCCCACTTCCCCTTATATTGCAAACCCTAACATTTCTTTGTCTTCACTGTTCTCCCTCTCTCCTCTCCCCTCTCCTTCTCCAACTCTCCTACTTTCCCTATCTCCCTTCGTCCCTCCTCTTCTCTCGTTCTAATTTTCGAGCAACAAACGCCATTGAAACTAGATGTTTCGCTTGAAACGAAGAGCAAATGAAGAAAACGAAACTCAAGAACAAATAAGGACTCGAAGAGCAAATGAAGAAAACGAAACTCAAGAACAGCGAAGGATAATTGAAGAAGAAAAAATGGCGATTTGAAGGACAACAAATTGAAGACGAGCCCCATTTTCTCCCCGCAAACAAACGATTATTTACATTCGATGCAACATTCGACGAACTATGGCGCAAGTTAAACCAGATCTGAACCTTCGAAGAAAGCATTCGATGGTAATTAATGTTCATGATAGATATTTAGGGTTTTCTAGATTTTTTAGTTTGTAATGTTGATGATGGTAAACCAGATCTGAACCTTCCCTTCTTAATCTCTTCTGTTTCGTTGTTTTTGTGTATTGTATTCGCTTAATTTGTAATTCGTTTATTGTTATCTTCACACTTCTGCTATAATCGACAAATATCTTTTTTATCTTTAATCAATTGTTCTTTAGTTTCTTTAATTTCTTTAATTTCTTTTGGTTAATAAGTTGTTGATCTTTTTGTTTCTTGGTTAATTTTGATGATTTTTTTTTGGTTTAAATGGTAAATTATGTGAAAAATGGTAGAATTACCAGTTTTTGTCATGAAACATGGAATTTGAGTTGTTGAAATTTAGTTTTTACTTTGTTGCTGCAAGAGAAAATGTACATTTGGTTGAAATCAGGAAGATACGAGTTTTATTGCAGATTTTTTTTTTAATAAATACAGCCATTTGCGTCGTTTATGGCAACCCATCTGACGCAAATTTGGGCCTTTTGCGTCAGATGTGTGGTCATACGTGACGCAGATGGCACGACTAATTTCAGCCTTGGTAGATGTAAAGCCACATCTGCGTCGCATGTAGAGATTGGTCCGACGCAGATGTGGATCATCTGCATCGCATGTAGCTCTGCATGCGACGCAGATGGGCCACTCGCATGTAGGGGGGATGGGTCATGTGCGTCGCACTGTGGGCTTGGTCCGACGCAAATAGTAAATGATCTGCGTCGTGTGCTAGTCCGATGCAGATCATGTCTCTCTCATCTGCGACGAGGCCTGTGCCGTCGGACTGATGTCCGACGCAAATGGGTGCCTCGCATCCGACGCAAATCGTCGATTCTGTACTAGTGGGGGCTAGAGAAAGGATAATATATATTAAAAGAAAATATATCTAAAAGCTCAGAACAATGAAAAGAACGCCTCAATTATATCCAAATGATTATAAAGTCAAGTGTCAAAGAGTACCAAGTCAAAGTCAAGATCCATGCAACAATAAAGAACTAATCACACATGAAAGAACATAACTGACACAGATACGTTAGTTTATAGGCACAAAAGCTCACTTGGGTAAAGATGTCTAAACAGTAAGGTTAAATCAAGCCAGTGAGAGATCAACCAATCTTACCACAAGCAATCAATCGCGATACAATTATGCTATGAAGAATCATGAATGAGATGGATTACGCTTAAGAACGTAGTAAGGATATCAATAAGGTTCTCAAATGGTGCTAGCAATAGTCCCATAGATAGATGCAACTAACATGAGATGAAATCTAATATGCTGATGCAACTAAAAAAGCAATACAATTTTTTTGGTTACACGTAAACTCCCACTCCTAGTAAGCAGAACAAACCGTGCAACAGCCTAAGAAAGCAATAAAAACTACACTAGAAAGCAGTAAATGATAGAATATTCCTCCCCCAAGCTAAAATTTATAGTGACCTCACTGCAATAAGCAAGATTAGAGAAGGAACACTAATAAAATCCATCAATCATCGAATCACCAAGTCACAAAATCATCGAGCACTCCTGCAAACACCACAATCCACCCTTATCGCCGCACACAAATCCCAACAGTGAAAGGAGTTAATCAATAAAGTCATAAGAAAACAAGTATGGCATCACAAACAAAAATCCAAGCAAAAACAGAGAAAGTCTTATCAAAAGTATGAACAATGTAGAGTAAAGAAGCTTACTACCCAATCTAATGGGAAAAAGAGTTGAATAAGCGCAAAAATCCACATTGTTATGCGTATTGAAGACCAACTTGAATCAATTGTAGCCAACTTATACGAATCCTATAACAACCATCAATTCGAAAAATTAGAGAAATTAGAGAAAAAGGAAATGATATTGAAATTAGGTGGTCAAAAGTAAAAGTAATAATAAAAAGAAAAGGAAAAAGAAAAGAAAAGAAAAGAAAAGAAAAGAAAAGAAAAGAAAAGAAAGAAAAGAAATAGAGAAATAGAGAATCAGTATACAAAAATAGAAAGATAAGAAAAAGAGAAATAAGATGAAAGAGGAGAAAAGAGAAAGAGAGACAAGAACGAAGAGGAGATCGGTAGGGTGGACAACAGCGGCGAGAAGCCAGAGGATTGCGGGTGGGCGAAGAACCAGAGGGGCGATGAATGCCGGTGCTGGGCGCGAGAAAGAAACGGGAGTGAGAGGGAGGCTGCGCTAGTGACTGTGCGGTGATTCAGTGGTGTGGTGCGCCGGCGTTGTGGTGGTGGTATGGTGACGCGCAGGGATGCGGTGATGTTGTGGGTGGTCGGAAACGACGCTGGTGAGTGGTGTGTGCGCTGGTTGGAGTGAAAAGAGCTGGAGAGGAGGAGAAAAACGAGGAGAGGAAACAGGGGAGGGGTGGTTGTTGGTGCGCGGCAGGGAGGGCGGTGAAACGGTGGTGTTGTGGGTTCACAGTCCGGTGTGAAGCAGTGTAACGTGGAGGCAGGTGATGTGATGGTGGTGGTGCGCTTGGTTGTTGCAAGATGGAGGCTAGATGATATTAGGAGTGAAATGAGCAGTGATGATGACGATGCTGTTTCAAAATTTTCAATCTCCAATAACGCAGGTCGCGTTTAATGCCGCGAGTCGCGGTATGCTCTCGGCATTTGTCCGCGAGCTGAGGCATTGTGCCGCGACTCGTGTTTTTGAAGGTCGTCTTCCAGCTTCTTTTCTACGAACAAATTATTTTTTTGAACGTAAACACCAACACATTTGGAATGATAGCTGAGCGCTCTTGTTTCAGGGCAAACCTTCCAGTGTCTTTTTGGGGTGAATGTGTTCTTAGTGCTGTATATGTAATTAATCGAACCCCCTCTCGCTTATTGGGTGGGAAAACACCATATGAAATGCTTTTTGGAAAGGAACCTGATTTTAATGAATTAACAGACTTCAGGCGTCTTTGTTTTGTGCATAATCAAAAGACTAAAGGGGACAAATTTGCTCCAAGAAGCAGAAAGTGCATGTATATGGGATATACAAATATTCAAAAAGGTTGGAAGGTGTATGATTTGGCTACTTGTGAAACTTTTGTTTATCGGGATATTGTATTTGTTGAAAATGTTTTTCCCTTCTCTTTAAGACTCCTCAAAATTTCTCCCCCAACTCTACTGATGTGGTGACTCCGCACGTTGTTGCTACCCCTGCTGATGATTTTTTGGGTGACTTTGTTGAAATAAGTCCTGACCCTTGGAGTTTTAGTCCCACCAAAAATTGCAGCTCAGCCCACCTACAAACGATCCCCCTGGCAACTCCCTCCCCAATCCATACCATGTCCACCACACCACTTCCCTCCTCTCCTGTGCCGCTTGCGACCCACGATGATTTAGGCCCAACTTCAGATCTAGCTTGTGACAGGTCACCTAGCGTTGATGATGTGGCCATGGGCCGCGACATGAGGGAGAAAACCTCATCGGTTCTCCTCCGAGATTATGTTACTAACACCATTTTGAGTCCCCCCCGACACCTCACCGCTTTAGACTGAATCCCCAGGTACGTCCTACCCTATAGCTAATTTTGTAAGTTGTGACATATTTTCTTTGCCCCATCGTATGTTTCTTACTAACATCACTGCAGGAGTTGAGCCCCGTACTTTCAAAGAGGCTATGATTGATTCTCGATGGCGTGAGGCTATGCAAAAGAAGATTTGGGCTTTGGAATGGTACTTGGGACATGGCTTCTCTTCCTCCAGGGAAAAAGGCTCTTGGTTGCAAATGGGTGTATAAAATTAAGTATCATGCTGATGGGAGTGTCGAACGGTATAAAGCTCGACTTATTATCTTGGGCAATCATCAGGTAGAGGGTTTGGATTATTATGAAACCTTCGCTCCTATTGCCAAAATGGTCACAGTTCGCACATTTTTGGAAGTAGAAGCTGCTCAAAATCTTGAAGTGCACTAAATCAATGTGCATAATGCCTTTCTTCATGGAGATCTAGATGAAGAAGAGTATATGCGACCTCCCCCAGGTTTCTCCGTTTCTTAGCAAGGCTTGGTATGCCGTCTCAAAATGTCCCTTTATGGATTACGGCAAGCTCTTGTTGGTTTGCCAAACTTGCCTCCGCTCTACTCTGGTACGGTTTTATTCAATCTTATCCGGATTACTCTTTGTCTTCT
This sequence comes from Beta lomatogona, assembly GCA_947646795.1. NCBI lineage: Eukaryota > Viridiplantae > Streptophyta > Magnoliopsida > Caryophyllales > Amaranthaceae > Beta > Beta lomatogona. The sequence continues at coordinate 2,193,871 of CANSNZ010000447.1, forward strand.
TATCAGGGGGATGATGTTCGTCTTCATGTACTTGTTTATGTTGATGACCTCATTATATCCGGCACCGATTCATCAACAATCGCAGCATTTAAGGCGTATCTTGGAGATTGCTTTTATATGAAGGATATGGGGAACTTGAAGTATTTCTTAGGTGTCGAGGTTGCCCGGAGTTCCGAAGGTATTATTCTGTGTCAGCGTAAATATGCTCTTGATATCATTTCTAAAGCCAGTCTTCTAGGGGCTCGGCCTGCACCTTTTCCGATTGAGCTGAATCATGGTTAGCTTCCGCCACTGGTGACCTTTTATATGCGCTTAACTGATATAGACGCGTCGTCGGTTGTCTGATTTACTTGTGGTTCACTCGTCCATACTTGGCTTATGTGGTGCACATCCTCTCTAAGCTCATGCACTCACATCGTCAGGAGCATTGGGATGCTGCTCTTCGTGTTGTTCGATATCTTAAAGGGACACCCGGGCAAGGTATTCTTCTTAGTTAATCTGCCGATTTATCTTTGACTAGGTGGTGTGATTTTGATTGGGTTAGTTGTCCGCTGACACGACGCTCACTCTCTAGGTGGATAGATTTTCTAGGTTCCTCTTCGATTTCCTGGAAAACCAAGAAACAACATATTGTGTCTCGCTAGTTTGCGGAGGCGGAGTACCATTCTATGGCCAACATTACTGCTGAACTCAAATGGCTTCGTTCATTACTACACACGTTCGTTAAAGCATAACGAAAAATAAAAAACCTAGTAGTCTAGCTTTTTCTCTCCCTTTTTCTCCTTAAAAACCCTAGTCTTTTTTCAGCCAGTTCGGGATTGCTATCATCCTTCTCGATGGTGGTAGGTCTTAATTTTTACTTTTTTGCATTTATTTTTATAAATCCGTTAATAATATAATGATAATCTTTTCTCTCTCTATTTGCGAGTTTTTTACTCAATTATTAGTTTTTTTATCTCTTCTAGTGGGAATTATTTAGGGGTTGATTTATTAGTCTCCCCTTGTAGAAGTTTTAAATTTGGTTTATATGGTTTGTTGCAAAGATGCAGTTTATTGATGGTTTGCTATACAAATTTGCAATAAGTATTCGGAATCCATGTGCTATCTACACGGTCCACTAAAGAGATCTCTTCTCAAAACTATGTTAGAATGATTGATGATCTCACAGAAGGTTGCATGATTCAGCGTACAAACATGGGCTATGCTATATTATCAGATTTGGTTGATTATTATCACAAATATATAGTAGAGTAACTTTATTTAATCAATTTAGATTGTGTTTCATTTCTCTTTAGTATTGATTGTAGATGTCGTATAACTTTCAATTACAGAAATTTACAAATATGTATTTAAAGTTGCAAATTTAGTTGACCCAACATGGCGCCTTTAATTTATACCTGAACCTTAAGAAACACAATTATGAAAAAGGTTTACCCAACACAATAACCACACGATTGAAATTCTACAATTGGACCTAATATCTCTTCAAGCCATCACGGCTTAGAGAAAAGAAAAACACAATTACGGCATCAAGGAAGACTAATTGGAGGACAACCAAGTATTTACAATATTCATTCAGGCTCCCCAACCACCCCGTGAAGAAAGACTAACAGAACCGGGAAGACCTAGTATTAACAAATGACAATAAAACTAATATAGTTGTAAATAATACGAGTTGAGCTCGAATTAGGAGTAGCTCAATAGCAATTCAAATTGTGCTCAAGTTGAATCAATCTCACTTGAGTTGAGTTTCGATCGAACTTTGACAGAGTCGAGTATTGACCTTGACCGAGTCAACCTCGAGTAGCTCATCAGTGCTCGTGCTATTAACACCCCTAAGGTAGACGATATGTTGGATATAGGCGTTTTCCTTTGTACTGTACTTGAAAAATTGGTATTCAAGTTTTGTCACAAGTTTTCGAGTCGAGTTTCAATTAGTTGTTCAACTCGGCTCACCAACATCTCGAGTCGATATCAAAAGTTCGATTTTGATTTCACTTGAATCGAGCTTTGACCAAGTTTTGATTTGGAAATAGGGATGACAATTGGGCGGGGGTGGGTACAGAGGATGGTCCTTCCATACCCACATCCACACCCACATAAAATTCTCGTTCCCATCCCCGCCCCAACGGGTACGTATTTAAATCCATCCCCGCACCACCACCCGCATGAGTACCCGCAGGGCCGGCTATTAGGCTGTGCAAATAGCCCAATAGCACAGGGCCCCGAATTTCTAGGGGCTTCAAATCTGGAAAATAAACACACACATTACGTTTGTGGCGCTGCTATACTTCATTTATAGACGTTGAGTTGGTAATACCTCATTTTATTACTCCAAGAATTGAGTGGAAGTATGCGGGTTCGAAACTACTGTGCGGCTAAAAACTACTTATTATTCCTCTCTTCCCTTCCTCCTTTTATGAATTCTTTTGTGATATTTTTTTTTTTTTCGGGAAGTGTAATATATCCTAAATATTCTTTCCTTTCTCCTTTTTTTGAGTTCTTTTTCACTAGTTCACAGGTTCAACTATTTCATTACATAATTCTTCTTTACTACTATAACTTTTTTTAGGGTGAGATAGTAATATTATTATATTTGTGTAAGTAGAACATTGGTAATATCTTGGTTTTATATTGAGTTATTATAAAGAATTTCAAAATAGTTTGAGGTTATGATTTTTCAATTTGCAAGAATATAAATATATAATCGTAATATTATATAAAAAAAATTATCATCTAAATTGCAAAAAAAAAAAAAAAAAAAAAAAAAAAAAATTTGATATTAAGGGCCTAATTCTAAGATTAAAACAGGGCCTCCAAAACGTTTAAGACGGCCCTGAGTACCCACGCCCGCTTCGTACCCGCGTCGTACCCACTTTTTACCCGCAACTATGCTCCCAATAATCCCAAACAATCTGCCACTAATATAGTTGCAAAATAAAATTATTAATAATAGAAGTATATAAATTGGATTGTATAATAAAAATTCTAATATATAATACTCCCTCCGTTTCATTATAATTTAATTACTCACTTCACTTTGGGGGAGAACCAGGAGAAAGTGTAAAAGTATGAGAGAAAAACTGAAAAGGTGGAGAGAGAAATTGAAAAGTGAGAGAGATAAATTAAAAAGTGGGTTAAAATATTATAAAAAGTAGATGATATGGGTGGAAAAAAAGGAGAAAGTAGATGTGACATGTTACCAAAAATAGAAAATGCAACAGTGTGTAGATTAAAAAGAAACAGACCAAAAAGGAAAGTGTGTAGATTAAAAAGAAACGGAGGGAGTATGTTTTTAATAGAGAGTAGGGTATGACCGTATGAGATGAAGGAGAAGCGGGGCGAGCATGGATGGGGCGTGTATAGCATGAAATCCACTCCCGCTCGACCACCAATTGCGGGTACGATTTTCATCCCCATCCCCACCCCATCCCCACCCCATCCCCACCAAACCTAGACCCATCCCCGCTCCAATTGGACGGGGATGGGGCGGGTCACCCGCCCCACTACCATTCCTAATTGGAAAAAAGATAAAGAGAAATCCAATTGTGACTTGTTTAGAAACGCCTTTTAATATATCATTAGTATAGATTATAGATAAGAGAGTTGTTAATATATGCGGAACGTTTTGGGTAGTTTGCTTCAAAGTATTAGAGCATACCTAATTAGACTCTAAACTGACTTGGGTCATGTTAAGTCAAAAATCCAATTCAGATTCTAGGCAGCATTGGAAATAAGGATGGCAATTGGGCGTAGCGGGTATGGAGGATGGTCCCTCTACATCCACACCCACACAAAATTATTGTTCCCATCCCCGCCCCACCACCCATTCCGAGGGAAAATTCCAGACCTATCCCCGCCCAACAGGTACGTATTTAAATCCATCACTGCACTACCACCCACATGAGTACTCGCCCTCGTTTCGTATCTGCGTCGTACCCGCTGTATACCCGCAACTATGCTCCCAATAATCCCAAACAATCAACCGTGCAAAATAAAATGATTAATAAAATAAGTATATAAATTGGATTGTATAATAAAAATTCAAAGATATATTATGTTTTTTAATAGAGAGTACGGTATGACCGTATGAGATAAAGGAGAAGCGGGCGGACGGGGCTGGACGGGTATATGTAGATTTGCGGATACGATTTTAATCCCCATCCCCGCCCCATCCCCACCAAATCTAGACCCATCCCTACTCCAATTGGGTGGGAATGGGGCGGGTCTCAAACTTGTCCTCCCCACTACGATTCCTAATTGGAAAAAAAGATAAAAGAGATAAGGCATTTACATATTTTGCACGTGACATTTCACGCACGGTATATACCCCCCCCCCCTCCTCGGGATCTGCTTATGCCCCTTGCAACTTTGCAAGAGTTGCAACACGCAAAAAACCATTAACAAACAAAAACATTCATCAGCCACCTCCAAAACAATCACAGCGTGAAGGAAGACTAACAGTAGGAAAAAGACCCAGTCTTAACAATATTCATTTTCCTTGTAAAAAAAAATATTCATATAGGGGCCCCTGCCCCCCTTCTCCATCCACAGCACACTTGTAATATCAATCAGAATATCAAGATTTTAATTTTAACTCATACTCCAAAAACATTAGTTTACCCACTTTCCTTTCTATGATGTCTCTTTCCCCAAAAACAGAAGTCATGAACCCACTAGGCACTAATGTTACACCATAACTTATTGTGTAACATGCATAATGACATATACTCCAACAAAAATGACATGGATTATACGAATAATGACATGAATCTCATATCATTATGTCATTTATTTCATGTTATTTGAGTTTATTTTACAAAAGAAGCGGTGATTTTTGAATTGTTACACCATAAATTATGATGTAACCGTTGCAAGGACACCCAAGAATTTGTGTTTACGCAAAACATCGTTGATTTATTTGTCACTATCCTTCTCTCTGTATTCCCTGATAAATTAATATTTTTTCCCATATAATACTATTTCTCTTAAAACTATATACCTAAAAAAGGGGGTAAAATAATAAGAGATGGAGGGAGAACTTGTTAAGATCATTGTCAATAGAGATCATCGTATTTTCTCAACTACCAATTCGCATTATGAACAGGAGAAAGAAAAAGGACAACATCATAAAGAACTAAGAAACGGGAAATACTAAAGAAGCCACCAGCATAAATGACGTACATTTGAGGGACCAATGAGGATGTCAGTACAAGTCACAATCATGGGTTTCATCAAGTTGTAGTTTCAAAATCTTTTCCGAGAGGACTGACAAGTTATGATAGCTTCATATGATTATCATAAGTTCAAGTGTTCAACTAGCTAATTTTAATTTACTCATCCCAGTAACGGATACGTGTTGAGGTGACCATGTGGTGCCAATTGCTCAAGGTTCTATATTTTAAGGTACCAATTGTTCAAGGTTCTATATTTTAAGGTAACAAATGTTCATTACGTAGCTGCCAAATGTTCTAGGCCTCGTATATAAGCACGTACACCCATTAGCATAGCTTTACCCGACGAGCGAGCAGCATCGGACGACCAATAATGGCGGCTAACCAACATGCGGATGGTCATCTGGAGGCTCCCATTTCTCTGCCATCTGGTGAGCTACGTACATCACCTCATTCTAGCTGATTTATTTCTCTGTTTTTCTTGCCCATCGACTGTGAGTTTGTACGTCGACATTTAAGTGATTTAATTTCTTGTTACCTTTTTATTGTCAAACTAATGCTGAATTTCATGCATATACTAAAACATAAGACAGGAACTGGCAAGAGTACTTGACTTATGGTATACCACTGTACAAAGCTGCTCTAAGAGGAGACTGGGACACCGCAAGGAAAATCTATAGGATTCTTCCAACATGTTTTGCAGTAGGAATCACAGAACGAGGCGACACTGCTCTACACATTGCTGCAGTTGCCCGACGCACCAAGTTTGTCCGACAACTAGTGACTTTAATGGCTATCGCTAATTCCACAGACAATTTGGTTTTGAAAAACAAAACAGGAAATACAGCACTATGCCTAGCTGCAGCATCTGGATCTGTTGCAATTGCAAAGATGATGGTGCAGGAACGCAATGAGCTCCCAACTATACGAGGACATCAGGGCTTGACACCACTCCATATGGCAGCATTGTTAGGTCATGATGAGATGGTCAGGTACCTCTTACCACACACTTGTCCCCATCTCCGAGAAAAAGAACTCTTTGCTCTCCTCATCTATACTATCAACACAGATATGTACGGTACGTACTAAAGCATTATATATGTTGATATATGTTACAATAACAGATAATCCAATGAACAAAAAGTTAAACTGATCTATCAAGAACACAGGAGATTTTATCCCTCATTGCTCTCAATTCTAAGCTCAGGAGCTAAAACTAATTATGTATTTCACCATTATGAAAGTTCTCTTAGAGAGAATTTACAACCTTGATATCTAAATTTCTGAATGAGAAATGATCTAAGATACAGGAGGTTTTATTTATACAAATGTAGGAAAAGAAAGAAAAGAAGATGCTAACAGAAAGCAACAAGCCAACAACTAACAAGAGATAACTAACTCACTCCTAACTTATTATGCTGAGCTGGCTCTGCTTAACTGATTCCTGGTGAGCAGTCAGACCTGTTCAACGGGCCGGGCCGGGTCGGGTTGGGTCTGAAGTCATTGTTAACGGGCCGGGTCGGGTCTGAAGTCGTTGTTACGGGTTGGGTCGGGTCAAGGACTATACTGACCCAGCCCGACCCGACCCTGACCCTATTTTAATTGATATTTTACGCCAAAAATAGAAAGTAAAAAAAAAATGTTTCATACTTTTTTCTAACAATTAGGACTTGTTCTTTTCGGCATAAAACAACTGAAATGAAATGAACAGAATTGAACTAAATTGAACTGAATTGAATTGAACTGAACTAAACTGAATTAAATTATACTCCCTTTGGTCTTTATTAGTTTATCCGTTTCTTTTGCACTAAGTTTTAGGAGAAACAATGTTGTGGGACATAGAAAGAAATAGAAACTATTATTTTATATTAAAGTTGAATGTATGTGTGATGGAAAGTTAGTGGTCCCATTCCAAAAATAGAAACAAAAGAAATTGGTAAACTAATAAGGGACATCCCAAAAAGGAATACGGGTAAATTAATTAAGACCGGAGGGAATAACTAATTAATAGTAATGATAATAATTTAGGAACTGAACTGAAAATAAGATGGGGGAGAACACGCCCTTAAAAACATGACACTATACCATTTACATATCATAACAATAAATTACTACCTTGTATATTAGAATCTCAACCTGACAAACTAATATTATAGTTTTCACATAATTAATTGTGAAACCATCCAAAAATTATTAGGACCATAATAATAGTTGGGCAGTAAAATAATAAGTCACATCATTAAAGAATCACCCTAAGACAACATTCCATAAAAGGACAGCAGAAACAATGGCGGAGAGAGAAAGAGAAGCAATGAAGAAGAGGGCATTGTGAACTTCAATAAGGATATATAAAGAGTGAAACTCCAACTCCAATTATAAAAAGAAAAAGTAGGATGAAAATGGCTGTTTTTGGGATCGAAATATAATTATGAGTTGATGCATTTGAGGAGGACTGGAGGAGGGTGACAGGTTGTTCACGACTTTCACTTCCTCTCTCTCTCCTCTTTGCTTTGTTGCTTTGGTTTGTGATTATGGGTGCTGTGTTTGTGGTTTCTGCTACTGTTGTCTGTTGCTGACTACGAAAGCCCGAACCGTAAGCTGTTTTGGAACAACTGGTTTGCTAGAGAATGCTGTACAAAGCACAAGTGACCCTTTTTTACCCAACCCGACCCGCTAATGCATTATTAGGGTTAGACCCTGTACGACCTAACCCTATTTTAATTGGGTCGGGTCATGACTCATGACCCTATAATAATTCCCCTTACATAAATCGTTACCTCACCCGAATCCTGATATGCGCATACCCGGTATGGGAGGTAGTTGTCCATACCGGGGCAAAGTTGTAAATAAATGCTTTATTTTGAATAAAATGAGGTTTTTTTACTTATGACAAAAAAGTGAAACATATAGAACTAGATCTGATTCATATACAACAAGATCTGAAACATGAAAATATGTGTCAAACCCAAGTGCAATATGTTGGTCTACTTTACTCTTTTTGTCTTTTTCTGTCAAATTACTTTAATACCCTGGTATGGACAACAGGACAAATACCGGATATGTGCCAACAATTTCTCTACCTCGCCCCATCCATCACTCTTTTTCTTTTTTTTTCTTTTTTCCATAACCCCTAAATTCAAGCATATCTTAGTCATCAACGTAATTCACTTATCTAAAGTCTAAACTTACTATATTAATCCCAAATAACATTTTATTATAACTTATTATAGTTGTAAATTGAACTTATTTGGATATTGGCTAACCAGTAATCTTTATTGGTCATAAGCTAAGTTATTTAAATTAATTAGTTTAAATTTTAACTTTTTTGAACTTATTGACCTTGTAAGAGCTTGTTTGGTTAACCTTCAAATGCATGGGAAATTAGAATTTCTAGGAAGTAAATATATGTGTTGTTGTTTGGTTGGTAAAAACATGGGAAATAGAACTTCTATTTCCTACAAAATGGAGGAAATAACTTACCTAGGCCCCCCTAGGTAAGTGGAAGGTAACTGGAACTTCCCATGGGAAATAGAATTTCCCATGCTCAACCAAACAAAAAAATGTACTTCATAGGAAATAAAATTTCACAGGCAATGCAAATTCATGGCAAGTTATACTTCCCAACTTCAACCAAACGAGCCCTAAAAATATGAAAATAAGGTGACTAAATTACTGTACGTGAAGGGGGCCCTCCTCACCTCAAATGAGTGTTCTCTCCATTTTCTTGCACTTTATTCCCCTTCTCCCATGTGGCTAGATTAGTTATGGAGTAGTCTTTTATTCATCCTCATTCAATCACGGCAGGGGAGCAAGTTAAAATAGAAAAACTCACATTCAGGCCCGGCTCTTTGCCGGTACAACCTGTTCAACAGAACAGGGCCCCAGATTTTTGGGGGCCTAAAAATGGTGGAGTCCAACTGGTAGCAGCCTAGCAAGTAGAAGAAAAAAAAATACTAGTAAAGTAGAAAACCAACAGAGCAGTATTAAGCCTAACATCTTCTTCCATTTTCCACCAATGTCCTGAAGTTCTCTCACCTCTTGTTATCTAAAAAATCTCAGAAATTTATGATTTATTCAACTTCCCATATAATCATTGTATTAAAACTATTAATCACTCTCTTAATAATATTCATATGTTTGTTTTGGCAAATTCTAAGGTTCTTTTGTTTACTGCATTAATCTTCTTCTACCAAGGGCCTGTTCATTGTTCAAGAAAATTTATAATTCAAACCCCGTTCAAAAAGTAATCCACCTTCATTTACTGCATCAATCTTCTTCTACTATACTTCTATATTTGAGTTAAAGAAGAAGAATTGAAAGAAACTCATCTGAGTTGGACGGAAAAATCATCAAAGATTGATTTTTTTTACCATACTTCTATATTTGTTTTTTATTCATTAATCATTAAGATAAGAGCAGCATAGTACATAAAGCTATTTATTCTACAGAAATTAAGCACTATCCGGATCTTTCTTTTTAATACAACTTACACAAGCTGAAATTACTTTGCCTTTGTTTTTGGTTTAATTTTAATTAAATTCTCAAAAAGAGATCTTAATTTTATAAGGGGTGATAAAAGATCTTATTACAACTAAGTAAAAAAAATTATTTAAATTTATAATTTTTTTTTATAGTTTTTCTTAAAAAGCCCAACTTTAATGACTAGCACAGGGCCTCCATATGGTATGAGACGGGCCTGCTCACATTGGGTTTAGGGATAATCAGGCAGGGAAAGCAAGGGGGGTCACAGGGGAGATTTGATCCCTTTCCCAAAACACAGGCTTACTGATACGTTTACTGATACGTTTCAAGTACTATCTGTTTGCTACTATACTAGTCAATGCATACTCCATAGTTGATCCCTTGTCTCTGTCTGTGTAAGTTGGGCCACTCTTTTGCATATCAATACAGGTATAGCCCTTGAGATCCTGGAGGATCATCCTGAAATGGCAACTATGCGTGATGACGAAACTAAGGAGACACCGCTTCATTTTCTGGCCAAAAAACCTCTGAAGACTGGAAGTCAAACTGGCATCTGGAGCAAGTGCTGCAATACATGTTAGTAGCCCTAGCAAATTCTCTTGGTCAGAGTTACTACAATTTTCTTTGAATTAACAAAATAAAGTTTCTTAAAATAAAGATTAATGAGGTTTTACTTGTATTGCAATTCGCAAAGGGTTGTAAAAATTTACTTCCATGGCCTAAATTAGATATGATCTAAAAGTTCATTCATCATATACCCGGGTATAGCATGTGCATGGTACACCAAAAACTAATTTTTGCTCATTTGGAAGTCTCCCATTTTAATATATTTTACTTATTTGGATGATTTCAAAAGAGCAGTGAGCAAAAAGAATAGCTTTGGATGTACTATGCTCATAGTACACCCGTGTGTAACTGTGTATGATCAATTTTTTGCTGATCTAACAAATTTATGTGCTATCTTGGCTCTAAAGAATAACTTTTTATTTTATGCACATATACTCATTCTCTTTGGATTTAGTGATTCTACAATTTACTTTCTCCATTCATCCTAAATTCTACTACCTCCATTTTCTTTTAATTGTTACAGTTTGACATTTTGTTCTATTCACAAATTTCACTTTGAGCATCGTTTGTGATTTATATGTGAATAAAAACACAGTCATGTGGGATCTTGTTACATTTGTCTTTAACATGTATTTTATTAATATGTAAAAAGTGTAAGTGTAACAATTAAAAGAAAATCGAATGAATAGTTGTCCTGACATGGTGTTCAAAAATAAAGAAAATCCTGTTTGGTGCTTAACAAAAAATAATTCCATATTCTGGTGTTTGCATAGGTTTGGATTTTGGTTCATAAAAAAGATTTTTCTAAAATGGTGTCTAAATAAAAACAATTTCCCATTTGTAGTGTTCACAAAATATAATTCCACAATCTGGTGTTCGCACATTGATGAGTCCCTGCATATAATATCAATTTCTTCTAAAACAATTACAGTTTGATAAAACAAACTGTTGGCTCAAAAATAAGAACTATATTCTTTTTACTAATTATTCTAGATTTTTTAATCCTAAAATCTAGTTTTTTAACTTTTTCAACCACTAGCTATAAGTTCAAGCACTAATTTCATCATTAGTAAGGTTTTGACTTGATCCAAACTCTAAAAGCTTCTTTAAAAACTGTTGTGAAACACTCACAGTCCAAAAAAAAACTTTTGACGACAAGAAATCATAGGTTTCTTAGCAATAACGGATGAAGCGTTTTTTTTTTAAGCTAAGTAAAACTAGCTTTCAAGATAGAGGAACCTTTTAATTAAAATATATTTTGAAGATAAAATATAGTAGTTCATTTTAGTTAATTTTCTGAACCAACGGCTAGTTTTGCTAAACCGTAATTATTTTAAAGAAATTGTTATTATATACAGTGACTCATTAATAATAGTTTAATACGTGAACACCACGTTGCGAAATAATTTTATTTTGGACACTAAAATGGGAAATTCTTTTTATTTGGACACCATCTTAGTAAATCAATAATACGAACCAAAATCCAAACCTATGTGGGTACTAGATTGTGGAATTATTTTTTGTTGAACACCAAAATGAGATTTTCTTTATTTTTAAACACCATTTCAGGAAATGTTCCCATTTATGCATAGTACATTCGCTTCACGGTACAATTTAACGCTAATTTTGACCTCATTTCTCTACTAATGTACTTATAAACAAACATATTATCTATAGTATGGGTGGGCAAAAATTCCGTACCCGTGTACGGAACTGACTGTTCTAGAACTGGAACTGGGTCTGGAGGGTTCAATTTGGGTAGTAAAATTAGGAAGCGATTACAAACCAACTTTTTGGAAGCGGAATCAGTTGGGCAACCGGTTACCTGATCGAAATTAGTACATAAATATTTTTTTTCCTAAAGATAATGATAAATGTATGGGTTTGTTGGAGTGCAAAACAATATTGATAAAACCTAAAAATAATTACATAATCTAAAATATAAAAAAATCAATTATTAGAAGCCCAAAAAAGGTATTGTCCCAAAAGAATTAGAATTTGTAAATGAACTATATGCTCAAGTGCCTGGAACCGGTACCCGATCAGTGAGTCGGGATCTAGGAGTGAAATGCCCTGGTGGGGGTTAGGAGGCAACACCCCCGAATTTTTGGTATATGTTGTTTAGCATATCGAGTCAGTTTTAATTTCGGATTTAGACCCATTTGTTTAGATTAATTAGTTGGGTACTATATAAATCGTATAATTAACTTCTGCCTCTATATTATGAAATCTGTAATCTCTCTTAAACCTAATAAAATCTTTTCTCCTCTGCCTGTGGACGTAGCCAACACATTGTTAGTGAACCACGTTAATTCTTGTGTCAATTGTTCATTAATGGTTTGTTTCGTTAATTGCATATGTCACAACAATTTAGTTGTCAAATTTGTCTCAATGTGTATTTTCATAATATCAAATTTGTATAAAAGGTAAAGATATTTATAATCAAAGTGATGCATTGACCTAATCCAACAAAATATTACATAAAAAATATCACAATATATATTTTTAACATATCAATGTTTTTATAATATTTATTAGTAGATAATTAGAGATATAGATGGTCAAAGTTGTGCATTGGCAAATGTGCTGCTGCAATTAATGTTTCATAATAGTGAAAACGTTCTTTTTAACGTTCAAATACCCAATGAGGATTATATTGCATATCTCCAGACTCCAGTGTGCTTTAATTCTAATAACATTCACATGTAAGAGAGAGGGTTAAACAGCTTGTTTGGGAACAAAATACCACCTTATCAATAAGATAAGCTACTCCTCATATTGCTAATTGGTTTTGACTTGTATGTAGTCTAACTCTCCTACTCGGCTACTCCTTCTTAGGTAGTCTAGACCATAAAGTTTAACAAATAAGATTCCCTAATTTGCTTCCATAATCTTTTCCCAGTAAAATTGTTCAGAGGAGATGGAGAGAATATTCAACAGTCTAAAGCTCTTCAACTGGTGGAGCGATTATGGGGCGAAGTATTAAAGAAGGGGCATGATAACATATTAGATTTGATGGGTGAACCCTGGCGGCTTCTGTTTGTTGCAGTTCAAGTAGGGAATGTCGAGTTTGTGACTTTGTTACTTTGTTCTTATCCTGATCTAGCATGGAAATTGGACGGCAATAGTCGAAGCATATTTCATATTGCGGTACAACATCGCCAAGAGAAGATATTCAAGCTCATATATGAGATAGGGGCAATGAAAGATTTGCTCTCTGCTATTTATGTGGACGATGATGGAAACAACATTCTTCACCTGGCTGCCGATTTACCATCTTCTGATAGACTTAACTGCATTTCAGGTGCAGCTTTACAAATGCGACGAGAGACGTTGTGGTTTAAGGTGATCATTTTATCATCTGAAGTTCTAGTAATTCATCTGTTAGTTTGTTACTATTTGAAATAGCCACTACATCATTTCATGGTGGATGCCTAATCAAGAAAACACCTAATATATACTCCCTCTGTCCCAAAAAGATCTGAACACTTATTGGGACGTAGTTTAAGGTGATAAGTTAGTAGTATGGTTATCAAATGTTATTTTATAAAAAGTATATGTGATAGGAGTTGGTGGGTATTTTTTTTTTAAGGAGAGAGAAAGTTGGGTAACTTTTTATTGATAAAAGGTAAATTATGGGCCCAATATGTGTAAAAGAAATAATATACTAATAGTGGAACAATGCCGAAAATGAAAGTGTTCAAACTAATTTGTAACAAATACAAAAAGAAAGTGTTCAGACTATTATGGGACGGAGGGAGTATTACAAACAATTTGGTAACTTAAATTATATAGACAGGACCATAACTACAACCTACCAATAAACCCTACCCACCCCCATCAAGAATTGAACCTTGTCACACAGAGGACCAGTGCTTCATCTCATTGTTCTTAAAGGATACACTTTATATGAAATATAAGTAATAAAAAATTTAAGTTCACTGTCCTAGACTATAAGATAACAGACCTTCATCTGTATAACATTATTGTTTTTTCAAGTAGATTGGAAAAGATGTTTATCTTTAAGTAATTCTAATGTAAATAGCAAAAAAAAGGACTATCAATAGTAATACCAACTATTGCCGGTATTATGATAAGTAATACGTACTCACCTAGTATTAGGAGTGTTCATGGGTGGTTAACCATCCCGAAATAACATTTCGGTTCGGTAACCGAAAGTATCAGTTCGCCATTTTTGTGAACCGTAACCGTAACCGTTCAAACCGGTAACCGCCTAAGCGATTAACCGATTTTTCGGTACGGTTTTCTGGTTAACCATTAACCGTTACTCAAGATTTATCAATTTATTTTACTTAATTTATATATTAGATTTTACTTTTTTTTTTCTCAACATAAATAATGACATTGATACCAATATACCATACTAGAATACTACTCCAGAAAGCTCAATGGCAACATAAAAAATAACATACTAATACACACATCAACTGTTGGAAGGAGCAAAGAGTTAAGAGTTTAGTATGTAGATCCATACAAACCACACAAACTAGATCTACATACGTGCTGCTGTGAGAATAGCAGAGAGTAGCTTACAACCTTTAATAATTTAAGGAGGAGGCATAGAGTTTTACAAAGTTCACTTTTGCCCAAAAAAAACTAGCTATTACAACTTAATTTTTTAATTTGGGCTTTTATTTTATTGAGGATAATAAGAGGCAAACAACCAAACTTGGTAGTACATAATCATCAAGCAAGCTCACAGTAGCTCATTAAACCAAAACGAAAATGAAATGAGTCATAACTAGCTATTACAACTTACTGAGTTACTGATTTTCCTTTTTTCAGAGAAATTAGTCTAGATTACTTACTAACTTACTGCATTAATAAAAAACTAATAATGAATTAATGTAATTATTACAAAAATTGGATAATAATAAAATAGAATATATATATCCGGTTTTTCGGTTAACTGTTTAATAAAAAAGCATAACCGTAACTGTAACCGTTTAAATGTAATTTTTACCGGTTCGGTAACCAAACCGTTAAATCCCTATTTTTTCGGTATGATTACCGCCCATTTTGACTGGTTTTTCGGTGTGGTTTTTCGGTTTCGGTTTTTTGTGAACACCCCTACCTAGTATATGCTTTCAGTATCACCAACTATGGGCCTATGACCCTTTTTGTGCTAAATGATACTCCAAAGTCCAATCACCGAGACACATGCAGCACATTTCCATGCTTGGTTTGTGTAGTCTACAGATATACACAACCGGACGCAGGAACATAGAGGCATGAGTTGAATATGAGCTAGTGATCAAAGTAGCATAGATTTCATCTTTAGTTTAGTGAATTACATAGGGGGGTAAGTGATGAACTGATGATATAGACGAGTTCCAAGCCAATGCTAAATCCTCATCTTGGTTGTACATCTTCCTTAGGCATTGCAACTTACAAGTCATACTCATTCAGATTATATTTTGAAACTGCACCTAAACAGTACACGCCAAAACTTTTAACGGAAATCGAGTTATTTACAACCAAATTAACTGAAAAGAAAAGCAAATTCTGACGTTATTTAATTAAAACAGGTCGTTCAAGATCTCCAGTCCCAACTTGCTGAATCTCAAAATAAAAAAGGGGAAACACCACGCACTGTATTTACTGAAAAGCACAAAGAACTAAGAAAAGAAGGAGAACAATGGATGAGAAAGACGGCAGCCTCCTGTAGCTTTGTGGCAACTTTAATTGCAGCTGTAGTGTTTGAGGCTGCATTAAAAGTGCCAGGTAGTGAGAATGCAGCACTTACTGACCCTCTGAGTCATGGTGTGTGGTATTGGATTTTTGCAATTTCTGATGCATTGTCCTTGATATCATCCACGGCTTCGATACTCATGTTCTTGTCAATCCTAACTTCAAGGTATGCTGATAAAGATTTTCTTTATTCACTGCCTCGCAAGCTAATGGTAGGCCTTACATCGCTCTTCTTCTCCATTGTAACTATGATGATTGCCTTCACCGCGGCATTTCATATCATTTTCATACACCGCTTTCTATGGATCATCATCGCTGTCTTGGCTGGTATACCAATCGGCCTCTTCGGCAAACAAGTATTGCCTCTCTTAATAGAGGTCTATCGTTCAACACTCTTTACTTCTAGCGAACCTCAGCACCAACTCTTTTGTGATGTTCATCTACCAAATCAGCGGTCCAGTAACGGAAATAATGACCAAGGCGAAGGGCCTAATGTTGGGGCAGTCTAGGCTGATGATTTCATTTCTCTTCATCTATATATTTTCTATACCTGTCAAGTGTGGCATCAGATTTTTACATCATCTATTATGTTCTTGATTGTTTCATTCAATAAATGTGCATTTGTAGTTACATTAGTGATGTGAATTATTGATTACTTGATCGATCTTTTCAAGTATGTATTGCCTTAAAAAGAAATACTTAATTCCAATTATCATACAAAGTCTTGTAGTATAAATTGGCAATGAACATGATTGGTACAATAATACCAATGATATAACTCGTTCAGTTCTCTGCTTACTTTTTCCCTCGACCATGTAACATTACATTTTCTTGCACCCCTTTGAGCCTAAACACATAGCTTTTTTTTTTATAATCTCAACCTACATCAATTTTAATCCGATAACATATTGGAGAAACAATACTAAAAAAAGATACAGAGAAATTAAAGAAAAAAGTATAAGATATCACAAAAGATGAGAGAGAAAGCTAGAAAGAGAAAGAGAAGGAAAGAGGGGAAGAAGCCCTAATTGAAAACCCGAGAAACCCTAGCTACATTATCTCCAGTTAACTCAAATTGTTTCCAATCTCTGCAGTTACTCTCTAATTGCTGAGGCAGTTTCATCTCGTCATTATCAAAGTACAATTAAGTTTTCGTGTTGGTTTTGCTTTACCTTCGTCTGGATTAAAGTTGATAAAGTAGGTTTTGCTAGCCGCAATAATTCGATCCTATGCTATGGGTATAGGGTTAGTTCTCAATTAAAGCTTCTTTTTCTGCTGGTTGAGAGTTAATTTCCAGGCTGTTATCCATAAATTAGTTCAATCTTCTCATTTAATTACCTCTGAGTTAGGGTTTTCTTCGAGTTTTGAGGCTTTTAATTGGGCGAGACTTTTTCCCTCATTTATTGAGTGGCAGAGTGTTCGAGTGTGGTGTGAGAGAGTGGGTAACTTTGTCGTGGTGTTATTCATTACCAGTGAGATTTTCTCCTTAAATCTCTTCTGTTCTTGGCGTGTTGTTAATCAATTGTTCAGAGTTAACTATCAGAATGAAATCCTAGCATTTATGGTGATGGTAAGTATCAGTTTTAAAGTTGGTTTGTGGCTTGTTCGTATTTCTACTCGTGTGATTTATTCTTGCTATAAAAGAAGTAGGAAGGTTAGTAGTTTTTGTACACCCATCCTTCCTTTCTCTTTCTTGCTTATTTGTTTTAGTATTTGCTTGATCCTTTGTTTTTCCTCTGAGAGTGTGAGTAGCCCCAAAAGTGTTTCTATGTCTTTCAAAAATGTTGTGCTTTCTTCTGGTGCTCACCATGGAGATCAGGCTAATATCTCTAGTGGTGCTAGTGGTTCCAGTGTGCTTACTTGTGTTAATATGAATGAAAGTTTAGGCAAGCCTGATTCTAATTCTTCTCTTGCTTATTGTGTTCATGATCCACTTGTTGATGCTGCTTTCCCTGAGGCTGTTGTTGTTGATGAATTGTCTCAAGTGCAGAGGGATATTGAAGAACTCTCTAAGTCTTATATGATAGGTAAGATGCTTGGTGAGCCTTTGGATGTGCATACTATTATTTCTCGCACTAAAGCAGAATGGAAATTTGTTAAAGGTGACATTGAGTTTTTGAAAATGGTAAATCATTGGATTTTGTTGAGCTTTGCTAATCCTAATGATCTCTATTTGGTTTGGTCAGAGAGGCCTTGGAATGTCCAAGGTGAAGTACTGTTTGTGCTTCAGGCCTAGAAACCTAATTTTGACCCCTATCTTGAATAGATCAAGTGGGTTGATCTCTGGGTGCGTATCCCTAGGTTCCCTATTGAGTTACTAAATTTTGAGTCCATTGCCAACTTATTTGCTGCTAATAATGTGGGTGTTTTAGTCAAGCTTGAGGGTATATGGTGAATTTTCTAATTTGTCGGGGGTATATGGTGAAAAAACTGTTGTTATTAATACATCATTAGAGATGTTAATAGTCCAAGTTGTGTCTTTTCGAGATTTTACAACAAGTCAATGGGGCCTTTATTATGCAATGAAGGGAGAAAAATAAGTTATTAGTGGTAAAGTGTTATGCTTTGTCAGACGTAAAAGTCAAAGTGTTGTACTACCTCTGTCCCAGAATAGTCTGAACACTTTCCTTTTATATTTGTCCCAAATTAGTTTGAACACTTCCATTCTTGGCATGGTCCCACCATTAATATATTATTTCTTTTACACATCTTTGGCCCACACTCTACCTTTTATCAATAAAAAGTTACTCAACTTTCTCTCTCCTCTAATAAAAAATACCCCACCAACTCCTATCACATCAACTTTTTAAATAAAATAACATTTGATAACAACACCACAACTTATCACCTTAAACTACGTGTCCCAACAAGTGTTCAGATCTTTCTATGACGGAGGGAGTAATTATTTAAAACAATATAATCAAGTATTTAGGTATGGGATTTTTATTTTCATAAAAAATTTGAAGAAAAAAAAAACTAATATTTGCTCCAAATCCCCTCTATCAATGGGAATTGGTCCCAAAATAAGCCATAAATAAATAACTTAACTGTTGATTGTCTACTGAGAAACATCCCTTGATGTTGTATACTTATACATTATCTGTTGTTGTTAAATAAACATAGTTCAACAATAATTGATTTTTTTTCTAGTTGCCTATGCAAACCAAACTCCCCTTAAATTTTACGGTTTTTTTCACCAAATACCCCTGACAAAAAAATTTATTCACCAAATACCCCTACTTTTTTCAAAATTCACCAGATACCGTTGACCTTTAAAAAAATTCACTAGATACCCCTGACTTTTAAAATAATTATCCATAATGCCCTTTTGGCTAACGAACGTTAGTGCTCCGTTAGCAAATTAACCCTAAAAAACTCTAATTAACCTTAAAAAACACTAATTAACCTTAATTAAATCTAAAAACCCTAAAACTCTAACTAACCCCAAAAACACTAACAAACCCTAACCCCACCCCCCTAACCCACCACCCCCAACTCAAGCCCCACCAGCCCCCTCCCCTCCCACTCGCCACTCCTCCCTCCTCCTCCCCCTCCCCACCACCCCTAGCCCCGCCGGGCCTCCCTTTCCCACCACCCCCACCCCCCTTCCCCCGCGAACTCGGTTGCCCCCTCCCTTTCCCCGGCGAACTCAGTCGCTCTCCCTTCCCTCCCCTCCCCCGCCGCAAAATTCATCACTGCCGAGGGGAGGGGGGTCTACGTGGGGGCTGCTAGGGAGGGGGAGGGGGACCTGCGTGACTGTTGCAGGGGAGGGGGATGGGGGTGGGGCTGGTGGGTCTAGGATTGGGGTTGGGTTAGGGAGAGAGAAAGTTAGGGTTTTTTAGGGTTTAGTTAGGTTTAATTAGGTTTAATAAGGTTTAATTAGGGTTTTTTAGGGTTAATTAGGGTTAATGACTAATAGAGTTACTAACGGAGTTAACTCCGTTAGTCATTAAGGGCGTCTGGTGAATTTTTTTAAAGGTCAGGGGTATCTGGTGAATTCGAAAAAAAGTGGGGGTATTTGGTGAATAAATTTTTTTCAGGGGTATTTGGTGAAATAACCATAAATTTTAATATATACTCCCTCCGGTCTTTATTAGTTTACCTGTTTCTTTTGCACAAAGTGTTAGGAGAAATAATGTTGTGAGACAGAAAGAAAGAGAAACTATTATTTTATGTTAAAGTTGAATATATGTGTAATGGAAAGTTAGTGGTCCCATTCCAAAAATATAAACAAAAGAAATGGGTCAACTAATAAGGGACATCCCAAAAAGGAACACGGGTAAACTAAGACCAGAGGTAATATTCACCCTCTAAAATATAAAGAAACATAAAATCTTAAAATTTGGGTGCTACATAACATCGAGTTCCTAGCTAATTAACATCGAGTGTCACCAAATATGCTTTTAGGACCAACTATCCCAATAAATCAAGAGAAGTTTTTACAGCACATTTTATCCCCACTAACCATATACACCTGATGAAGCATCTTATGATGTCACTCATCCTAAGACTACTCCCAACCAAGCGCTTTTATTTTTTTTTGCTAAGTATAGTCCTCTCCAAAACAATTTACAACCTAACCAACTCAAAGAAAAGCAAACCAACTAGGTTGGACTCCCTTAATCCAAAGGTTGGCACCAGATGCCAGGCATCAGCTATCTACATGACATGTGAGCACAACTTACAACTTACAATATATCACCAAAAACTCTCTTATAGTGCTTAAAACCAACTATGGTCTTTCCTAGTGACTTTTTGTGGCATTACTGCTAATACTCTTAGGCTATGTTTAGTTCACCTTATTTTTAGTGATTTTATCTGATCTGAACTTATTTGATCTAATCTGATCTGAACTTATTTTTTCTTTTATGATCTGATTAGAACTTTTCTGATATGATATGAACTTATCTGAACTTATCTGATCTAATTTGAACTTATCTGATCTGAACTTATTTAATCTAAACTTATCTTTTATAAAACATATTAATACTAATATTATTATTACTTTGTATTTCATTACTAGTATTACTATTACTATCATTTTATTACTATGCACAATTTTTTATTATTATTATTATTATTATTATTATTATTTGTTTTTAAAAATAACACATAGTATATGAACATACAATTAAAAATAAAAGAACACATATTTTTAGGTAAAAAAATATATTATTTGTGCTAAAAAGAACATATTGTTCATGCTTAAGGTCCGTTTATAATAAGAATTTAGGTTGTAATGAAAAGAACATATAATGATAATAATAAAAAAAGAACATGTATAGAAAAAGCATACAAAACCTATTTAAAGAACACATTCTAAAAAAAAAAGATGTTATTTTTATATTGATGACATGTTTGAATTTAACTAACAACATGTTCTTTGTTATATCAATCAATTGTTCTTTTTTTATTATAAATAAACCTATAAATATATATAATCATGTGATCTTGAGATTGAAGGTTGTCTTTATTTGTAAGGTGATTGTGGAAACAATTGATAGTTTTTATAGTTTATTTCTAAATTTGCATATAGGTTATTTTTCTCTTCACTTATGTTTGCTTAATTTCAGAAAAAGTAGAAAAAGTTAAGAAAGTTCAGAAAAAATAAAACAAGATAAAATAAGTATAGCAACAATTAGGTGAAGAGAACCGATACGTAGATTTGGCAAAGCCTATATAGTTTTAGAATTAATGCTTAGGGAAAGGTGGTTTTAAGCATAAAAATATTAAACTAAAACTGATTCCCATCACCTCCATTGGCAACAAATAGATTCGTAAGTAGCACCTTATAAGTGATCTAAGATGTTACTAAGTAATGCAAGGAACTAAATTATGTTCTTCTATATTGAGGGTGGCCACGAAGACATATTAGCTGGACGTGGCCAAATTAAAAGAAAACCATAAACACGATATATCTATATATATACTAATATATTAAAAGGCGTTCCTAAGAAAGTTAGTGTGTCACGTGGCAATCTCCTTTAAGGTTCTAATGCAGATGGTTAGTTATAAGGTATCGAACATGTGACCTTTGAAATGAAAAGTGAAAACTTAACCATTAATCCAACATAACACCATTGTTTAGTATTTCAAATAAAATATCATAAGGTCTTATAATTATATTTCATTAAAAGATTTGCACAAGTAATTAGATACCTAACGTTTTTATGATAACAACAAGAGACTATTATAGACATAAACTCTTACTCCAATTCCTCATAGAAATTTAAGTTATGGCTTTCATCCCCAAACTTTTAAGGTTTATTTTTCAAAAATCATGCAATTACTTATCATGTCATTACGTTAATTTTTCCTCACTTGACAAAAGTTACGAAAAGTAACAGCCCGGGGAATCGCCCGGACACTCACTAGTTTAATTTAAGAAATGGTGAACCCTAAAGGTTATGTGCCTGTGTGGCGAAACTAGCGTTCTACTAACTGTTATCTGTTGCAGTAGCTGTAACTGTCGCGGGTAGCTGTTAGCTGTCTGCTAGTATCTGTCAACAACAGTTGTAATTGTCGGGGGTAGCTGTTAGCTGTCTACTAGTAGCTGTTAGTGATAAGCATTTAAAGTAATGTTTAATCAGAAGTGTTTGGCAAAAGTAATTGTTTAATTAGAAGTGTTTGGTAAAAATAGCTGTTGAAATTGTAAAAGACAATAAATGATATTTATTCAAATATGAAATGAACTAAAACAATTCCATTAGTTAGTTCAATAGTTAAGTTCAACATTTGTTTTTCAAAGAACTTAGACCGAAAAATGAGTATATGACTTTTTAACTACTCAAAGAAATGCATAAATTAACGATTATATTCAACTCTCAAAAAATTTATATTACCTATTTTAACTAAAATGCTTGTGGAATTTGGAGTATAAAATATTATGAAATATTAGTTATATCTTCTTTTAAAATAATATTTAAATCACATCCCTACTTTTGTAACGAAAAACAATGAATTTGCCATTAAAAGCAATTAATAAACAGAAAAAGGATAAAAAAACTAAAAATATTAGTTAATAATTCTACCTTATACTATTATACAGTTTTATTCGCTAGACCACTACCTATAAATCTGAAACGTTACTTGTAGTAACGTTCTAAAACCACTACGGCGCTACCCATAATCTACTCCAACTGCTACCCGCTACTACAACCACTACCTTACCAAACACTCATAGTTTTCTTAATTAGGGTTTTTATCTTGTGTTGTCCAACTGCTACCCGCTACCTGCTACCTAAAACGCTAGTGCCAAACAGAGCCTAAGTTATTAATTTTCTTAATATTTACATTAGATTTTTTCCAAAGGTATTTATATTAGTTTATTAGTATTGATTCATTTAGTTTTAAATATGTTCTTGCTTTGGAATCTAGTTCTTGTTTATCGTATGCTCGACACATGCATTAGATAAATATCTTTTGCCAATCTACTGTAATTAACCCTCTATTTAGCATGTTATTCATGTGGTTGCTGCAAGAAGACAAAGTTAATAACAATTTTCTCTTCTCCAATTTCATGCCTGCAGGTGCTAGCATTTTAGGCAGTTCGCCTTGAAGTTAAGTTCAAGATAACTTCTGACAGTATAAAATAGCTATCATTATTGGATGTAAGAAAATAATAGTTGTAGAATGATAGCTATTAATGTACTTATTTATGAGTCCGGCTATAGAAGTTAAACTAGGTTTGAAGCCCATGCGTTGCACGGGTTGTTATTTATTTTATTTTATTCCAATTTTTTTGTTAATATTATTTTTGATTTTGTGTTGCTATGAAATAAGATTTGTCAACACCATTGTGTTATTTTATTTTATTTTATTCCAATTTTTTTGTTAATATTATTTTTGATTTTGTGTTGATGTGAAATAAGATTTTTCAACACCATTGTATATACATACTTCCTCCGTTCTTTTTCTACCATAACAACTACCGCTTTAGGTAGTTTCATCTTTTGGAACCATTCCACTTTTGGTAAAAAAAAAAAGTAACTACAGTTGACAATATTACCTTTACTTTATGTTAATAAAACCATCATTAATTACCGAAATTGCCTTATAAAGTTGTGTTTAATTTTTTAAGGATTTATTTATCCCCTACTCTAGTTAACTAAAGAGGTACCTCTATGCTAAACTAACCATTTTTTATTTCCTTAAAAACCATGCCCAAACCAATTGTTGAAGTAGAAAAAAAACGGAGAAAGTATTTGTCATTATACTGTGATTTCTAGATTTGTTGTTGTGATATATAAATTTTATAATTTTTAATATTCAATTGAATACTATAGTTAAGTCTATTATTAAATGGTATCTCAATAACAGGTATGACTGCTAATACAGTTTTAACATGAATAATACCCGAATGATACTTTAAGAAAGTAGAGGGTAATAACTTAATAGATGCACTAAGCCACAATTTCAACTTTTAATATAGCACATAAACACAAACACATATAGAATGGAAGATGGGAAAGCCAAAATGAAGATTATAATGATATTATCATGAAGAAAATTAATTAAATATAAAACTAACCTCTATTAATAATCGGAAAAACAATTTAAGAGAAAAAAATACATCTTCATTAATCATGACCATATCAATACTTATCAAATTTCCCGCTTTTTTATGATCCGTGACTTCAAATAGTCTAGAAATGCGAACCTTAATTTCCAAATAGTTTTAGTAGAATTAAGTTAATGGAGAAAAGAATAAGATCTGATATATGGATATATGGAAAAAAAAAATTATGTATACAATAAATATTATAAGAATAAAATAATTAGTCAATTGCATAATACCTCTGCAATCTCGATGACAAACTTTTATTTGATTCTTCATGTAATGCCATCATGGAATGCTATCGGTTCAAAACTATAGATATGAATTTTCTTATCTTCATATGAATTAATTTTTAAAAGTATGATTTTAAAAGACATAATTACTATTGTCACATATTATATGCTATGTTTATAGTTATTTTTTAATTATTTAAAATAAAGAATAAATTATACGTTATTATTCATCTAAATAAATATATTTTCATAAGTTGTAAAACTATATTGTATATGGATCTTATTTCGAAGCATATTTCGAGCACTCTTCGACGGTAAAAAAAAATTGTACTATTGCGAATTATTTAGCAAAAGTTATATTTAATTTACATAGTATAATAATTTAGTTTGTTTATTTAAAATTAGACTGTAATCTTCACTCATCCAGAACACCTTATATGTACTTATATCTATGTTGAACACCATTTTCTTTCAAAAAAAATAATTGTTGAGCACTATTTTCTTAAGAAAATTAAAAGTTAATAAGAATGACATGGAATGCTTAGGTGAAGCTCTTTATAATATTCTAAGGTTGTTTTATTTAAATCAAACTCTTATTTTTACATAATCCAAAACTCTAATATATATATGTAATTGTATCGCTATAGATTTTAGTTTTTGTTGTAACAAAGTTTCCTTAATAAATTTTGTTGCAATACTATATTGTTTTGGTTTAGTTGAGTAAGGTTGAGGTTTTGAAAGATAATATGTTTAATCCTGTAAATTGGACCTATAATCAAATGTTATAATCACATGTAATACACTATACTTAATACTTATAGCTATTATTATATTTATCTAAAAAAAGACTAAATAATGTCCTACAATTCATCTAATTTAATATATTTTCATGAGTTATAAAACTATATTGTAAATATATCCTATTTTGAAGCAAATTTCAAGCACTCTCCACTGATAAAAAAAGTTATAATGTTTTGAATTAGGTAGCAAAAGTTAAATTCAATTTAATATAATAATTTAGGTTGTTTATTCAAATGCAAATCTAATTTCCTCCTGTTGTATCCTAGCATCTACGGTTCTCTTAACGACACATGGGCTCATCAGAGCCGTACACGTGTCACCCTATTCAAAATGAAAAGAAGGCTTAACCTCTGGGCTATACTCAGTTGAAGTAAAAGGATTGAATTTCTGGCCCAACAGTCAGAATCCAGTACTATCAGGTGGCTGAAGGAGAGTGGTTAATAGACTTTCACCAGTCCTGGTCTGCCACGTGTCATTATCTGATTCCCCAGCCAATCAGAAGCCACTATTCTAGGGCAGATTTTAAGGATAGCTGTCAACTTGCTATCACTATAAATACCCTGAAATCAGGAGAAACATTCATTCAATGAAAACAGTGCAAAGTTACTCTGATAAAATACTCTCTCACTTTCTCTCTCTATCTCTACTTTCTCTCACTACTCCTGATATCTGACTTAAGCTTCGGAGGGGGAACCACCAACCAAACCTCCAGGGTGGGTCCCTTTTTGCAGGTTCGGGAGCGAAGCCAAGGCTAAGGACTAAGCGGATTCAGACATCGTTGCACAAGTCTCCAGCTGAAGAACACTCAAGATACTAATTTACTTGCTCGACAAGGAAGCTAAGCCTACAGCTTACTTGTTGGACAAGTGGACAAAACAATTGGCGCCGTCTGTAGGGAGACGCAACGATGACTGATTGTCAATCGTCCAACATTGCCAGGAATCGAAGCCTTCAAGTTAATTTCGAAGATACGGTGGAGCATGAAAGACCACCTAGAGGAAGAGATAGACCCCCGTCCATTGTCAATGTTCCTGGACCAAGCAAAGAACCCGGTCATCCAAGTGAATCTGGATCGTCCGGTGGCTCGCCGCCCACCTGGAGAATGTGCTGAATGACTTTCGGACTAAGATGGCGGCGGTCGCCCAGGAAAGCATTAAAAGCAATATGCTGTTTTTTCATCACAACCCGGAGCCAGCTGCTAACAATCCACCTCGTCCTAGAGGACGTTCTCAAGTAGATCGTCCAGGTCCTAGTCGACATGTTCGTCAGGAGGCCTCTAGGAGGACAACAAGAGGAAAGCAGCCAGAGGATAATGATCAACGAAGAAAGATGGACTGGAACCTGGTGGTGAGGACTCAGGACCATGTTCGTCCAAGCGGGCACCGCATGGAAACAGATGCCAGAGAGTATCCAGAAGCAAAGAAAGCTGCTGCATAACAACGATCAGCGACAGAATCTACACCATATTTGAGAGACCCTCCTTTGAGGTTGTCGTCCAGAGGGGACGGATGAAGTTTAAGTCACTCTCTTGTTCATCCGCGACAGGAGAAGACAGTGGCTCAGCCCATGGTCTATAGGCATCCAGTGCCTGCGAACACTTCATCCAATCCTGTAATGAAAGAATATCGCAAGGAGTTCATACCCATTGAGGGACAGCTGGGAGCCCTCCGGATCAACTGGCCTACCCCATTCTCGGCCAGGATCATGGAGGCGCCCCCCTTCCCAAAGGTAAAACTCCCAACCATCAGATGATCACCTGTCTGCTTACAAACATCAGATGTACGTCCAAGGAGTGGACGATGCTACTTGGTGTAAGAATTTCCCAGCTACCTTGAAGGGAGTAGCTCAGAAGTGGTTCAATAATCTTCCCCCTAATTAAGTCAACAATTTTTCTGAACTAAGTTTCTTATTCACTAGTCACTTTGTTGCCAACAAGTAAGAGCAAAAGACAAGCATGCACCTAGGCAAGGTCGTCCAGGGACCTAAGGAGGCTCTTAGAAGTTTCGTTAAGAGATTCAACCTAGAAGCACTTCAGATCCAAGATCTTAATGCTGGAGTAGCCTTTGACGCCTTCATCAGGGGTCTAAGGCCAGGAAGTTTTAAGTTTGATCTTGTTAAGAAGAAAATCTCCACTCTTGCTGAGGCTTTAAGAGAAGCGGAAGCGTTTATCCACGCTACCGAAGTGTGTGCTGAAGCAAAACATCCCGAGTCTAAGAAGCCTGAAGAGGTTGCTCAGCCAAAGAAAAGCAACCCCAAAAAGGCCGAGACCTGGGCTATAGCCGCTACCACCACTTCGTCTAGAAGGAGCAAGAGAAAGGAGGCCGAGCCATCCTCATCCAATCCCATTGAGTTTAACAAAGACCAATACTCCATTCTCATGGAGATTAAGGATCAATATGAGTTGAAGGCCCCAGCTGAGATGGAAACCCCTTATAGAAATAGGGATAAGAGCAAGTATTGTCACTTCCACAAGGATTGTGGTCATGAGACTAATGAATGTAAGCACCTCAAGAGAGCTTTGGAGGATTTAGCCCGAAAAGGAAAGATGAACTCCTATATGCCTCAAGGGGGAAGGAAGTTTCTGAGGAAAGATGATTGGCATAACAAGAAGAAGGAGAGTGCAAGCACAGACGAAGATATTGTTCTCGTAATCTCAAGAGGGTTTCTCTTTGGAGGACCAACCAATAGAGGGCACAAAAACTACCTTAGGGAGCTCGGCCAAGTTTTGTTAGCTGATTAGACAAAGGCTGAGCCCTTCCCAAGGGTGGTGGTTAGTGAGCAAGATCGAGGTAGGTTGAGGACTCCCCATGATGATCCTTTGGTTGTAGAAATGAAAATAGCAAATTTGAGAGTAAGAAGGATCCTGATCGACACCGGAAGCTCGACGGACATCATTAGTGCTGATTGCTTGTCCAGACTAAAGTTTGAGGAGAAGAACTTAGTTCCCGTTCACCATCCCATCATAGGGTTTGGGGGAGGATTCATCCATCCAATGGGAACTGTTACTTTGCCCGTTCGAGTGGGAGAAAAGGATGCAGCTAGAACCCCGTTTATCAAATTCTTGGTGGTCCGAGACTTGACAGCCTACAATGTTATTCTTGGACGACCAACTCTGAATCATGTCAAAGCAGTAATAGTAACTCACCTGATGTTGATGAAGTATGAGTGTGATGATGGCCAGATTGGCTCATTATATGGAGACCAGCAGGTGCCTAGGGAGTGTTATTTGACTACTCTTAAGCCGTCATCATGGAAGATAGGCAACAAAGGTCAGACGAAGGTTGCTGGTGAAAGGAAAACGTCTCAAGTAGAGAAAGATCAGACGAAGGTGGCTAGCGAGAGGAAAACGTCTGGAATTGTCAAAGGCCAAGTCGCCTCTTTAAAGATGATCATTGAGAGTCCTCAGACGCCTCTCGCTCCCTCAAGGAAGGCGTCTGAGCATCTCCCAAGCAAGAAGAGAAAATATGAAATCATCAAGGAAGAACCTTCCTCGTCTGAAGAAGTCATGGCCATCATGGGACCGACAGTAGAACGTCCAGAGCCAGTTGAAGCTCCTGAAGAGGTACGTCTGGATGAAGCTCGTCCAGAGAGGACCCTCAAAATTGGATCTTCACTCGGTCCTGATTTGAAGGGTCATCTAGTGCACTTGCTGAAAGAATTTCAAGATGTGTTTGCCTATTGCGTTGAAGAGATGCCTGGAATTGATCCGGAGGTAGCCGTCCATCGGCTGAATGTTGATCCAAATTCGAAACATGTTCGTCAGAAGAAGAGGCATTTGGGACCGGCTATGAATCAAGCGGTCGACCAGGAAGTTCAGAAGTTGTTGGAGTCAAAATTCATCAAAGAGACTTATTATCCAGAATGGATAGCAAATGTGGTCATGGTGCCAAAGCCCAATGACACCTGGAGGATGTGTGTGGACTACACAGACCTCAACAAGGCTTGTACCGAGGACAGCTTCCCTTTGCCTAAGTTGGATCGTCTAGTAGATTCCACAGCCGGCCATGCTTTGCTGAGCTTCATGGACGCCTATTCAGGTTTTCACCAAATTCCGATGTGGCCAGAGGATCAGGACAAAACGTCCTTCATTACTGAAAAAGGACTGTATGGCTGGGTGAGGATGCCATTCGGCCTGCGCAATGCCCCGGCCACTTTTCAAAGATTGATCAATACTGTTTTTCAGCCACAGTTGGGACGAAACATGGAGGCATATATTGACGATATGATAGTCAAGAGCCGTCAAGAAGAAAGTCATGTTGGTGATTTGAGAGAAACTTTTGAAACTCTCAGGAAATACAAGTTAAAGCTGAACCCCAGCAAATGTGTCTTCGGGGTCTTGTCAGGGAAGTTTTTAGGTTTCTTGGTGCACCAGAGAGGTATAGAGGCTAATCCCGAAATGATTCAAGCTATTCTAGATATGAAGTCTCCTTCAAAGACAAAGGAAGTACAGAGACTGACGGGTTGCTTGGCTGCCCTTGGACGTTTCTTGTCTAAGTCAGGCGACAAGTGCCATCACTTCTTTGCCACGATAAAAAAAAAAAGCCAAGATCACCTTCGGCAGCTTCCTAGGTTGGTCAGTCCAGCCGAAGGGGAAAAACTGTTTGTATACTTGGCAATGTCCACTCAAGCTGTGAGTGTCGTCCTTCTGGCTGAAAGAGAGTCCGTCCAAGTTCCCATATACTTTGTGAGTCATGTGCTCAAAGATGCGGAAAATAGGTATACTCCAGTCGAGAAGTTTGGATTGACCCTAGTCATGGCCAGCAGAAAGTTGAGGCCTTATTTCTTGGCGCGCAGTATAATCGTCTACACTGATCAACCTTTGAAGCAACCGCTGGGCGGATGCTAAAATGGGCGGTTGAGCTTAACATGTTTGATATATCATTTGAACCAAGGAAAGCCATTAAGGGGCAAGCCTTGGCAGATTTTATAGTTGAGCTTACTCGGCCAACCATAGAGCCAATATCTGATCCAACTAAAGGAAGGAAGCATTGGACGTTCATGGTTGATGGATCGTCCACAGTCAATGGATGTGGAGCAGGAATCATTTGTCAATCTCCCGAAGGGGACAAGTTTGAATATGCATTAAGATTCCAATTCAAAGCATCCAATAACGAAGCTGAATATGAAGCACTCTTAGCTGGAATCAAAATGTGCAAGGCGGCTAGAGCTGTTGAGATTGAGGCCAAATCGGACTCCATCTTAGTCCTCAGCCAGGTCAATGGAGATTTTGAATGCAAAGAAGCATCAATGAGCAAATACTTGCGACTGATCAAGGATGAGATTGAGCCATTAAAACGATTTGTTCTCGACCAAGTACCAAGGTCAGAAAATCATCAAGCAGATGCTCTCTCAAAATTGGCCAGCTCGGCTGAAGGTGATGTGGCAAGAACAGTTTTTTGGGAAGTCAAACCCAAAAAGAGCATTAACCAAGAGCAGATCATGTTTCTTAGCCGAGGAGCAGTCTGGATGGAGCCTATCATAGAATACAAGAAGACGGGACGATTGCCTTCTGACCCTGTAGAGGCTAAGTATGTGAAGGCTAGAGACAAGTGGTTTGAACTATGGGATGAGACCCTTTACAAGAAGTCATTCAACCGTCCTCTCCTCAAATGCATCACCAGAGAAGATGGCCTAGAAGTTCTGAAAGAACTCCATGAGGGAGCTTGTGCATCGCACATTGGGGGAAGAGCATTAGGAGAAAAGGCTTTAAGGACGGGGTACTACTGGCCTACCTTAAAGGAGGATGCTTTAGCCTATGCAAAGAAGTGTGACAGTTGTCAGAAGCATGGAAATGTGCATCAAAAGCCGTCCAACTATTTAACTCCCATCTTGTTCCCTCTGCCTTTTGCCAAATGGGGCATGGATATCTTAGGACCTTTCCCTGTGGCCGCTGGGCAAAAGAAGTTTGTGATAGTAGCAGTGGACTAATTCACTAAATGGATAGAAGCTGAAGCCATGCGAGGAATAACAACAAACGACGTCAAGGGCTTCATCTGGAAAAACATTATAACTCGTTTTGGCATGCCTCAGTCCATCGTCTTTGATAATGGTCCACAGTTCGAAACGCCTAGGCTGAAAGAGTGGTTGTCAGAAAGAGAAATCAAAGCTCACTTTGCAGCAGTCGCCCACCCACAAGCCAATGGGCAAGTCGAGTCCTTCAACAAAATTCTATCAAATGGAATCAAGAAGAAGCTGGATAACGCCGAGGGACAATGGGTTGAAGAGCTGCAATTGGTGTTATGGTCCATTAGGACAACCGCTAAGAATTCTACAGGCGAGACGCCTTTCATGTTAGTCTATGGCACTGAAGCCGTCTTGCCCATTGAGGTTGAAGAGCCCACCCTACGAGTCATGTTATACACAGAGGATGCCAACTGGGCTGTATTGCGCATGGCTTTGGACCAATGCCAGAGGTCAGGGGCAATGCCTTGCTAAGAATGCAATTGTACAAACTGCGAATGGCTTGGGAGTTTAACAAAAGAGTTGTTAGACGACCGCTCAAGGTGGGGGATCTTGTTCTAAGAAAGATGGAAGCGGTTGGACGAGCTAAAGAGTTAGGGAAACTAACACCTAATTGGGAAGGACCTTATCTGATTATCCAAGAGCTACGCAGTGGGACTTTTCGTCTCCAAGATCTAGATGGACGATTTATACAGCGTACATGGAATTCAGATAATTTAAAGAAGTACCACGTCTAGCGCAGTTCACTGTCAGATACCTATAAGGTAGTTAGTAGTTACTCCAAAGCGCCACAGCACATGTTAGGAGGAAGAATTGTATACATGCATCTTGGCATTTAGTCAAGCAAAATCCATATAATACAATTCCTACTTTCTTATTTCTTTGTTTATTTTCACCAAGTTAATTCACTTTGGGGCATTAAATCAGTTACTCGTCTAAAAGTGACAATTACTTGGACAAAAATACAAACAATAACAGAACGTCAAAATTGCTCACTTCTACGCCGAACATCACTCCCTCAAAGAGACCGGCCAAAAATATAACACATATATGGCCGTCAAATTGACAAAACCTCTAGTAAGAGTAACGTCAAAGTCTCTGAGAGAAAGCTGGCCTGAAATAAGACCTTTGTAAAGGATACTTACTTTCAAAAGCACGGACAGCTAAGTAGTCCAGACCCTAGTAAGGGATCGCTACTTAATGACGAGTGTTGCTCCCTCAAGGAAGCCGGCTAAAACATGCTTTGAACATGTATCTCAAGCTCGTCCATCAACTTCAACAGGCTCAACCAAGGATGGCCGCTCTCCTTCTTGGACTTTGGCTCGCCCACCATGTACGGTTGAGCTAAGCCCAAGAAAAGGGGGGATGATAGAAGCCTATAGGACGAGCTAAAGAGAACAGGTCGTCCAAAAACCAGGACCTAGCCAATAGATGCATTTGTGATGGTTTGATAGTGCAGGACGAATGATGGTAGCTCGAGCAAAACGGCTTGAAAGTGGTTCGTCCACAATTCAAACAGACATTGGTCGTCCTCCCTCTTTGGGCAAGGCTCGTCTAATTAAGCAGAATATCTAAAAATCCCGGACGAATATCAACAAATACTTAGATATTTCATGAAATAACTGGTAATCGTCCAAGGGCAAGGATGGCAATCTTCTCGATCGTCCAAGGGCAAGGAACAGGTGTTACAAGATTGTATTATTTATATAAGGCAGATCATCCAATAGTTGAGAACGAGTCTATTCTTGTACTTGGAGACTATTCATACAGACTAAAATCGTCTAAAGGCAAGCAAGCTGAACTTTCCTTAAAACATCGGCAAGGATGTTCAACGATCATGACGAAGTTAATATTATACTTGGTCAAATTGGAATTTACGAAAATAAGAGAAGCAATTGGCAAAGAGTTCTTCATATATATCAATAGCAAAAATTTACAACTTAAGGCTACTGAAGAGCTAAGACTACAACGGCAGACAAGCCAAGAAACTTAGAAAAATAAACCTAAAGCTAGGCTTCATCTTCAGCGCGTGTTTCTTGGTTGTCCTCAGGCTTCTCATCCTCGTCTTCGTCTTTAGGCCCCCCACCCTCGGCTGCAGCCTCGTCGTCCGACTCTAAGAATTCCGGAGGTTCCTCGGTGCATACCATAGCCCGATGGACACTCTGTTGGTATTCCAGACGACGCACAAAGCTGGGAACCTCATCAGCCTCAGCCAGCATCTCGAAGGCCTTGACGGCCCAGCCTTTAGACGTTTCGATGACTTGCTCCAACCCTTCCTTGGCATCATCGAAGGCCTTGGCCGCCTGGCTCTCTAGACGGGCAGTTCTCGCCCTCAGAAGAATATTCTCCTTCCTTAGCTACGCGGCGGCGAGAAGGGCGACATTTCTTTCATCCCTTAGATCAGTGGAGACAGCATCAATGACCATCTTCAGACGGTCCTGTTCCTTGAACATGTCATTAATAGTAACAAGATAATTCTTGTTTTTCGACTCCGTAAGAGCCGATCTTTTCTCCAAAGCCTCCAGAGATTGACGATGGAGTGTATTAGCCATCTCAATATCATGGATGGCCTTGTCGCCTGCCGTAGTCGCCATATGGACGAGCTGTTTATTCTCTTTCCTTAGCTCCCTCGCCCAGTCTTTCGATCGATCTTTGCGAGCAAGAAGCTGGAACAATGAAAACAAACCAAGTTATTAGACGAGTTACGGAGTCAAAAGTTGTGGTAGTATAAAACAAGGCAGGCATTAAATAATACCTCGGCAGCAAGCTGAGACATGTAGCCCACATGCCCGGCTGACGCTCCCCTTAATCCTTTAATGTAGGATTCAGGGTAACACTTGAAGAGCTCCTGCTTAAGCCGCTCTTTTTCCAGCCTTGACATTTTGGCGAAGGCAGGAGAAGACTCCTCGTCTGAATCAACGGTGGGAGGAGTTGGGGGAATAGCAGGGCCTTTGCCCTTATCTGAAAGAGGGGGAGAGCCAGTTATCTTGATAGGAAAGACGATGACTTGTCTATTGGACGGACTCATGGACCGTCCACCGACCCGCATCGTCCTAACTATATTCGGGTAATACGACTCACCAGACGAGAGTGATGCCGTCCTAACAGCTAAAGGCATCTGCGGCACCAGCTTAGCCACCGAGCCGCTGAACCCTGGATAGTTCTCGGCGGCAGTCTCAGATTCTGGTGCAACCAAAGCTAAGGCGGACTCTGGATTGATCTCAGCAGAGTTAGCCGGCAAAACGCTCAGCGGAACAGCAAGATGCGCACCCTTTTCCTCCTCGACAGGGGCAACAGTTGAAGGCTCCTTTTTAAGGGCCTTAACTTGTGGGGGAGGCATGTTTCTCTCTCCAGCCTCGCCAGCAGGAGCCGTCTTATCTGCCCTCTTCCTTGTAAAGCCCTTAGGCTTCTTCGCTGAAGGCTGGTCAGCTGCTGTGGTTGGCCTCTTTTTGGACGAGGACGACTTCCCAGTTGGAAGTTTGTTTGTAGGAGCATTTTTCTACAAAAAGTGAACAAGTTATCAAATTGGTCGTCCAAGGAACAAAAGTTATAATTACTATTACAAGGCTTCAGACAAAAATCGCCCGAAGAAGGAAGGCGTCTTAAAATGAGCACCTCCTCTCCTAAAGGAACCTCGTCTGAATCTGAATACAGACGAGGGTGGCCAGAAGAAGGTAGCCGTCCAAGCCTGGACGTTCTCCTTCTCCATGCTGACTTCGCCCAAGAAAAGAAAAAATAAAGTCTTGGACGAGTCCCAAAGGTACTCGTCCAAAGATATCCAAATCACAGACGAGAGTGGCCCGAAGAAGGTAGCCGTCCAAGCATGGACGTTTTCCTTCTTCATGCTAACTTCGTCCGGAAAAAGAAAAGAAAGGTGATTTACAAAGTCTCAGACGAGTATGGCTCCAAGAAGGTGGCCGTCCAAGCTTGGACGCCTTCCTTCTTCGGGATACCCTCGTCCAGAGAAAGTTAAGAATAGCGCTCGTCCATGGACTACAACCTTTCAGACGAATATGGCTCCAAGAAGGTGGCCGTCCAAGTTTGGACGCCTTCCTTCTTCGAGTTGTCCTCTTTCAGAAAAAGTTATGAATGGCGCTCGTCCATGGACCACAAAGTCTCAGTCGAGTATGGCTCCAAGAAGGTGGCCGTCCAAGCTTGGACGCCTTCCTTCTTCGGGCTACCCTCGTCCATAGAGAGTTTCTGAGTGTCACTCGTCCAAAGGCTATAAACTCTCAGATGAGTATTGCCCCAAAAAGGTGGCCATCCAAGATTGGACGTTCTCCTTCTTTGGGTGATACTCGTCCAAAAGTTGGATGCCAATTCCAGACGGGCCACAATGATACTCGTTCAAAAAAAAAAAAAAAAATATATATATATATATATATATTGTGTTACCAGTGTTTCAGCCCTTTTCTCGGCACTGCTCTTTGCATACTCCTTCCACAGATTGTCTGTAAATTTGGACATGCTGATTTCGCCCGTCCAAGATGCCTTGAGACGTTGTTTAGCCGAGTCTGCAAAAGAAGGACAAAAATGAGTTTGTCAAATGAATTATGGACGAAGAGTTCTACTTGGAGTATTTGAAGGTATACCTCCGTCTTGGGCCAGCCACAAGTTGGCGG
Source organism: Beta lomatogona (assembly GCA_947646795.1). Taxonomy (NCBI): domain Eukaryota; kingdom Viridiplantae; phylum Streptophyta; class Magnoliopsida; order Caryophyllales; family Amaranthaceae; genus Beta; species Beta lomatogona. The sequence goes on from CANSNZ010000447.1 coordinate 2,229,980, forward strand.
CGACCAAGAAATCATCATGGTAAAACATTTCTTTAAAGGGTATCCAGTTAGTTGGACCCTTAGAAGATCGTTGGCCGGGCCTGGAGTACTCCTTTATTCTGAAGTACTCCACCACCTCTTCGTTAAAGATGTCCTCCAATTCCAGCCAAGACTGTTTCCTCCCCGTATTTGTGACGGACCAATTATAAGCTTTATAGCTCTCGGTGGTATAGTCGTTGGCCCCGCGTAAGAAAATGAAGTCAGCTTTCCACTCGTGCATCTTTGACGGCTTGCCCCAAGCCGTCATGAAGCCTGGACGGTTGCAGATGCTGAGCCATGCCCCGTCCACTGCACCTGGTACCTTGGCCGCATAGCGCATGTGAGTAAAGGCTTGAAGGGAAAGAGCCAGGCCGCGCAGTTCGCAGACGGCAATGAACTTCAAGATGTTGTGCCAAGCGTTTGGGGCCAGTTGGTTATGGCCGATGTTGTAGTAATTCAGCACTTGCTCTATGAATTCGTGGAGAGGGAACCTTAATCCCGCGTCCAAAGCCAGTTTGTAGACGGCAAAATGGTTTTTTGGAGCACTCAGTATTGTCGCGTCTTTATTTGGTATGACGAAGGAGAAGCCTGACAAGAGAGATAACTAGGGTCTGGTCCTATTTTCTCTAGCCATTTGCGATTAACTAAGATAAATCTAGGGTCAGAAAGGGGACCTAAGCGCCTTCTAATCTCCGAAGAGGTAGTAGAGGCCTCGTCTCGGCAGCATCAGATCCGCTGTCGTTATTCTCTTCGACGGTGTCCTCCATATCGACGTCCCTGCCAGACGGACTGGCCTCCGGGTTTATTTCGGATTCTTCTAAGTCATGGTCAAAGGAAGAAGCCCTGCCCAAAGCCTCTGCACTTTGAACTTCTCTTGCCTCATCGGGCACCCGTCTAGTAGATTCTTCCATATCTGAACTATCTGACGGGATTATAGCTTTTCGTCTTAGACGGGCCGTTTGCTTGACGCGCGCCGATTACCCCCGCACGGGTAAAGACCGAGTCGTCGACTTTCTCGGCCAAAAGAATAAAAAAATATATAGTCGACCAGAAGAGGCCCAACTCTAGAATGTGCCGAAGAAGAAGTATCGGTTCTAGGGTCAAGACAAGTTCTTGGTCGGCTAAGATTATTTGAGGAAGAAGATTCCATTTTATTGATTTTCTAAGAAAAAATAAAGAGTAAAGAAGAATGAAAAGAACCAAGAAACGATACCTGCTAAGAACGTCTGGACGACTCGGAGAAGAGTGATGAAGCTGGACGATCTCTCTCTCTCTCTAGAAAAGTTGCAGAGCTCCTCTCTCTAGAAAAATTCGCTCAAGGTGTGAAATGATTAAATGTCCTCACACCAAGAGTACTTATAGGGGGGTAAAAAACTTATGGAGCCGGTCAGAAATGACCGAAGAAAAGAGGACAACGGTCGGTTATGACCGGCAAAATCCTGGAAAGGGCGCGTCCTTTCCTCCATTTTGAATGCACTACCTTCTGTAAAACGGGCCTCAACCGTCAGATGGGCCAACAAAAAGTTACCTTGGGTAAAAGGGCATTAACCGTCAGATGGGCCAATAGTGAAAGCCCTTTTAGGGGCAAATGTTGTATCCTAGCATCTACGGTTCTCTTAACGACACATGGGCTCATCAGAGCCGTACACGTGTCACCCTATTCAAAATGAAAAGAAGGCTTAACCTCTGGGCTATACTCAGTTGGGGTCAAAGGATTGAATTTCTGGCCCAACAGTCAGAATCCAGTACTACCAGGTGGCTGAAGGAGAGTGGTTAATAGACTTTCACCAGTCCTGGTCTGCCACGTGTCATGATCTGATTCCCCAGCCAATCAGAAGCCACTATTCTAGGGCAGATTTTAAGGATAGCTGTCAACTTGCTATCACTATAAATACCCTAAAATCAGGAGAAACATTCATTCAATGAAAACAGTGCAAAGTTACTCTGATAAAATACTCTCTCACTTTCTCTCTCTATCTCTACTTTCTCTCACTACTCCTGATATCTGACTTAAGCTTCGGAGTGGGAACCACCAACCAAACCTTCAGGGTGGGTCCCTTTTTGCAGGTTCGGGAGCGAAGCCAAGGCTAAGGACTAAGCGGATTCAGACATCGTTGCACAAGTCTCCAGCTGAAGAACACTCAAGATACTAATTTACTTGCTCGACAAGGAAGCTAAGCCTACAGCTTACTTGTTGGACAAGTGGACAAAACACCTCCTATCCAAAACTCTTTTATGTATTTAAATATATGTAGAATTCTATTTTTTTTTTCAAATATTTAAAATAAAAACTAATGACATGACAATCCTAATTGGCACTCTCTATCTCATAAATTATAGAACTATATTGTAAATGGATCTTATTTCGAAGCATATTTCGAGCATTATCTAATGGTATAATATTTTGGATTAGGTAGCAAAAGTTATACACAATTTACATAATATAATAATTTAGGTTGTTCATTCAAAACGAAACTCTAAATTTTGCTTATCCAAAACTCCTTATATGTATTTAAGTCTATGTAGAACTCTATTTTTAGAAAAAAAAAATTGATGACATGACAATCCTACATGGCGCTCTATATTTCATAAGTTGTAGAACTATATTGTAAATGGATCTTATTTCGAAGCATATTCTGAATGCTCTCCAATGGTACAAAAATTATAATATTCCAAATTATGTAGCAAAAGTTATACACAATTTTCATAATATAATAATTTAAGTTGTTGATTCAAATCCAAACTCTAATTTTTGCTTATCCAAATCTCCTTTTATGTATTTAAATCATGTAGAACTCTATTTTTTTTAAAAGTAAAAATATAAATTGATGACGTGACAATCCTACGTGGCGTGCTCTATGAGCTCGAAATCTTGAGGAGCTCCCTATGCTCCCGAAAAGTTCCTCCTTTATATATATATATATATATATATATATATATATATATATATATATATATATATACATATATATATATATACATACATATATACATATATACATACATATATACATATATACATACATATATATATATATATATTGATTGTTCACAAAATTGTTGGTACCGAATAGGTTCCTTTTTCTTTTTCTTTTAAAATTTCACCTAAAAATTGAAAAAAGAAAAAAGTGTCATGTGTACATCTATCTATACAGAATTCTTGTCTATCCAAAATTTATGTGTACACGTCCAAAAATTATTTTTGCAAATCCAAAAAGCATGTTTGCACATTAATGATCTATTTTGCACAACCATATATTATGGTTGTACATTCATAAATTTGTTTAATTTATACATCTTAAAAACTATGTTTGCATATCCATAATTTTTTTAAGGTTGAGGTGGTGGAGTAGTGACATCGCTTCCCACCTCATATCCTTGAGGTCTAGGGATCAAACCTCATGGGACTCATTTAAGGATTTCCCTTTATCCCTCCTCAAGTGAGTCCCCTTCATCTTACCTTAAAAAAAATATCCATAATTTATTTTTATACTTACACATCTAATATTGATTTTGAGTTTTGCACATCCATAATCTCTTTTATATAATATCTCTTTTCACCTTATACATGCCTAATTTTTTTTTTTCACCATAACGTACTCCTAATACTAGTTGCCATCAATTTTGGTCATCATATTCTTTCTTTTGTCCGATCTTCACCACGGATCAAGTTTCGTCATCTTTCCAAGTTTAATTTTCTCTCATGAAATAAGGCCCCGTTCTTTTGGATTGAGAGAAACTGAACAATAATGCAGAGAGTAACTGAAAGGAATTGAACTGGACTGAACTGAACTGAAAATAAGTCCAAAAGATCAAGGCCTAACTTATTTCATATCTACACTCTTTGTCCTCATGCCCCTTCCTTTGGGTAACCACTAACATTGATCTCAGGGTTTACATATAAGTAGCATAAATAGCACTATTTGAGGCATAATTTGTCACAAACTCTTAATGCCATGTTAGAAAAATAATTTTGATCCTTTTTTTTTCAATTGAAAGAGTTAACCATCGTTAACAAATGTTACCTTAAACAAAAATTTTATCCAAGAACCATAAGTAAATGTCATACTTCCTCCGTATCAAATTAATTGCAACAAATCCTTCGACACAGACTCCTAGGCAAAATTTTTTAAGGTAAGATTAACAAAGGTAAGGGCAATGTTTAGTGTACTTAACCACCACCAAGTACCACCACTACATACTGCCGCCACCACCGAAACGCCACCACCACCACCGAAACGCCACCACAACCACCAACAACCACCGTCAAAAGCCAAAAACCACCGAAATTCGAATCCATAATCCACCGAAATTCGAATCCAAAAACCACCAACAAAATCCGCCGAAATTCGAATCCAAAACCCACCGAAATTCGAATCCAAAAACCACCAACAAATCGAAGAGAGAGAAGAACAAAGGTGGAGAAAGAACGAAGGAACGAAGGTGAGAGATCTGGTGTGGATTTCGGGTGGAGAAAGAACGAAGGAACGAAGGTGAGAGATCTAGTGTGGATTTCGGGTGGAGAAAGAACAAAGGAAGATGGAGGTTCATTCCGGATTTCGGGTGGATTTAGGCTGGTGGTGGAGGAGATCGAAGATAGGAGGCGATGATGGTGGTGGTGGATGGAGGAGATCGAAGATGATGATGATGCTGGTCGGGGACACCGACGAGATTTGTGATGGTGATGGTGGTGGTGGTGGTGGTGGTGGTGGTGGCAGGAGGATGGAGATAGGAGATCAGAGGAGAGATAAATGGTGGTGGGTGGTGGAGTGAAGGTGGTATTGAAGGGAGGGAGGGGTTATATTTAGGTTGATTAATTGTGATTATGTTTGTAATTAATTTAATTTGGGTAGTATAATATGTGTTTTAGTTTTTTAATAAGGACATTTTGGTAATTTCAGGGGTAAAAATCATACCAAAAATAGAAAGAAGGCAATTGTTGCATTTAATTTGAAACAACCATTTTTAGAAACTATTGCATTTAATTTGATACGGAGGAAGTATGATATAAAATGAACTTATCAAAACTTATATTATATTATTTGAACTTATCTTATCTTATATGAACTTATCTTATTTTATCTTATATTAACTTATTAGACTTTATGATGTTTGTATTATTAGACTTATCTTCTTCTTCTTCTTTTTTCACGGGATTATTAGACTTATCTTATCTAATATGAATTTATTTTATCTTATCTGAACTTATCTTATCTGAACTTATTGAAATAAGTTAAATTAAGTTGAATATAATAGAGTCTAAGATTTTCATTTTTTTGCTACCATATGTGATTGGAAAATTTTAGGGGAAACTAACCAATTATAATAGTGAGATTTGTGAATAACGCATATCCTAAAGGCAATTCTGTGATTTTAAGGGGGAGGGGGAAGAGAATAATACCTATCCAAACCACCACTTTAAATTCCAAGGATAATGTTTATGTCACAACTTATTCATACCAAATGCTACTACTCACATACTTGAATAATGATAATGTTTATGTCAACTAGGTTAGCTGGTTAAACTCTTGAGAGGTGACACCCAAAGCCTAAGATTAAATTTTGTATGTGTACACATTCGTCCTTGTGGCTCTCTCTATACCAAAAACTATATTTCAATGATAGTTTGGGTAAAATTCCAAAACCATTACAAAATGTTCACCTCTTTTAAGTTGTTCAATTTAACTTTTGTCATACTTACATACTACTCCCTCCATTTTTTTTAATTGCTACATTGTTGTATGCACAACAATTTAGACAATGTCACTTCAAACTTTTTAGAGCGTACTTTTTAACCCATTTAATGTAAAATAATAGGGAAAAGTAAAAAAATAGTACTTTTGGGTGGAAAAAGAGAAAAACAAATACTTCGTATTACTATATGGTGGGCCAAGTACCCCAAGCCCAAATAAGGAAAGTTTAAACAACGTAACAATTAAAAAAAAAAACAACCATATAAGGAAAATGTAGCCATTAAAAAAAATAGAGGAATATATATACTTTGTTTTTTAGGTTTACATACTTCATTAGTGTAATAAAACATAGGGTTTTTCTATGATATACCCCTGTGTTTTTTAAAATTCTATAATGTACCCCTAATGTTTTTTTATTCTGCAATGTACCCCTGTGTTTTTTAAGTTTTCTCCAAAATACCCCTAGTGTGTATTAATGAAAACGGACGTTAATGATTTTTGAATTCCCACCCAAACCTCCGTTTAGTACAATCTACTCCCACCAAAACCTCTCCATCCCCATCCCCATCCCCTTCACCCCAGCCCCCTTCCCTCCACCTGTCGTAGCTCTCAACCCCCGCCCCAGCCCCCCTCCCCTCTTCTCCGCCGCAGCCCCCACCCTTCCCCTTCGATTTCTCACAGTCCCCATCCCATCCCCTTCGATTTCCGCAAGCCCCACCCTCCCCTTTGATTCCCAGCCCCTACCCCCTCCCCTTCGATTTCCCGCAGCCCCACCCCCTCCTCCTCGATTTTCCGCAGTAATTTACAATGCATCGTGCGGTTGCAACTTGCGAGATGGAAGAGAGAGATCCGAGTGTTGATTTTACGTTGAAACACGATTGAATATGGGTTGATTTTTTTTAAAAACAATAGCGAGGGTGGTGGTGGTTGTTGTTCATAAGCTGCGGTGCGAGGAGGCGGGGGGGTGAAGGAGAGGGAGGGGGCCGCAGAAATCGAAGGGGAGGGGGAAGAGGTGGGGCCGGGCTAGCAGCGGTCATGGTGGTTGCGGGGGTGGAGGGGAGGGAGGGGTCGAGGCCGGGTGGCGGCGGTCATGGTGGTTGTGGGGGTGGAGGGGAGGGGGGGGGTGGGGCTGGGCTGGCGGCGGTCATGGTGGTTGCGGGGGATGGAGGGGAGGGGAGGGGGCGGGGTCAAATTGGGGGGGGAGGGTTAAGAGAGAAGCCCATAAATGCAAAGAGAATTTAACGGTAAACGTTACGTACACTTAACGTAGGGGTACTATGTAGAAAACTTTTAAAACTTAAGGGTACAGTGTAGAAGAAAAAAACACTAGGGGTATAACGTAGAATTTTAAAAAACACAGGGGTATATCATAGAAAAACCCAAAATAAAACTGAATTGCGTGTTGAAGTAATTAAGCCTTGTAATTTTCCAGCCATGCCGAATAAGCTCAAGAGAGATCTTTCTTTGTTTTTATTTTTCAGTGAGTCTCAGGGCATACTAACTTCTATTAATAAAAGCCAAACATCGACAATAAATACTTAATTTAATAGCTGCGGAAGCATAACAAAATCAAACAATAATGTTATGAGACAGAACTACACATCCAAAAGCACAAATTTAATAATTTTAAGCTTTTTCGAAGAATTGTCTCAATATAATTTTACATGATTGGATTCGTTGCTCCATCTTATATATTGAGAAGAAAATTCTTATATTTATTGTAGACGAAGAATTGAAAGACGTTGCCGATTCACATAGTCAACTCTCATATGAAGTTTTGACATATTAAATCACTAAAGAAAATTTCTAACCCTCCCTCAATCATGAAAAAAGAGGAAAATAAAAAAGAAGCCAGGTTGAGCTGTAGTGCCGAAGATGATATCACAATTTAAGTGCTGATGCATATCCATATCTCAATATATTCGTACTTGGTAGGAGTTACCGCGTTATAAATTTATAATAATGGAATAAACTACTTCTAGCCAAACATTACTACTTTGAAAAATTATAAACTACTTTTATTTATTAATATTTTATTTTGAAATTATAACATCAAACATTACTTGATTTAATTGTTAAAGCATTGATAACTTAAAGTCGACATGAGTTCAAATCTTATACTATACAATTATTTCGGATCTATGCGGTATACTAGCACTACCACTTTTCTATTATGATAATTTTTCAGGCCACTAGTACTCACTTGACGAATATGTGTCATTAATTCCCACATCAACTGTAGAATTTTTTTTGCTGAAACCCAGTGCCCAATTTCGCATCCCCACCCAATTTATAATATGTACACCCTCCGTCCCATAATATAGTGCTCGCATTCCTTTTTAGGTGTTTTAAAATGTTATGCCCATTTTCTTTTTTATTAATTTGTTTGGACTAAATCACCCTTAATTTCTACATAAAGTTTTCAAAACACCCCAACCTTTCTTTCAAAATATGTGCCCCTATTTATTATGTTACACCATTCCAAGGAAAATTTTTGTTTTAAGAGTTATGCTATATGCATCCCTAAGTCATAAATACATTGCTTAAAAAGGAAATTAATTGTAAATTTACGATAAAAGTTTACATTAATCTATGTAATAAATGATCAGTTAATGCTTGTTTTTTTCTATTTTTAGCTTCTTATATGTAGCCCTTAGGGTTGCATTTAGCTTTTCCATTGTTTTAAAGGAAAAAGAAAATAAAGAACTAGTTCCAAGACAAAAGCACAAAAAAAAAACACTTTTTTAAATACATTTTTTGGGATATCCTACTACTCCTTCCATTTTCCTAATTCCCGTGAAAAATGAGAAGTGAGCACTATATTATGGGACGAAAGGATTATTTAATTTAAAACAAAAAACACTAAATATCCTGAATCGATATGTATTCTTATAAAGTTAAAAGAAAAAAGGTTTATATGCATTTCTCAATATAACTTTCTTTAAAACAAGATATTTAGAGCTTGACAAGTATATGCCCAAGGTTGTTGATTTGTTGCAATGAAGCCTTAACTATAAAATAGATATAACTTAATTAGCTACCATCTATTGGCTTATTGTTAATCAAAATAGTTAGCTTGCCTAAAGTCATATAAATCTATATCTTGTTTAAACACTACCCGACTCAAATATAAGATATAGATTCATCTATACAAAATCTTATATGAGGTGCATGGACATATCACATATGATAATTCATAGTAAGATTAGGATAAGACGTGATTCATATCATCGTATTGTAAATTAATATAATTCTACCTCTCCAAAAAATTATGATTGGTTCATTTCTAACTATTTGTCCTTTGATAGGAAAAAAGAAGAAGAGAGTATTAGGAAGAAGTACAGTTCAGCTGAAAAATGATTACATGTTTTTCTATAAGGAAAAATTGACTACATGTAACTGAGGTGTTGTTAAAAGGAATTTACCCGTACTGAAGAGAAACTTGTGAATTGGCATCAAGAAGCGAAGAGTTCATCTCTCGATCTCCTATGTTATTTCGTGTTTTTTCCAAAAGAAATGGCTTAATTGCTCGCTGTCGCTGCCATGGTGCATGGTTGTTTTTTTTGTTAGTTGTTACTTCTTGTTAACAAGCGGGAACTTTGAATTAATTTATATTAGTTCATATTAAATTCAACTATTTCGCTGTCAATGATAAAAAAAGAAATGGTCAACTATGATCAACAATCAAACTTATATCAGATTGAAAATGAATCTGGCACTTGCCCAATATATTTTTTCTTTTATTGAGGGGATCGATCCGCATTTGTTGACTTCGTTTTTTGATGAATCGTGTGAACCACAACTTAAGGCAAAAATGTTATTCTAATTTTATTATTAAAAAAATGGGATATTATCTCAAAAAACTCTGACATATAGGTCTTTTCCCAAATAACGCTGACATTTTTTTTTTCCGCAGATAACCCTAAACATGTATTTTGTCATTAAACTTAAGGGAATAGTTAATGGTGTTAACTATTTGACATTTACAATTAAAAACCTATTTTTTAAAAGAAAAAAATCCAATTATTATTCATCCTCTCTCCCTAGCTTGTTCTTACCCTCTACCATATCTTCATCCCCTCTCTCTCCTCCACCACCCCCTGGTTTTGTCTCTCCTCCTCCACCTCCATTGTTAGTCCATCTGAGCATTTTCAAGGTGAGTAGCTAGTGGTCCGCAATTCGACAAGGCTAATACCCACACCAGACCACCAGCACTCCACTAATGAATCGACTACCTTTCGCCAGCCCACAACCACTACCACGACCCCACCACCGATGCGTCAACTTCGCCAACTTCTTTGCATACTGCGTCGCGACTCCCTTCCTCCCTCATTCCGCCGGCGCCGCTGGAGCAGCCACAAGTGCCGGAATTTGAGTTTCCAATGAAGCCGCATACTCCGGTTTCAATCTTGGTTTGGCAGCCCTAACTTTAGACTTATCAATTACTTCCTCAGATTTAGCCAAGATTCCAACCGGAACTCGAATAGGTATAGTCTCACCTTCGGGCTTTTGGTGGGGTTTGGGGGGAGTGTGGTGGAAGGACGCCATTGGAGGGAGGTGGAGGAGGAGGAGAGAGAAGATGAGAAAGGGATTGTAGAGGAAATGGAATTGCGTGGAACACAGGTTGAGAGGAGGTTGGAAGAACATAGTGAGAAGGGGAGGAGAGAGAATGAAGAACAATAGAGAGGGGATGAAACACATGAATTAGTTCTTTTTTTTTCTTTTTTAAAAAATAGATTTTTAATTATAAATGTCAAATAGTTAACACCGTTAGCTATTTAGTTAAGTTTAATGACAAAATACAAGTTTAGAGTTATCTGCGAAAAAAAATGTCAGGGTTATTTGGGAAAAAGGCCGATATGTCATGGTTATCTGAGATAATATCTCAAAAAAAATTGATGATGCAAGACTACAAGCTGATATAAGAAACTTTAGCAGCACATGGAAAGCTGTTTATCTCTGGTTCTTTTTTCCCTCGCAAATAGTTTCTTTCTTTTTGCAACTAAATACCATTCTTCTGACATTATATTTTAGTGAAATGGAGGAATTCAATAACATGATGATCACAATATTACATATATTTATCTTTGACCTTCTTCTGTTACCGACATATAAGAAGAACATTCACAATAATCTTTTCATCGCAAAAAGATCTCAACAGTTGATGAGACATATAGAAGGTGATAAAGTATTAATCCCGTATATAATATTAGGCCCACATGTATTTGTGTAGTATGTATATTTTAGGTGCTGTTCTTGTTTGTAGGCTAAACGGCCCAATTGTAATTTGTACCATATATATATATATATATATATATATATATATATATATATATATATTGTAGTACACAAGTAATAGAATAAAAACACAGCAGCTTTTACACAAAGGTTTGTCATGGTATCAGAGCCAACAATATCTTTCGAACCCTAAACCCTAACTCTCGTGATTACACAACATTAAACGAGATTATGCACATCGTCTATTAACGCTTCACAACTGAGTCTTTCGACGAAGATTGACGATTGTTCCGCTGCATCATGATGGGAGACGATGACAAAAAGGTTGTTATTGTTCCTTTAATTGCTACCTCCTCACCCTATTGTTTGGGATCGTGTGATCAACCCGGTAATCTGATCACTCACGTGATCTTGACGGGAGATAACAACGTCTCATGGGCTAGAGCTATGACTCCGTCATTGAAGGCGCGGAGGAAATATGTGTTTCTTGATGGCACAATGACCCAGCCGAAGGATGACAAGAAGTTGCTAGATTAGGAGGCAGTCAATTCGATGCTTGTGTTCTGGATTTTGCGTAGCATTGACTCAAAGTTGTTCGCATCAATTCCGTATCATGAAGAAGCAAGAAAGCTTTGGCAATATTTGGAGAAGTGATTTTGTGTCACAAATGGCCCGCGTCTCTGATATGTCATAATTATATATAGTTTTTAGATGCATCTTGATTGCATATAGAACTCCTTTTAGAGCATTTCGGCGCATAATGTGATGAAGTACGTAAGTTATGCTCTACTACTCCCCGTTTGCCTGTTTCGATGATTTTCAGGTTATTTTGATGCAAATTGATTATAATTATCTACGATCGATCCTATTAATCATTGAAGATGAAGATAGCTTGCACAAGGATCACAATGCATCCGTTCGGGACAATTTCGAGTTAGAATGAAGCAAAGAGTTAGTGAAAGAAGTGCCAAAACTGACACCCGTTCACTATTTTGATCATAACGTTTGATAGAAAATTTATAATCAAGACATTCCAGTTGGGTTGGAAACTAGACTTGAAGGGCTTTCCAACGGTAGGTTGCACGTCCCAATCCGACTTCTGGTTTGAGAGATACAGCCTTCGCAAGTTGACGCAAAATCGCTGTTTTTACGCCCGGTCGACCGGGCTGTTTCGCCCGGAAATGAAATTTTCACGGGATGCAAGGCATGTTAGCCCGGTCAACCGGGCGAGAAAGGAGCCAAAATCGCTTGCGCGCCCGACCGGGCGGATTTGCTGTTCTGTCGTAGTTCCTCAATCACCGTCGCCCGACCGGGCGGTTTCTCGAGACCGATTTTTTTGCTTTTTTTAGCCGGTTTTGTAAAAAGTATAAATAGGTTTTTAGTATTTTGAATTAGACTATCTTATTTTCTACGTTTTTAGGGCTAAACACTTAGTTTCTCTCTCTCTCTCTAGTTTTGTATGAACCTTTACCTTTGAAGATTATAGAGATCGTTGATTTCGTTTTCATTGTTCCTCAATCATTCGGTATTCCTCTTTGCTTTGTTTAATTTAATGAATTCTTTTACTTTGATTATGTTTATTGAGTTTCTTATTATCATGAGTAGACTTTTTCTAGGGCTTAGAGAGGGAAGCCATGTTTATACCTTTTTTAATGTGATTTAAAGTTCTTCGTTATTTGGATTGAATTAGAATAATTCCTATTGATTTGTTATGCTTGTTTAATTCATGTAATTGCGCAATATCATGAGTTATGTTTAGCTAATAAGAATTAGAATCGAAAGATCGTATTCATTAGAGGCGTGTTACAATAGGTAGGTTTGATTATGTTGAGCGACCGTACTGGCATATGTTAATCTAAGAGTTGTTAATGCCTGACCAAGGATTAACGAAATACTTTATTTATTCGAACCTCAATCCAAGTATTGTCGAACTATATTGTAGTGATTAAATTGGTATAAGCATGGTGGACCGATCGATTGCCCTAGGTTTTTAATTATTTGATAAACTTGCATCTTTTTGTGTTATAGTTTATTCTAATTTAGTTATTAATTCTTCAATCAATTTCCTCTCTTGAAGTAGTTAGATAATTGAGCATAAATATGTAGAACTCCTCTCCCTGTGGATCGACCCGTATTTGTCAGTTTATGCTAAACAGACACCGTGCACTTGCGGTATATTTTAAAACCCATCAAGTTTTTGGCGCCGTTGCCGGGGAGACGGCTAGTTTCTATAGCTTTTGGATTAATTATTTGAACTATTTCTGTTGTCTCATTGGAACTTCAAGTTCCAAATGAGGCCATCTCACTGCACATTTTTCTTTGTTTCTTTTATGCCCAGGTCTAAAAGAATAGGTACTCCAGTTCCAACTGATCCTAATCTTGAGAAAACCCTCCGGCAACTCAAGAAGACACAAAAGAAGAAAAAGCGGTCTGCACATCAGGGAAAAACCACGGAAGAACCAACAGAACCAATCATGCCTTCTAAGTCATTGAAGTCTTATGGGGTACCTTCTCCTGGCAATGTTCCCACAGGCCCTACTATGCCTGATATACAGGCCGCCAACTTCGAAATCAAGCCTGCTCTCATTAATATGATCCAACGAGAATCGGTTTGGCGGGCATCCATCGAAGACCCCCGCAAATCGGTTATAACGGTTTCAACAACTTTGTCGTGCCGTTAAGCACCAAGGGGTCACTCCCGATCGACTGAAGGTCATGGTCTTCGAATTCTCATTAAAGGACAAGGCACGAAATGGCTGAACGATGTTAATGAAACTGAGTGGAGTGCTATATCTGAAGCATTCCTGAAAGAGTACTACCCTCCTACCAAGACTGCAGAAATCAGACATAAACTTGCTACTTTCCAACAAGAACCCGATGAAACACTGAAGGAAGCATGGAATAGATTCAAGGACCTGCAGGAGAATGCCCACACCACAATCTTGACAAGTGGTTCATCACCCAAGCATTCTATAATGGTCTACAACCCCATATTAAGAGTACAAATGATTCATCTGCAGGGGGAGTTTTCCTAGACAAGGAGGTGGATGAAGGGTACAGTTTTCTGGCCAACTTAGCAGCAAATGGTCATAGTTCTTCCAGGACTATTACAAAGAAAAAGTTGGATGCTGATGCATATTCCATGTTGTCTGCACAAGTTGCCCAGTTTAGCATGAAGATGGATTCACTTAAATCTTCACAGTCTAATACTCCCCCTATGAGTATTAATGCTATGTCTTCTATGACTCCTATTACCTCTTCTTTATGTGAGGTGTGTGGTGTTCAAGGCCACTTTGGCTACGATTGCTCCTATAATCAACCGGACTTGAATCAGATGGAGCATGCGAATGCTTTTCAGCAGAGACCCCCACACAACCCATATTCCAACACATTCAACCCAGGTTGGAGGGATCATCCTAATTTTTCCTACAAAAACAATATTGTTCAGAACCCTCAACCTATGCCGCAAACATCCTACCAACCACCTCATCAAAACCCACCACCACATGCTGCTAGACAACAATATTATCAAGGGGCTCCTCAGAACCCCCCTCCTGGTTTCATTAGGCCTTCACACTAAGGCTATCAGCAGCAAGCTTCTCAGATTGCCAGCTCTCAAGAGCCTACTATGTCTGATCTAATGAAAATGATGGTTTCTATGCAGAAAAATCATGAGGAGAGCATCAAGAAGTTGAAGAACACTACCAAACACTTGGAGACTCAACTTGCTCAGGTGGCCGGAAATAATGCACAGAGGCAACCAGGTCATCTGCCGGGGCAACCCATCCCCAAGGAGACTGTCAATGCCGTTACACTTCGTAGCGGCACTGTTTATGATGCTCCTCCTATGCCCATTGATGATGCTGCTCCTAGAAAGGAGAATGAGGTGGTAGAGGAAGAAGCGGAGAAGAGTTCGATGTCTGAGGCCGAACTAGCTAAGGAAGATCGGACAGGAAAGCGGAAGGAAAATGATTCTGAAACGCCTATTTCACCAAGGCTACCTTTCCCCCATAGGATGCAGAAGTCGAAGGTCGATCAACAACTTGGTAAGTTCTTGACTATGGTCAAGAACCTTGAGGTAACAATTCCTTTTACTGAACTTATTTCTCAAGTGCCTGTTTATGCTAAGTTTTTGAAAGACATGATTACTAAAAAGAAAGACTTTGGTGGGGTAGATCGAGTCGCTCTAACTGAAGAGTGTAGTGATGTTTTACAAAATAGAGCCCCACCTAAGTTGAAGGATCCTGGTAGTTTTTCCATCCCTTGCCATGTAGGTGCATTGTTTATAGATAAGGCATTGTGTGATTTAGGTGCATCTGTGTCTGTCATGCCTTTGTCTGTTTGTAAGAAACTGAATATGGGAGCACTTAAGTGCACTCAAATTACTTTGCAAATGGCTGATCGTTCTATAAAATACCCTCTAGGTGTTTTAGAAGACGTTCCTGTTAGGTAGGAAAGTTTTATATTCCTGTTGATTTTGTTGTGCTTGATATGGAGAAGGATGCCCAAATTCCTATTATTCTTGGTAGGCCGTTTTTGTGTACTGCTGGTGCTGTTATAGATGTCAAGTCTGGGTCTTTGACTTTGAGTGTTGGTGATGATAATGTCACTTTTAAACTAACCAATGCTGTTAAGTCTCCTATGCTTGAGCAAACTTGCTGCAGAATGGATATTCTTGAGGAGACTGCTCTATCTGCACTCCCGCAGATGCTTTGTACTGACCCTCTAGAGGTTGCACTTACTATAGATGTTTCCCCAGGCATCGATGCTGAAGTCGATGCCTGCATGATCGATTTGGAGGGACCTCAGGTTGAAAAGGGAAAAAGATCGGTGGTTATGGAAAATGTGCATTCTAACTATGCACCTGAGGTAACATGCCCGACTGCAAGTCAGAGTGGCAGTCTTATAAGGAGGAAAATGTTTGATGAGGGGGGCACTCATTGCCAAGCCCCTCCGATTTGAGATTGAGGAGAGAGTGAGAGAGCGGGAGAGTACTAACGTTAATTTATCCTCTGAGCATCGTCCAATAGTTCATCTTGCGGCACCGTGGACATTGCCAAGTTCAGCTTGGGGGAGGATTTTTGTATGTATTTTCTCTCTCTTTTACTGCCTTCTATTGTAGTTTTTTTTGCTTTCTTAGGCTAGATTAATTTGCTTTCAAAAAAAAAAAAATCAAATATTGCTGAAAAAATACCAAAAATATGATTTGACTGAATTGGTTTGATTGCTTTCCTGTGCCCCATGATGTTCTTTGAAAGCATATTTAGGCTCTTTATCTGGATAGTTGGGCACTTGAGATTGTGATGCTGGAATGTGAATTGGTTAGACTGTGAGGACTCATTCTTGCCAATGGATTTATTTCTATATCCATTCTGTTTCTTGTGTGTTAGTTCCTCATTAGTTGACTGATCTTGACTTTGACAACGTACTTATTGATATCTGATTACTTGTGGCAATTGCTATGATAGAGGCGTCCTTTTGTCTGATTTTTGAGCCTCAAAGTGATTTTTTATTGATATACTATTATCCTCCTTAGCCCCGCTGTGCCTAATGACTATTTCATGTTACTGAACCTCATTACATGCCCATGGCCCTTATTTTGATTATAATCCAAGCCTAGCTTAGGGGAACATCTATCGAAGTTAGTATCTGAAATGGTTTCTATGAGTTACTTTGGGTGGAGATGATTGTATTTTGTAAGGTTCAAAGTTCGAGAAAAAGAAAAGAATAAGCAAAGTGAAATAAATGTGATTGTTGGTTCGAAAAGATACAAAGAAAAAGAAAAGAAAGATTGAAAAAATGAACAAAAGGTTAAAAATTCTTTCCTTCACAATCGCTTGCAAAGAAAAATTCATTACACTGCTTCAAGGATGGGTTTATTGAAAATTTTGTTGATTCATAGAGTTGGGACATTATTATTGGTTGTGTTTTAGTTGATGCTTCTAGTGACTTTTGCTCCCCCATTCTTGGGTTTTTCCACCACATTTCCTATACATATTCCCTACCCTTACCTAAGCCCCATTACAATCCTGAAAAAGTCCTCTTGAGCTTGTGTTTACATTGTTTATTGGATTGATGTGTAGTCAGTTTGTCAAGGTTAAAGAGTACGTTTGCTACTTGAGTCGACATGATTAGGATGAGTGGCATTATTACCTTTCTAAACACATGAGAGTGTGAGTGGGAAGGGTTGTTATGGTTGGGATGGTGAGTGATCAGGCACATCTATTCCCTGCCACAAAAAATGTTGAGAGGAGTGACACCCTAGTTAGTGCCTTTTCGAGATTTGCATGTCATATTAGGCAGCCGCATTTGATTGCTTATTTGGGCGATTGATGGATAGAGTAATCTGAACAGCTGAACTTGAATTTTGCCTTCTTGAAAGGTTCTTAGTCATGAAAATATTTTGAACTGTGATTTTCTTATCTGAGGGGTGAGGCAATTATTTCCATGTTCATGTCTTGTTTGCTTGAGCACAAGCAAATGTTTAACTTGGGGGAGTTTGATATGTCATAATTATATATAGTTTTTAAATGCATCTTGATTGCATATAGAACTCCTTTTAGAGCATTTCGGCGCATAATGTGATGAAGTACGTAAGTTATGCTCTACTACTCCCCGTTTGCCTGTTTCGATGATTTTCAGGTTATTTTGATGCAAATTGATTATGATTATCTACGATCGATCCTATTAATCATTGAAGATGAAGATAGCTTGCACAAGGATCACAATGCATCCGTTCGGGACAATTTCGAGTTAGAATGAAGCAAAGAGTTAGTGAAAGAAGTGCAAAAACTGACACCAGTTCACTATTTTCATCATAACTTTTGATAGAAAATTAATAATCAAGAAATTCTAGTTTAGTTGGAAACTATACTTGAAGGGCTTTCCAACGGTAGGTCGCACGTCCGAATCCGACTTCTGTTTTGAGAGATACAGCCTTCGCAAGTTGACGCAAAATCGCTGTTTTTCCGCCCGGTCGACCGGGCGGTTTCGCCCGACCGAGCGAAATGAAATTTTCACATGATGCAAGGCATGTTAGCCCGGTCAACCGGGCAAGAAAGGAGCCAAAATTGCTTGCGCGCCCGACCGGGCGGGCTCGCCCGGTTGACCGGGCGGATTTGCTGTTCTGTCGTAGTTCCTCAATCACCGTCGCCCGACCGAGCGGTTTCTCGAGACGGGTTTATTTGCTTTTTTTTAGCCGGTTTTGTAAAAAGTATAAATAGGGTTTTTTAGTATTTTGAATTAGACTATCTTATTTTCTACGTTTTTAGGGCTAAACACTTAGTTTCTCTCTCTCTAGTTTTGTATGAACTTTTACCTTTGAAGATTATAGAGATCGTTGATTTCGTTTTCATTGTTCCTCAATCATTCGGTATTCCTCTTTACTTTGTTTAATTTAATGAATTCTTTTACTTTGATTATGTTTATTGAGTTTCTTATTATCATGAGTGAGTAGACTTTTTCTAGGGCTTAGAGAGGGAAGCCATGTTTATACCTTTTTGATTGTGGTTTAAAGTTCCTCGTTATTTGGATTGAATTAGAATAATTCCTATTGATTTGTTATGCTTGTTTAATTCATGTAATTGCGCAATATCATGAGTTATGTTTAGCTAATAAGAATTAGAATCGAAAGATCATATTCATTAGAGGCGTGTTACAATAGGTAGGTTTGATTATGTTGAGCGACCGTACTGGCATATGTTAATCTAAGAGTTGTTAATGCCTGACCAAGGATTAACGAAATACTTTATTTATTCGAACCTCAATCCAAGTATTGTCGAACTATATTGTAGTGATTAAATTGGTATAAGCATGGTGGACCGATCGATTGCCCTAGGTTTTTAATTATTTGATAAACTTGCATCTTTTTGTGTTATAGTTTATTCTAATTTAGTTATTAATTCTTCAATCAATTTCCTCTCTTGAAGTAGTTAGATAATTGAGCATAAATCTGTAGAACTCCTCTCCCTGTGGATCGACCCGTATTTGTCAGTTTCTGCTAAACAGACACCGTGCACTTGCGGTATATTTTAAAACCCATCAGTCTCCAACAATTGAGGGATGTTATTATTGATTGTAAGCAAGCGAAGGACCAATATGTGGAGGATTATTCTTCAAAACTCGTGGGCATATGTGCGTATATGAGGAATTTTCCCGAATGGAGCCACTTCATACCTGCGACGTGGTGGGCAAATACGCCAAGGAAAGGGATGAGTGGATCTTGCATTGGTTTCTTCTTGGTGTGAATGATGACTTGTATGGAGGTGTGAGTTCTAATCTTTTATCACAACAGCCTCTACATGACTTGGAGAGAGCTTATCAAGCTTTTGTACAGGAAAAGCGAGTCAATGAAAGACTGTCAATGTAAGTAAGGTGGGGATCTTTACTGTTCAGGCGGGACGAAAGAATGACCTTCGACATAATAAATCGGGGATACAATGCTCTCATTGCAAAAAGACAGAGCATGATGAGGCTAGTTGCTTCAAGCTACATGGAGTTGCGGATTGGTGGTATGAAAAGTACAAAAGTGGGAAGAGTGGATGTGTGGGTGCAAGTGCATCAAATGAATGCTATGCTAATGCGGCGGGGGATCGTGGTAAGAGCGTTCAACTCAATGTCGTGACAAGTATTATTGGAAGTGATGGTAGTAACGAGGGAAACACAAGCGGTGTTGGTGGTGGCACTCCCCTTGCAAATCTCACTTCTGAACAGGTGCAGTACATTATGAACCTAAATAATGAGCAGAAACTTGAATGTATGATAGGTAAGCATTCTCTTACGCCCTGGATTATTAACATTGGCGCATCGAACCATGTTACATGGAGTCGTGATGATTTGTATGCGTGGTGTGATATGACTTGCCCGGTGAGTTTGTTGGATGGCACGCAAGTAGTAGCACAAAGCAGGGAAATGTGATGCTTGAAGGAGGACTTGTGTTGACCAATGTTCTATTTGTCCCTACTTTACAATGCAATTTGTTGTCGGTTTCCCAACTAATTAATGACACTAATTGTCTTGTTCACTTCACTGACTCATATTATGCTATGCAGGATCGTCGTTCGGGATTGCGATTGGAGCAGGTGTTAGAGGGGGTGGACTCTACTTCTATTGTGGTGTTCCTATGATCGGCGCAGTTCGTACTTCTGACAATGATGGGTTTGAATTGCGGCCAGTGGCGGATTTACACCAAGTCATGGTGGGTCACGTGACCCATTATTTTTTTTAAATGAAAAACTTTTTATATAAAAAAAGGAAATAAAGACTCTCTCTCTCTCAGTCTCTCTCTTTTCAGTATCTCTCATCTCTCTCTTTTCAATCTCACTGACGTTGTTCTCTCTTTTCGATGTCTCTGACTATCTTCTCTTTTCAGTCTCTCTAATTCTGTTTTTAGTCTCTCTCTCTCTCTCTCTAATTTTCAATCTTTTCTTTGCAGATCGATGCCTCTCTCGAGGCTTCTTTAATTTATTATTACTTCTAATTGCTTAATGTTTGATTTTCTTCATGCTCTTAATTACATTTTGAGTAGTTTGTCAAATTTAGATGATTATCTATCGTATATTTGGAGATCCTTAAATCATTCTTGTAGGATCTATTCTTTTAATTTGTTTGATTCTGAAGTAGAAACACGAACTGGGTTTTGGGTCTTTTCAGTAGAAATTTTTATTGGGTTTTATTGTGTTCGATTATGCTCCTCTTTAAAAAAAAAGAAAATTAAATTGAGGGAAGGAAGGAAGGAGAAGGCAAGGAGAAGATAGAGAAGAAGAAGAAGGGAAGGAGAAGAGAGAGAAGAAGAAGAAGGGAAGGACAAGAGAGATAAGAAGAAGAATTGAAGTTGCATAAGTACATGAATGTAACTGTCTAACTGAGTGACTTTGAACTTCTTTTTTTACTTTTATTTAATAGAGGAGTTTGGCATTGAGAAGAAGAGTTCTGTAGGTTTGTGTTTGAGGAATTTTATAAATTTAATTTGTATTTTTCTTTGTCTGTCTTTGGATTCTTGGGTTTGATTTCACAATTGTTTTCTTTTTTGGTTTTATGGAGTTGTGAATTGAAATATTAGATGGGTTGAGTGTTAAGTTTTAAAGTGAGAGAGGAGGAATCTCATCAACATTTTGTCCTCTCTTTTAAGTTTCATTCTTTTACTTGGTCAATTCAACTGTATTCTCTTTTTCTTTCTGAAAATGATATATATATTAATATTTGACTTAGTTTTATTGCATTGTTTATTTGAGAAAAAATTGACAATTGACGCTTTTTGAAGTATTTTTTTATTTTTATTTTTATGGATTGGTTATAAAGTGATTCATAGTCGGTAGTGACCCACCATCCATAAAATCCTGGATCCACCACTGATTGTGGCATCGCCGTCTTGGACATACGTCGGAGAGAGTCACAAGGATGGTTCCGCCTCTTAGGAACAGTAGGTTTCAACAAGTGTCCAATAAAGCATGTGAGGTGTGTCCTTAAGCTAGACAGCGTCGCAATAGTTTTCCGATTAGTTATAGCCTTGCTAGTAGAATGTTTGAATTGATACATTGTGATTTGTGTGGCCATCGTACCCCGTTGTCTTGTGATGCACATTATTTTGTCTCTTTGTGGCAGATTATACAAGAGGTGTTTGGGTTCATCGTTTGCAATACAAGTCTGAAATTTACAATGTTTTTCTCTTTTTTTGGCCATGATAAAAAGACAGATTAGTGTTAATGTAAAATTGATTCGAAGTGATAATGAGACTGAATTTAAATATATGGAGTCCTATTTTAATGAAAATGACATTATTTTTCAAACTTCATGCGTTGGTACACCACAACAAAATGGTAGGGTAGAACGTAAACACCAACACATTTGGAATGTTAGCTGAGTGCTCATGTTTTAGGGCAAACCTTCCAGTGTCTTTTTGGGATGAATGTGTTCTTAGTGCTATATATGTAATTAATCGAACCCCCTTTCGCTTATTGGGTGGGAAAACACCATATGAAATGCTTTTTGGAAAGGAACCTGAT
Organism: Beta lomatogona; assembly: GCA_947646795.1. NCBI lineage: Eukaryota > Viridiplantae > Streptophyta > Magnoliopsida > Caryophyllales > Amaranthaceae > Beta > Beta lomatogona. The sequence continues at coordinate 2,251,932 of CANSNZ010000447.1, forward strand.
TTTAATGAATTAACGAACTTCAGGCGTCTTTGTTTTGTTCATAATCAAAAGACTAAAGGGGACAAATTTGCTCCAAGAAGCAGAAAGTGCATGTATATGGGATATACAAATATTCAAAAAGGTTGGAAGGTGTATGATTTGGCTACTTGTGAAACTTTTGTTTCTCGGGATATTGTATTTGTTGAAAATGTTTTTCCCTTCTCTTTAAGATTCCTCAAAATTTCTCCCCCAACTCTACTGATGTGGTGACTCCGCACGTTGTTGCTACCCCTGCTGGTTATTTTTTGGGTGACTTTGTTGAAATAAGTCTTGACCCTTGGAGTTTTAGTCCCACCAAAAATTGCAGCTCAGCCCACTCACAAACGATCCCCCTGTCAACTCCCTCCCCAATCCATACCATGTCCACCACACCACTTCCCTCCTCTCCTGTGCCACTTGCGACCCACGATGATTCAGGCCCAGCTTCAGATCTAGCTCGTGACGGGTCACCTAGCGTTGATGATGTTGCCATGGGCCGCGACATGAGGGATAAACCCTCATCGGTTCTCCTCCGAGATTATGTTACTAACACCATTTTGAGTCCCCCAGACACCTCACTGCTTCAGACTGAATCCTCAGGTACGTCCAACCCTATAGCTAATTTTGTGATTTGTGACATATTTTCTTTTCCCCATCGTATGTTTCTTGCTAACATCACTGAAGGAGTTGAGCCCCGTACTTTCAAAGAGGCTATGATTGATTCTCGATGGCGAGAGGCTATGCAGAAGAAGATTTGGGCTTTGGAATGGTACTTGGGACATGGCTTCTCTTCCTCCAGGGAAAAAGGCTCTTGGTTGCAAATGGGTGTATAAAATCAAGTATCATGCTGATGGGAGTGTCGAACGGTATAAAGCTCGACTTATTATCTTGGGCAATCATCAGGTAGAGGGTTTGGATTATTATGAAACCTTCGCTCCTATTGCCAAAATGGTCACAATTCGCACATTTTTGGAAGTAACAGCTGCTCAAAATCTTGAAGTGCACCAAATCGATGTGCATAATGCCTTTCTTCATGGAGATCTAGATGTAGAAGAGTATATGCGACCTCCCACAGGTTTCTCCGTTTCTCAGCAAGGCTTGGTATGCCGTATCAAAATGTCCCTTTATGGCTTACGGCAAGCTCTTGTTGGTTTGCCAAACTTGCCTCCGCTCTACTCTGGTACGGTTTTATTCAAACTTATTCGGATTACTCTTTGTCTTCTTATCAGGGGGATGATGTTCGTCTTCATGTACTTGTTTATGTTGATGACCTCATTATATCCGGTACCGATTCATCAACAATTGCTGCATTTAAGGCGTATCTTGGAGATTGCTTTTATATGAAGGATATGGGGGTCTTGAAGTATTTCTTAGGTGTCGAGGTTGCCCGGAGTTCCGAAGGTATTTTTCTGTGTCAGCGTAAATATGCTCTTGATATCATTTCTAAAACCAGTCTTCTAGGGGCTCGGCCTGCACCTTTTCCGATTGAGCTGAATCATGGTTAGCTTCCGCCACTGGTGACCTTTTATATGCGCTTAACTGATATAGACGCGTCGTCGGTTGCCTGATTTACTTGTGGTTCACTCGTCCATACCTGGCTTATGTGGTGCACATCCTCTCTAAGTTCATGCACTCACATCGTCGGGAGCATTGGGATGCTGCTCTTCGTGTTGTTCGATATCTTAAAGGGACACCCGGGCAAGGTATTCTTCTTAGTTAATCTGCCGATTTATCTTTGACTAGGTGGTATGATTCTGATTGGCCTAGTTGTCCGCTGACACGGCACTCAATCTCTAGGTGGATAGCTTTTCTAGGTTCCTCTTCGATTTCCTGGAAAACCAAGAAACAACATATTGTGTCTCGCTCGTTTGCGGAGGCGGAGTATCATTCTATGGCCAACATTATTGCTGAACTCAAATGGCTTCGTGCATTACTACACACGTTCGTTAAAGCATAAAAATAAAAAATAAAAAACCTAGTAGTCTATCTTTTTCTCTCCCTTTTTCTCCTTAAAAACCCTAGTCTTTTTTCAGCCAGTTCAGGATTGCTATCATCCTTCTCGATGGTGGTAGGACTTAGTTTCTACTTTTTTGCATTTATTTTTCTAGATCCGTTAATAATATAATGATAATCTTTTCTCTCTCTATTTGCGAGTTTTCTACTCAATTATTAGTTTTTTTTATCTCTTCTAGTGGGAATTATTTAGGGGTTGATTTATTAGTCTCCCCTTGTAGAAGTTTTAAATTTGGTTTATATGGTTTGTTGCAAAGATGCAGTTTATTGATGGTTTGCTATACAAATTTGCAATAAGTATTCGGAATCCATGTGCTATCTACACGGTCCACTAAAGAGATCTCTTCTCAAAATTATGTTAGAATGATTGATGATCTCACATATGGTTGCATGATTCAGCATACAAACATGGGCTATGCTATATTATCATATTTGGTTGATTATTAATACAAATATATAGTAGAGTAACTTTATTTAATCAATTTATATTGTGTTTCATTTCTCTTTAATATTGATTGTAGATGTCGTATAACTTTCAATTACAGAAATTTACAAATATGTATTTAAAGTCGCAAATTTAGTTGACCCAACATGGCGCCTTTAATTTATACCTGAACCTTAAGAAACACAATTATGAAAAAGGTTTACCCAACACAATAACTACACGATTGAAATTCTACAATTGGACCTAATCTCTCTTCAAGCCATCACGGCTTAGAGAAAAGAAAAACACAATTACGGCATCAAGGAAGACTAATTGGAGGACAACCAAGTATTTACAATATTCATTCAGGCTCCCAACCACCCCGTGAAGAAAGACTAACAGAACCGGGAAGACCTAGTATTAACAAATGACAATAAAACTAATATAGTTGTAAATAATATGAGTTGAGCTCGAATTAGGAGTAGCTCAATAGCAATTCAAATTGTGCTCAAGTTGAATCAATCTCACTTGAGTTGAGTTTCGATCGAACTTTGACAGAGTCGAGTATTGACCTTAATCTAGTCAACCTCGAGTAGCTCATCAGTGCTCGTGTTATTAACACCCCTAAGGTAGACAATATGTTGGATATAGGCGTTTTCCTTTGTACTGTACTTGAAAATTTGGTATTCAAGTTTTGTCACAAGTTTTCGAGTCGAGTTTCAATTAGTTGTTCAACTCGGCTCACCAACATCTCGAGTCGATATCAAAAGTTCGATTTTGATTTCACTTGAATCGAGCTTTGACCAAGTTTTGATTTGGAAATAGGGATGACAATTGGGCGGGGGTGGATACAGAGGATGGTCCCTCCACACCCACACCCACATAAAATTCTCGTTCCCATCCCTGCCCCAACGGGTACGTATTTAAATCCATCCCCGCACCACCACCCGCATGAGTACCTGTGCCCGCTTCGTACCCGCACCTTACCCACTTTATACCCGCACCTATGCTCCCAATAATCCCAAACAATCTTTCATTAATACAGTTGCAAAATAAAATTATTAATAATATAAGTATATAAATTGGATTGTATAATAAAAATTCTAATATATAATACTCCCTCCGTTTCATTATAATTTACTCACTTGTCAATTCACTTTGGGGGAGAACCAAGGAGAAAGTGTAAAGTATGAGAGAAAAATTGAAAAGGTGGAGAGAGAAATTTAAAAGTGAGAGAGATAAATTAAAAAGTGGGTTAATATATTAAAAAGTAGATGACATGGGTGGAAAAAGAGGAGAAAGTAGATGTGACATGTTACCAAAAATAGAAAAAACAACAGTGTGTAGATTAAAGAGAAACAGACCAAAAAGGAAAGTGTGTAGATTAAAAAGAAACGGAGGGAGTATGTTTTTAATAGAGAGTAGGGTATGACCGTATGAGATGAAGGAGAAGCAGGGCGAACATGGATGTGGCGGGTATAGCATAAAATCCACTCCCGCTCGACCACCCATTGCGGGTACGATTTTCATCCCCATCCCCACCAAACCTAGACCCATCCCCGCTCCAATTGGACGGGGATAGGGCAGGTCTTAAACTTGACCCGCCCCACTACCATTCCTAATTGGAAAAAAGATAAAGAGATAAGGCGTTTACATATTTTGCACGTGACATTTCACGCACGGTATATTAGAGCGTAACGTGACATTTCACGCACGGTGTCCCCCCCCTCTCCCCCTCTCTTTTTCTTTTGGGATCTGCTTATGCGGTATGCCCCTTGCAAGTTGCAAGAGTTGCAACGCGCAAAAACCATTAACAAACAAAAACATTCATTTACGCTCCCCAGCCACCCCCAAAACAATCACAGCGTGAAGGAAGACTAACCGTAGGAAGAAGACCCAGTCTTAATAATATTCATTTTCCTGTAAAAAAAAAAAAGAAAAATCATTTAGGGGCCTCCCAATCTCCATCCAGAGCACCCTTGTTAAAAATAGCCGAACCTAATATCAATCAGAATATCAAAAATTTTAATTTGAACTCATACTCCAAAAACATTAGGGTACTTTACCAACTTCATGAACCCACTAGGCACTAATGTTACACCATAACTTATTGTGTAACATATATAATGACATACACTCCAACAAAAATGACATGGATTATACGAATAGTGACATGAATCTCATGTGATTATGTCATTTATTTCATGTTATTTGAGTTCTTTTTACAAAAGAAGCGGTGATTTGTGAATTGTTACACCGTAAATTATGGTGTAACCGTTACATGGACATCTAATAATTTGTGTTTACACAAAACATCGTTCTTTTATTTGTCACTATCTTTCTCTATGTATTCCACGATATATTAATATGTTTTCCAACATGATACTATTTCTCCTAAAACTATCCAAAAAAGTGGGTAAAATAACAAGAGATGGAGGGAGTACTTGTTAAGATCATTGTCAATAGAGATCATCATATTTTCTCAACTACCAATTCGCATTATGAACAGGAGAAAGAAAAAGGACAACATCATAAAGAAATAAGAAACGGGAAATACTAAAGAAGCCACCAGCATAAATGACGTACATTTGAGGGACGAATGAGGATGTCAGTACAAGTCACAATCATGGGTTTCATCAAGTTGTAGTTTCAAAATCTTTTCCGAGAGGACTGAGAAGGTATGATAGCTTCATATGATTATCATAAGTTCAAGTGTTCAACTAGCTAATTTTAATTTACTCATCCCAGTAACGGATACGTGTTGAGGTGACCATTGTGGTGCCCATTGCTCAAGGCTCTATATTTTAAGGTAACAAATGTTCACTTCATTACGTAGCTGCCAAATGTTCTAGGCCTCGTATATAAGCACGTACACCCATTAGCATAGCCTCACCCGACGAGCGAGCAGCATCGGACGACCAATAATGGCGGCTAACCAACATGCGGATGGTCACCTGCAGGCTCCCATTTCTCTGCCATCTGGTGAGCTACGTACATCACCTCATTCTAGCTGATTTATTTCTCTGTTTTTCTTGCCCATCGACTGTGAGCTTGTACGTCGAAATTTAAGTGATTTAACTTCTTGTTACCATTATCACTGTCAAACTAATGCTGAATTTCATGCATATACTAAAACCAAAGACAGGATCTGGCAAGAGTACTACTTGACTGATGGTATACCACTGTACAAAGCTGCTCTAAGAGGAGACTGGGACGCTGCAAGAGAAATCCATAGGAGGCTTCGAACATGTTTTACAGTAGGAATCACAGAACAAGGCGACACTGCTCTACACATTGCTGCAGTTGCCCAACGCACCGAGTTTGTACGACAACTAGTGGATTTAATGGCTAGTACTGATTCCACATACAATTTTTTGGTTTTGAAAAACAAAGCAGGAAATACAGCACTATGCCTAGCTGCAGCATCTGGAACTGTTGCAATTGCAGAGATGATGGTGAATAAAAACAATAAGCTCCCAACTATACGAGGACATCAGGGCTTGACACCACTCCATATGGCAGCATTGTTAGGTCATGATGGGATGGTCAGGTACCTTTTACCACTCACTCGTTCGAATCTCCAAGTCAAAGAACTCTTTGATCTCCTCATCTATACTATCAACACAGATATGTACGGTACGTACTAAAGCATTATATGTATATGTTAAAATATGCCTTGGCCCTTGAATTATATGTAGGAATGAAAGTAAAAATATTGAAAATAGAGCAAGCATACAAAGTAGTGGCTGCTGTTTTCTGTTCCTTTCTGGTTATTCCTTTTGCTGTATGTCATAGGTTGGTAGTGGTTTGTTGTCCTTTTGTTCAGCTGTGATCTTGTCTGTTTGTGAGGTCACTACTACTAGCCGTTTTCTCTTCTTTCTAGGAAGATTCAAGGGCACAGTTGTCTAGGAAATGTGAGTCCTCTCTCCTATATATAGAGGGTCACTGATTGATGTAAGGAACCCAAAAATGAATGAAAGCTCAGCTGAGTTGATATTCTTCTGCCTATTCTCTTCTTTCTTTGCTAAGAAAAGTTATCATGGTATCAGAGCCATAGGCTCTAAAACGCCTACAATTAATTCTCTCTCAAAAATCAGTTTTCTGTTTTAAACAAAAAGTATGACAACAATAGATGCCTTGAGTCCTTTATACTTACATCCAACAGATGGCCATAATTTCCAAACCATAGAGAAGCTCCAAGGATCTTCCAACTTCAGGTCATGGAAGAGATCTATGGAGATAGCTCTAGGATCAACAAGGAAACTTGGGTTTGTGACTGGAAGTATAAAGAAAGACAGTTCTGATTCTGTCAAAGCTGAAGCATGGGAAACTTGCAACAACATGATTATCTCATGGATCCTTGGGTCTGTATCTGACTCAATAAGAAAATCAATCCTTTATGTTGATAATGCTCAACAAATCTGGATCCAACTTGAGAAACGATTTTCTCTTATAAGTGGATCTAGGAAATACAAGCTTAACAAGGAGCTGTATGAGACCAAACAGCAAAACAGGTCAATCAGTGAGTATTATACTCAAATGAAGGCAATATGGGAAGAGTTAGAGTCTCTTAATACTCTACCTACAATCTCTGAAATCAATGCTGAAGTAAAAGCTCTTCTTGAAGCTTTGGAAAAATAGAAGGAAGAACAGAAACTTTTTCAGTTTCTAAATGGTCTTAAAGAAGCTTATGGAGCTCAGAGAAGTCAGATTCTCATGATGAGAACTCTTCCCACAGTTGAAACAGCTTGTAGCTTCCTAGAACAAGAAGAATCTCAGAGGATAGTTCTTGGTCAGGTGAAGGATGAACAAGAAACTCTTGATATGTTTAGCAGAGGAACTGGGGGAGCTTGTACAGCCTGTGGGAAATCTGGTCACCCAAGTGAAAGGTGCTGGACTGTTGTAGGATACCCTAGTGGTCATCCAAAGGGAAATCAACAGCACCAAAAGAATAAAGGCAAGAATTTTGCTGGAGGGCAAAAATGGAACAAGAACAAGAATGGTGGAGTAAAAACTGCAGCAAACGTGCAAAATAGTGCAAAAAGTGAAGCTGGATCAACAACGTCTGCAAATCAGTTCACTATGCAACAAATTGAAGCTCTACTCAGAATGTTAACTGCCTCATCTAAACAATCTACTAATGATACAGACGATGAGTTTGATGCTAGCTATGCAGGTATGGTGTCTTGTTACTTGGCTGATTCAATAACTAATGAATGGATTATTGATTCAGGAGCTTCAGACCACATGACAGGTTGTTCTAGTATGATGTTTGATGTTGCTGCTAGCAGAAATGAGCCCAAAATTAACCTACCCACTAGACAAATAACTAAAATCACACATTTTGGTAGTATCAAGCTTGAAAATGATTTGCTATTACAAAATGTGATGTTTGTTCCAAGCTTTAAACACAACTTGATATCTATTAATAAGTTGTTGAAAGACTTGAACTGTAAGGTGATATTTTGCCCTGAATACTGTGTTATTGAAGATAGTAACTCTTGTAATGTGAAGGGGTAGGAATTATGAAGAATGGGTTGTATTATCTTGTGAATGAGTCTCTAGGAAAAGTGATGGAAAAACTCAAAACTCAAGTAGAGAGCAGTAAAAGGAAACTGAAATGTGCTATGAATGCAGAATCATACAGGCAGGTACCTAATGTTGTCAAAGATGTGAAAATGTTAAGTAATAGAACTCTTTGGCATCAAAGGTTAGGTCATGCTTCTGTGGCCAGAATTGAGAAAATAGGTGGGCTGAAGGGGATGAAAATAGGAGGTACTGAAGTGTGCTTAACATGTCCTTTAGCTAAGTTCACTAAGTTACCATATAATTTGAGTGACTCAAGGGCAAAAGAACCTTTTGAGCTTATCCACATTGATACATGGGGCCCATACAGAGTAAGTACTAAAGGAAGGTATAGATACTTCCTTACTATGGTGGATGATTATTCAAGAATGACATGGGTGAATCTGATGGTTCAAAAATCTGATGCTTTTAAGATAATTGAATCTCTTGTGAATCTGGCAAAGACTCACTTTGATAGGAAGGTGAAGATGATTCGATCTGATAATGCTCCTGAGTTTGAAGATAAGGATTGCAGACCTTTCTTTGACAGACTTGGAATTGTTCATCAAACCTCCTGTGTTGATACCCCTCAGCAGAATGGAAGGGGTGAGAGGAGACACAGGAACATTCTTGAGATGGCAGGGTCTTTAAGATTTCAGGCTGGATTGCCTCTGAAATACTGGGGAGATTGTGCTCATGCTGCTGTTTATATCACAAACAGGCTACCAAGTGTAGTACTTGGTGACAAGTCTCCTTATGAGGTTTTGTATAATGAAAAACCTAAGTATGAAAACATAAGAACTTTTGGGTGTCTTGCTATGGCTGCAAATCTAGACAATGAAGGAGATAAATTCGATGCAAGAGGTATTCCCTGCCTCTTTCTGGGTTATCCTCAAACTCAAAAGGGGTACAAACTCATGAACTTCGTAAGTGGGAAGATGTTTGTTACTAGAGAAGCCAGATTTTATGAAAGCATATATCCATTCCATGTGTTTCATACTGCTTATGTATCACCAAATGAAGATCAAACCCACCAACGCAACCTCACACAACCCTGGATAGATGATGAGTCCACTTCTATTCCTACTGCAGATTTTGAACCAAACACACAGCCTACCCAAACTGGTCAGCTTACTCAAGATAATGAGCCTGTTCTGAGTCCTCCTAGACAACCCTCTCCTCAGACTCCTCCCAGGAGATCTACTAGGGAGCACAGACCTCCCACTTGGCATCAAAACTACAAGGTTAATAACACCACTTGTAGTTATGCTGAGGTTGTAAAAGGTGTCACTAACACCCTGGCATCACCACAATATTTCTATATGATTGCTTCAGCTGAAAGAGAACCTGATCCTATTCATTTCAAAGCAGCAATCAAGCACACTCACTGGCAAACAACTATGAATGAAGAGCTGGAAGCTCTTGAAGGAAATAATACCTGGGAGATAACTAAATTGCCACCTGGGAAGCAAGCTATTGGATGTAAATGGTTATACACCACCAAATACAATCCAAAAACAGAGAAAATAGAGAGGTACAAGTCAAGACTGGTGATATTGGGCAACAAGCAAAAGTATGGAGTTGATTTCAAGGAGACATTTGCCCCTGTTGCTAAAATGACCACTATAAGGTCTATTTTAGCTGTGGCTGCTCTACAGGATTGGCATATACATCAAATGGATGTAAAAAATGCCTTCTTGCATGGAGAATTGCAACAAAATGTGTATATAAAGCTACCTCAGGGATATCTTGGGAAAGGATTCAGATTTGGAAAGCAGTTTGAAGGAGTGTGTATTACTGAAAATGCAAATCTGGTGTGCAAACTGAATAAGTCCTTATATGGACTTAGACAAGCACCTAGACAATGGTATGCTAAGTTAAGCTCTGCTCTCATAGCCTTTGGATACATTCAATCCAAGGCAGATTACTCTCTATTCACTCACAATGACAAAAGGGGGTTCATAGCTATCCTTGTCTATGTTGATGATTTGATAATTGCTGGAAGTAACTTGTCTATGATTAGAAAGACCAAAGAGTACTTGAGAAGTCAATTTCACATCACTACAAGAAAAGGCAACATTAACGACCGCTCCAAGCCGTCGTTGTTTTAGATAAAGTTGTCACTGAATCCATCAACGACGGTCAGCGGTCGTTGAATGACCGTCGTTGAAAAGTTGGACGCTGATTTAGGAAGCAACGACCGCGTGGCCGTCGGTGAAAAATTCAACGACGGTTTTTGACTATTTAGCGTCCGTTTAGTAAACCGTCGTTGAAATAATTTTACCTACTGTTTTTAGCAGTAGGTGAATCACCGACGGCTTTAAGCAGTCGTTAATTCAACGACGGTGTAAAACCGTCGGTGATTCACCTACTGCTTGAAACCGTCGCTAATTACCCTAAACAGTCGTTATTTTTTTTAATCCATGCCAGCATCCCATTTGTTTACAGCGACTGCCTAGCCGTCGTTGTCTAATATTTAGCCGTCGTTGTTCTTCAATATTACGATAATTTCGATATTATTGTTCCAAATTATAATTAAACCTGTACCTAAATACACTACACTAAACCTGTTCCTGCTCCATCGCCTCCATAGTCCATAGCATTCAATATTTTCAACCACAAAAATATGCAATTTTGATATATATTACAGTTGCGTAGATACTTATATAATTACATGAGATATATAAAAATTATGTACACAAAATAGATCCCGGTGTCGGGAGATAAAGTATAAGTCGGGTTCTACAAAAATATACATCGACAAATCTAGAAACTTACAAGTTAGATGCCGATCAATATAGACACTAAATGCCTATAGTTAGACAAACTACCTAGATTAAATATATGTACCCAAAATAAATCTCGATGTCGGGAAATAAAGTAAAAGTCGGGTTCCAAAAAAATATACCGACACATCTACCTAGTTGCCAAAACCAAAAAAAATAGTCACTAAATGCATATAGTTAGACTAACTATATAGAAACTATAAGTTAGTTACCTGCTTGCCAAAACCAAACAGACTACAATGTCACGGGTGTCTCTGTAGCACTACTGCCACCACCGAACCCTGGGTCATCTTCTGGTCTGCGTTGTGGAGGGGGGCTTGTGTTGCAACCTGAGAACATGTGGCCGAAACCAGACATGTTCCTCATCATTTCCTGCATGAGGGCCCGGTTTGACTCTTCTATCCGTGATGCGATCCTTGCCTCAACCTCTTCCATCCGCGCAGCGACCTTTGCCTCCACCTGCGCCTCAAGCTGAGAAAAAATGGACGGCTCATATGGTTGTGAAGAGCCATCTCCTCACCCAGATGAAGAGTTGTAGTACAAATGATCTCCCTGACCCAAACCCTGAACTTTTCCTCTGTTCCTCCCACCAACTGTCTCCCAATACAACAAATTAGGGTTCGGCTGTGACCCTTGAGTGGTACAATCATCCAGCTTCTTTTTGTATGTCTCCTGCATTTGGTTAAATAATGTACTCATATTCATGAATTTTCAAGTAAAAACAACTATGTGACACACCAAACAAACAATATTTGCGTTCTAACTTGCCCATATTTTGTGTTTTCAATCAGAACTACTATTAAACACATCAAACAAACTATATACATGATATTTGAGGTGTTTATAACTTAAACTAACTTAAAACTACTCATATTCATTCATTTGGAACTAAAATAGCCTAAAATGACCTATATTTGGTTCTAACTTGCCTACATTTTGTATTTTCAATCAAAACTATTATTAAACACATCAAACAAACGATATACATGATATTTGAGGTGTTTATAACTTAAACTAACTTAAAACTACTCATATATTTGGAACTAAAATGGCCTAAAATGACCTAAAATGACCTATATTTGGTTCTACCTTGTCTATATTTTGTATTCTCAAACAAAACTATTATTAAACACATCAAACAAACTATATACATGATATTTGAGGTGTTTATAACTTAAACTAACTTATAACTACTGATATTCATTCATTTGGAACTAAAATGGCATAAAATGGCCTAAAATGACCTATATTTGGTTCTAACTTGCCTATATTTTGTATTTTCAATCAGAACTATTATTAAACACATCAAACAAACTATATACATAATATTTGAGGTGTTTATAACTTAAACTAACTTAAAACTACACATATTCATTCATTTGGAACTAAAATGGCCTAAAATGACCTATATTTGGTTCTACCTTGTCTATATTTTGTATTTTCAATCAAAACTACTATTAAACACATCAAACAAACTATATACATGATATTTGAGGTGTTTATAACTTAAACGAACTTAAAACTACACATATTCATTCATTTGGAACTAAAATGGCCTAAAATGACCTATATTTAGTACTACCTTGTCTATATTTTGTATTTTCAATCAAAACTACTATTGAACTCATCACACAAACTATATACATGATATTTGAGATGTTTATAACTTAAACTAACTTATAACTACTCATATTCATTCATTTGGAACTAAAATGGCCTAAAATGGGCTAAAATTCCCTATATTTGGTTCTAACATGGTTCTAAGTATGTTTAGAAGTATGTACCGAGATTTCCTTTGCTTTCTTGTTTGCTGGAATTTCTCCTTTTCCAGGAACAGTCTTGAAATGAGTCTTCAAGAACAACTCGGGAGCGGTAGGAAGTACTCCTCCTCTACTCTTTGCCTGTACACATTGTTGAACAAAGGCTTAGTTTTTTACTTATACCGAAAATGTCATGTAATTTATACTAAATAGTAGATATGGAACATTTTTACCATTTTTTTAGCATGCTGCGCCGCCGAAATTGTACCCTGAAAGTGTGGCGGCTCAATTGGATTAGACAATGAGCCACCTCTGCGGTTCTTTTTCGCCGTTTCAGATTTTTCCCGAAACGTGGGGTCTTCACTTTTTTTCTTCATCTCCTCTTAGATGGTCTCCCCCAACCATTTTGGCCTTTCTTTGGCTTTGTTAACCGCCCAATATCGCAAGTCTCTTAGACGATATGCCGCTTTCATCTTGTAAGCCTTCCTCACTTGGCCATCTAACTCAGGAGCCCATTCGTAAAGACCCTTTAATCAAACATTAAACCAAGTTATTAATAAACTAATATAATCAATTTCATTCTTCATAATTCGATTCATACATACTGTGAAGGAGTTCCACCAATGCGTCTTTGTGGCATTGTCTACCTCACTGTAATTGAACCAAGGTTGTCGGAAATGGCCCTGGAAAATGTTAGTGATGGATCCACTAACCTTGTTATCATCAAACCTGAAATGAAAACCAAACAAACACGTGAATTGTGAATATCATTTGATACAAATATCATGAAGCATATATTAGCTTACAAACTTACCACAATCCAGTAGGGCTTAAAACCTTTCTTTTTGCACGGTTCGACCCTTCACCTTCCTCCATACGACTGTTCGGAGTCTTCGGTACGTGGTTAATAAAGTCACGTGCCTGTGAATCATCTCCCTGTGTCTCTGAGATAGGGATTTGCCTTTCTTGTGGTTCTGGTGACTGAAAAAGCTCCCTGGGAATCAAATTCTCACGACCTTCGCTTCCAACTAAGCTATCTCGACCACCATGCTGGGACTCCATGCTGCACATACATGTTCAAATTAAGAGCAAGCATGTGTACTTTAACCAATGAAGTGACAATAACTTTCTTATCCAATGAAGTGATAAGAGCAGGCAGTATACAAACAATCCACAGTCTAGAAGGGGAAGGGGAAAACACATGACTGGGGGGGAGGCCGCAAGAGGTAGAGATGAACACAAGGTGACTCAAAATTTACAAGCATACTTCCCTGCTCCCGCATATTCATAATTCTTCCCACACTTCATAATTCATGTACAGCGCACAAGGATCAAGAATACCACTTGGAATATGTCACTTAGATAGTTAGATGTTACCGATTTCGTCCTAGCTTTGTCGAAGTCTAAGGCAAAACCAGAATCCCAACAGTGTATCATGTGTTTGCTTGGAACTGGGAAGTTAATAAGGGAGAGAGACAAGCAATGCAAGTAAAGGCTTGTCTCGGCAGGCAACTTCAAGCTCCCATCCTACCCATTCAACATACATTGGTAGCGCATGGCGCACATTGTTGACAAGTAACAATCATGCAAGTGATTGTTTACAGATATGAAAAAAAAAGAAGAGGAAAAGAGATGTGACTATGTAAGGCCACTAACTTCCAACTTTTGCCCCTAAAGGCCTAATCCCACCATGAGATGTCTGCTATTAGGATCTTGATGGTTAAAACTCTACTTGCAGGGGAGGTCCAACACAAAAATTGGGATGTGCATGATGGATTGACACTTCCGGGAAGTGCTTGCATGGTGAAGGGAGCAAATACAACAACTATCACCAGCCACCAAGCATTGACACGGGACCGTTTATTTTTCGAACAAAGACAAAGAAAAAGCTGACCTCATGTGGTCATGTGTTTTCCCCTGCAAATAGCTCTATATGGTGATGGCAACTCAGGATTCCAATGTTAGATACACAACTCTCAAGAAATTTCACATAATAAAAGCATCAACCAAAAATCCACATTAATTTCGCACTAGAAACATCAAAGGAAAAATATATGTATATACACATCGGCAGTGCAAAATTCAATAACATACTACAATCATTGGCACATCTAGGGTTTGAGTAACTTCAACTGAACCCCCAAAATCTAAATTTCTTCAAATTCACCAATGAAAAACGATAAAACCAAAATCAAACAAAGTTCTAACTCAAATATAAAAACTGAAAATTCAAACAACAAATTCAATTAAGTACCTGGAATAGTAGTCGAACTTACAGATTCCAAGTGAATTTTCGAATTGAGGTATTACCGGCAGCGAGGACGACCGGGGAACTTGGTGTTTAGAACCTATATCCCAAAAACCCCATTTTTAGGGTTTGATGAGTAACCAAAAAAAAAAAAAAAAAAAACACGAACCTTCAGAAATTACCGGCGGCAAGGAGAGCGAAAATGGGCTGTCGCCAGAAGTCGGAACGGCAAGGAGGTCTGACCTTGGCCTTCAATTCGCGCGCCCTCCTATCCCTTTTGTGTTTTGAGAAAAGAGTTTTGAAAATGAACGACTGAAAAACAACAAAGATGCTCGAGTTTATTTTAACTCCTTTGTACTCAGCGACCGTTAAACACCGTCGCCTAAAGTTAAAAAAATCTAAAATTTAAAATAAAAAAAACAACGACGGTTTTAAACCGTCGTTGATAATCAGCGACCGTTTACCCGTCGTTAAATACTTTAAAAGCTGTCGGTGGTTACCGACGGCTCAAAGCGGTCGCTGAAATATAAAATAACGACCGTTTCACTAACCGTCGCTGTGAAGCAGTCGTTGTTTCAGCATTTTCTTGTAGTGCATGAAGGATATGGGTGAACTAAAATACTTCCTTGGAATAGAAGTTGACAGAGGGAGTAATGGGATTTTTCTATCTCAAAGGAAGTATATCAGAGATCTTTTGAGAGAACATAACATGAATGATTGCAAGCCCCTTAGGCTACCCATGGATCCCCATGTCAAACTCACTCACACTAATGGCACACCATTAGAGCATCCTGAAGTCTATGAAAGACTAATTGGGGAACTTATCTATCTGTCTATTACTAGACCTGACATATCCTTCACTGTTCATACCTTAAGTCAGTTCATGACTTCTCCTACTTCTGTGCATCTTCAGGCTGGAAAAAGAGTTCTTAGATACTTGTCTGGTTCTCTTAACCGAGGCATACTTCTTGCTTCAAGATCTGCTGCTACTCTCACTGCATATTATGATAGTGACTGGGGGGGATGTCCCATCACTAGGAGATCAACAACTGGATTTTGCATCAAGCTTGGGGAGTCTCCTATATCTTGGAAGGCTAAAAAGCAATCTGTTATTGGTCGTTCTACAGCAGAAGCTGAGTATAGGGCCATGGGCATGACTATATGTGAGGTAATTTGGATAAAACAGTTGATGAAAGACCTTGAGCTTCCCAATCTTGGTTGTACAACTCTTCTGTGTGACAACCAGGCTGCCTTAGCTATTGCTGCAAATCCAGTTCAACATGAAAGAACTAAACATGTTGAAATGGATTGCCATTTTATTCGAGACAAGGTTCAAGATGGAACTATTATGCCTGCTTATGTCAAGACTACTGATCAAATTGCTGACCTATTCACTAAAGTTCTTTCAGTAGATCAACAGCAAAAGCTTCTGTTCAAGCTAGGAGTTCAGCCATCCTCGTCCCAGCTTGAGGGGGAGTATTGAAAATAGAGCAAGCATACAAAGTAGTGGGTGCTGTTTTCTGTTCCTTTCTGATTATTCCTTTTGTTGTATGTCATAGGATGGTAGTGGTATGTTGTCCTTTTGTCCAGCTGTGATCTTGTCTGTTTGTGAGGTCACTACTACTAGCCGTTTTCTCTTCTTTCTAGCAAGATTCTAGGGCACAGTTGTCTAGGAAATTGTGAGTCCTCTCTCCTATATATAGATGGTCACTGATGTGATGTAAGGAACAAAAAAATGAATGAAAGCTCAGCTGAGTTAACTGATATTCTTCTGCCTATTCTCTTCTTTCTTTGCTAAGAAAAGTTATCAAAAAATATAGTCATAATCGAATCTCTCCTAAAACATAATAAAATCGTTTTTCCGCTACTTGTAGACGTAGACACGTAGCTAACACATTGGTAGTGAACCATGTTAAATTTTGTATGTTGTTCTTTAATTCCTTGTTTCTAGATTGCATCTGTCATCATAGTATAGAGATGAATTTAGATGTTGATGGAAGACATGATGTAAGGTAATGCAACGAGAAAAAGAGGTAACACACCGGGGAATTCTATTCTCATTTTAGGGTAACAATTCCCCTTCCTACATAATTTTTACCTCACCCAATCCGTCACTCTTTTCCTTTATTTTCTTTTTCCCATTACCCCTTGATTAATACTTATCCTCTAAATTCAAGCATGTCTTTCTCATCGACGTAATTCACTTATCTAAACTTACTATATTAATCCCAAATAAATTTTAGCAGAACTTATTATAGTTGTAAATTGAATTTATTTGGATATTGAAATGATTCTTAGAATCTAGAAACAAGAAATGTAGAGAAAACAGAGAGAGATTTTATTTCATTGTGAATTTCTCTGAATGAGCTATAGAAATGAGGCAAGCAAGTTATTACAAAAAAGTGGTAAGTAATTGATTATGTGACTTAGGTAGTTTTATGCACCTTTGAGAGAGGGCTTAGAGCTAGTTAAGAGTCAATAACCTCAATTAGTTGCTTGGTTTTCTTTCCTCCATGTTTTACCTTTCTTATGCCTATTTCATGATTGGTTGGTGTTGAATCTCTTTCCCTAATCCTATTTGTTCCTTGGTAGTTAGTTTAGTTTAAATAGACTTTAATTGGTAGTTGACACCTTCCGACTTGATTCCAGCCTAGCTTGTTGTTTAATTTATACATTTTGGTGTTCCTTAGTCCTTGTGGAAGAATGACCCTGGCTTACCACTTTACTTAGTTTAGTGGTCAATTAGGTTTTGTTTACGACTTAATGAGATTAGTAACCACGCACCTAGTTTCTATTTTGACATAGGGAAAACTTAGGTCGTTACTAATCTCCTAAAGTTAAACAAAACCTAATTAAACCACTAACCCAAGTAAAGTGGTAAGCAAGTGCCGTTCTTCCATAAGGACTAAGAACACCAAAATGTATTAACTAATAAAGAATAAGCTAGGCCGAAAAAAGGAGTCGGAAAGTGTCAACTACTAACTAAAGTCTATTAAATTAAACTAACTAATACCAAAAAACAAATAGGATTAGGGAAAGGGATTCAACACCAACCAATCATGATTTAGGCAATTAGAAGGGTGAAACATGGAGGTCCGAAAATCAAGCAATTAATTGAGGTTATTGACTCTTAACTAGCTCTAAGCCCTCTCTCAAGGGTGCATAAAACTACCTAGATCACATAACTAAGCCACTCCTATGGTCTCAAACATGCAACCAAGGGATAAGTACAATGCCAATCCACAAAACCCTTACTCAAATCTCACTATCATGAGTAATTATGCAAGATAATAGCAGAAATGTCAACATTAATCCCCTTTCTCGATTTGATTAAGGCATCAATAAAACAAACATCCAAGTGGCCAACTAGAATGCAAGCGAATAGTTTTCTCCCTTTTCTCCCTAACCTAAACTATGAGAGGTGAATGAAAAATAAAACTTGCTATAAGATGTAAGGATCGGAAGGGGGTCACAACGACACCAGCAAAGTCACACACAAGACAATCAACAATAACTCTAACCAATCAACCCAAACAATTCACCAATATCAATCAACCAATAATACCAAATTATAGACAGCAATTATAAGCACACAATTCCAGTAAAAAACAATCAAACAACACAAGAATTATACGTGGAAAAACCTCTTCGATGTGAAGAGTAAAAAACCACGGGACCTCTTGAGGAGTCCACCTTTAATCTTCTCTTATTGATAATTGAGGGTAAATATAAACCCAAATCAGTCTACACAAGGTTTATAAACACCCACCAACAAACCAAACAATAAGAGATAAATTGAGAACAAAAGGTGTAGAATCACCCAAAAACTACAGGTCTGTCCAGAGATGATGCTGACCAAACTAGATCTCAAACTGACTATCCAACCGCCCAAAATGAAGCCCTAGATGTCAGGAACAAGTTGTAAAAATTTCAGGACAATCCAACGGTGCAATTTCCAGCAACCGACAGATTTGTGAAAGATGTCCCTGAAAAACCGAAAACCCAAAGACCCTCCACTCTCTTGTGTTTTTGTGTGTGAATCTCTTCTGAAAATTCTGTCCTCTTTTTCATTAAGTTTACATCACACTTACATTCAACAAGCTTCTTTTGGAAGCCAAAACACAAAGCCTAAGTGGACTAAAAAAACAAAGTCCACTCCAAAAGGCCCAAACAAGACCAAAGTAAAATACTATCATATTTTCCCACTTGGGCTAGACCCACAACAACCTCCCCCTTCAACCCAACACGGGGAAGACAATACACGCTTCAATCATTACTTGAAGCTCATTCCCGCAAGCTTACCACAAACTTGAAGCTTGCTTCCGGGAACCACCTTTGTTAACATGTCTGCACCATTCTTATCAGTGTGAACTTTCTTCAGCTTCATTTTCTTTTCTTCAATTACATTCCGCAACCAATGATATCTAACATTAATATGCTTGGTGCGAGCGTGATACATAGAGTTCTTACTTAAATCATAGCACTGTGACTATCACAGAATACTACATACTCACCTTGCTCCAACCAAAGCATTTCCTTACTTGCTTCAACGGCTGCAATATACTCTGCCTCAGTAGTTGATAAAGCCACACACTTTTGCAACTTGGATTGCCAACAAATGGCTCCCCCTGAAAATGTGAACACATAACCTGAGGTAGACTTTCTGTTATCAAGATCACCAGCAATGTCTACATCTGTATACCCCTCAAGAACAGGTTTGCCACCTCCATAACACAAATAAAGTTTGGAAGTGTCACGCAAGTATCTGAAGATCCACTTCACTGCATCCCAATGAGCCTTACCCGGATTGGATAAGTATCTACTCACCAAACCAACAGAATGGACAATATCTGGCTTAGTACACACCACAGAATAGATCAAGGAACCAACAACAGAAGAATAAGGAATAGATGACACACTTGCTTTCTCCTTCTCTGTTGTAGGATAAGCTCTCTTACTTAGCATAAAATGAGCTGCTAGTGGTGTACTAACTGGCTTGGCATGCTTCATATTGAACCTTTTAAGCACCCGTTCATTATACTTTTCTTGTGATAACCACAAATTCCCAGCCTTCCTGTCACGAGCAATCTCCATGCCTAAGATTTGCTTAGCAGGACCCAGATCTTTCATGTCAAATGACTTGGACAAGTCTTTCTTCAAACTTTGAATCATATATGCATCTTGTCCAACTATCAGCATATTATCTACATATAAAAGAAGCATGATGAAGTTACCTCCGGAAACTTTCTGAAATACACACAAGGATCTGCAAAAGTTCATTTGTAAGCATGGCTAGTCATAAACGAATCAAATTTCTTGTACCACTGCCTTGGTGCCTGTTTAAGCCCATAAAGACTCTTCTTCAACTTGCAAACGAGTTTTCTTTTCCCTTTTCTTCAAAGCCTTCAGGTTGCTCCATGTAGATTTCTTCATGCAAGTCACCATGTAAGTAGGCAGTTTTCACATCAAGCTGCTCCAACTCAAGTTAAAGACTTGCAATTAACCCCAAAACAATTCTGATAGAAGTCATCTTGACAACAGGAGAGAAGATTTCATCAAAATCAATGCCCTTTTTCTGGTTGCATCCTTTGACCACCAATCTAGCCTTTCGCTTCACTATCTTATCACCATCTTTCTTGTTCTTGAAAATTCATCTGTGTTTTCAAGACTTTCTTTCCCTTGGGAAGCTTCACTAACTCATAAGTCTGATTCTTCAACAGATAATCCATCTCTTCTCTCATAGCCTCGAGCCAAAGATCATTGTCTTCACTAGACAACACTTCTTCGAAACTCTCGGGCTCCCCCTCATTGGTGACTAAGATGTACTCCATGCTTGGATATTTTGTAGAAGATTTACGGTCTCTAGTTGACCTTCTAACTTGAACATCGTCTACTGGTGGGGTAGATTTTTCCCCCTGCTCATGAACTTCTTCATCTGATTGAGCGTCATTAGGAGCATCATCAAAATGTGGTACATCACCATCATCATTAGGTTGTACCTCCTCAACACCATCAGGTGTTGCATCCAGATCATCATGTGTTGGCTGTTCAATAGTAATAGAAGTAGTAGCAGAAGAAACATCAATAGTATCAACAAATGAATCTGAATTAATATGATACCTTGCACTCAGAAGTTCTGCATCCATCTCATGCTCAAAGAATACTACATCTCTGCTTCTTATGACGTAGGAAGGTTAGCGGAGAAGTTTGACGAAGAAGTTGTTCGTCGAAATAGCCTGGAATGATTTCCACTAGTCAGGCCTCCGGAGTCAGAATGCTTATTATAACACCTTTTTGGAAGCGAAACGGGTCAACGAGTCAAACTCATTATTATGCCGTGACCGACAGGCTTTTTAAGCCATCTGAGTTTGTTTAGGGCCCGAAAACAGCATTTTAATTATTTTCGGATTTTGTTATTTCCTTATTTTCATATTAGGGTTTTGTTTTAACTATTTAAACATTATTAACCGTCATTAGGAGGCAGTTTATCATCTTTAATAGCATTTTAGAGTTTTTACTCTCTTCTGGTGGATGCCGGAGTTTTTACAAATTCATCGCTTGATAATCTGTTTGTTCGTGTTAAGGTTTAACGCTTGCTTTTCCTTTGATCTTTCCGACTGCGTCATCTTACTAACTTATTTTTCTCGAGATCATAGAGCCTGAACCCATACTCTTCATCACCATAGCCAACAAAGACACATGGGGTAGTCTTAGAATCAAGCTTTGATCTCTGATCTTTTGGCACATGCATGTATGCTTTGCATCCAAAGACTCTAAGATGTGAATATGTAGGATCACATCCCTTCCATGCTCTCTCGGGAACGTCAAGACCCAAAGGAATAGATGGAGAACGGTTGATCAAGTACACTACAGTTTTCACTGCCTCTGCCCAAAATGACTTAGGTAAATCTGACATCTTCAACATACACCTCATTTTCTCCACAATGGTTCTGTTCATCCTCTCTGCAATACCATTATGTTGTGGGATGCCGGGCACTGTCTTCACATGTCGAATGCCATGATGGGAGCAATTGTTTTCAAACTCATGTGAAGTGTACTCACCACCATTGTTAGAACGAAGGCACTTCAACTTTCTTTCCGTCTCCCTTTCCACCATAGCATGAAACTTCTAGAATGTTTCAAACACTTGGCTCTTTGTCTTCAACATGTAGACCCAAGTTTTCCTGGTAGCATCATCAATGAAGGTGCCAAAGTATTTGTTGCCACCATTAGATTCCACCTCAATAGGACCACAAACATCAGAGTGGACAAGGTGGAGCATAGCTTGCCTCCTAGTAGATTTCCTTGAAAAAGAAGCTCTATGTTGCTTGCCTGCCAAACAATGATCACAAGGGTCAAGTGAAATTGTAGTATCAGCAGGAATAAGAGTTTTACCTGCTAGACATTTTAACCCCTTGTCACTCATGTGTCCCAATCTTTGATGCCACAAATTAGGAGAATTATCTTCCACTGCATTAAGCTCACCAGAACATACACTCAAATATGTCTTATACAAAGAGCAATATAACTCGCCTCGTGCAACTCTCATCGAACCCTTGGATAGTTTCCACTTACCATCACCAAAGGTATGTCGGAACCCTTCTTGATCAAGCTAAGGACATTTGCAGACAATAGATTAAGGCGTAAATCAGAAATATGGCGCACATTCTTCAATGTAAGCATCCACCCAACACTTGTCTTCACACGAATATCACCTAGCCCAACAATGCTAGCTGAGCTCTTCTTCCTCATCTTCACACTACCAAAATCACCAAATTGATAGTTCGTGAAATACTCCCTTTTGGGAACACAATGGTATGAAGCACCTGAATCTACCAGCCACTCTGTATCTGAACTTTCTACATGATGACACTCACTAGTTGGACAAATCAAAGTGACCTCACGACCACTTTTAGAAGCGGTTCTTTGTAGTATTTTTATCATCTCCCTGCTTTTATGAATCTTGCTTCTTACCTTGTTCTTTCTTCCAACGGTAGCAAAACTTTTTAATATGAGTAGGCTTGTTGCAATGATGACATGTCCTAGTCTCTCTATCTCTAGACTTGGACCTCCTATTTGAGTTACCACATTCTTTGGGATCCGTACTCTTGCTTATTCCACGATTCTCAACAACAAGAGCATGTGAATTATCAACTCCCATCTCCTTTCTTCTTATTTCTTTTTTAAACATGCTTTCTTTGATCACATCCAAAGATAGCACACCATCTGGAGCAGAGTTACTAATAGTCACAACCAAAGTTTTCCAACTATCTGGCAAAGAACTCAACAAAAAAAAAAAGCCTGCAGTTCAACATCAAGAACAATCTTCATAGTAGTCAGCTTGTTAATAACATTCTGAAGGGTTTTCCTACGTAGTGCCCCTGTGTTTTACGAAATTCTATGTTATACCCAACCTCACTAATAGAAAATCCTATTGCAAACCTCACTTAGCCTTCCATTTCTCATATCATATCCCAAACCTCGGTCATCTAACAAAGCTAAAAAATCCTACTATATCACTATATGCCCATATATATGGTAAGAAAGTTCCAAAAACTACTATTTAAATATCTTGTATAAGGTATTTTGTGTAACATTTAGAAAGCTTAGGGGTGCAACGTAGAAATTTCAACAAGGTTGGGTACAACATAGAATTTCGCAAAACACAGGGGTACTACGTAGAAAAAACCTATCCTAAAAGTCACTCAGATGCTCAGAAACAGACTTTCCACCTTTCAATTTCAAATTAACAAGTCTCTTGATTAATGAAGCTTTGTTATGTGCGGTCTTCCTTTCATAAAGACCTTCCAATTTCTTCCACAAATCATATGGGTCGGACTCTTGTGGCACATGGTTGAAAGTGCTAATGTCAGCCCATTGTCTTATAGTCCCTAAAGTCTTTCTTTTCAACTTTACCCAAATTTTATCTTCCATTTTGTCTGGTTTAGATGGTTTAGAGATACTACCATCAGAGTGGGTGACAATTTCAACTGGGTCATACAAATCCTTGCAATATAACAAGTCCTCCATCATATGTCTCCAAATTGAATAATTGTTTGATGTCAGTTTGATCTTCAAATTACTACTACTCGATTCCACAAAGTGACTAAATTAATATCCGGCTCTGATACCAAGTTGTAAGGATCGGAAGGGGACAGCGACACCCACAAAGTCACACGCAAGACAATCAACAATAACTCTAACCAATCAACCCAAACAATTCACCAATATCAATCAACCAATAATACCAAATTATAGACAGCAATTATAAGCACACAATTCCAGTAAAAAACAATCAAACAACACAAGAATTATACGTGGAAAAACCTCTTCGATGTGAAGAGTAAAAAACCACGGGACCTCTTGAGGAGTCCACCTTTAATCTTCTCTTATTGATAATTGAGGGTAAATATAAACCCAAATCAGTCTACACAAGGTTTATAAACACCCACCAACAAACTCCAAACAATAAGAGATAAATGGAGAACAAAAGGTGTAGAAATCACCCAAAAACTGCAGGTCTGTTCAGAGACGATTCTGACCAAATTGGAGCTCAAACTGACGATCCAACCATCCAAAATGAAGCCCTAGATGTCAAGAACAATCTGTCAAAATTTCAGGATGATCCAACGGTGCAATTTCCGACAACAGACAGATTTGTGAAAGCTGTCCCTGAAAAATCGAAAACCCAAAGACCCCCTTCTCTCTCTTGTGTTTTTGTGTGTGGTCTCTTCTGAAAATTATGCCCTCTTTTTCATTAAGTGTACATCACACTTACAGTCAACAAGCTTCTTTTGGAAGCCAAGACACAAAGCCTAAGTGGACTAAAAAAACAAAGTCAACTCCAAAAGGCCCAAATAAGACCAAAGTAAAATACGATCATATTTTACCACTTGGGATGGACCTATACATAGTCTAGTCCATACTTCTGAGTATACCCCTTTGCAACCAATCTAGCTTTATACCTATCTAGGGTGCCATCTTTCTTCAATATAACCTTATAAATCCGCTTGCAACCAATGACTTTTTTTTTCTTTAGGACGATGTTCAGTCTCAAGCCAAGTATTATTGGATGGTAATGCTTCTAATTCTTTGCTCATAACATCTCTCCATTCCTGATGATGAGAAGCTTCAAAATAACTAGTAGGTTCAGTGAGTTTGGATAGTTGAGAAATGAAAGCCTTGGAGGAAGCTGGAATGACTTCATAACTTACTAAATTACACCAATGTAAGGAGGTAACAGGCACAGTGCACACATAATCATTCATCCAAACAGGCTGAGTATGTGATCTAGTAGATCTTCTGTGTTCAAGCATAGGAGGAGAAGGTGTGATTGGAGAAGCGAGAGGAAGGTGAGGGAAAAGAAGATGGATGTGTAGGGGAAGACATAGAACTGGTTGGAGAATGGTGAGTAGATGAGATGATGTGAGAATTATGAGGAGGTGTAGATGAGGAAGAAGTTTGGAGGATCAAAATGGTAGAGTAAGGCATCAGGTAAATCAACAGGTGTTGAGAAATCTAGTTGTGTATTGGATGGAAGGAAAATGGAATGAGAAGGATCTGGAGTTGAGAAAGATGGAATGGCATGTGCTTTTCATTAAAAGTGACATCTCTATAAACAAATATTTTTTTGTTTATAGGTTGAGCAACTTGTAAACAACCCAGAAGGATACAAGGTATAACTCTAGAATCAAACATAGCTCTATGTGCTTTGATGGTGGAGGCAAAACCTAGACAACCAATCACCCTCAAATAATCTAAACCAGGCTTCTTCCCATGAAGTTTATCATATGAGGTGAAATAAAGACAACTCAATGGCATCATGTTAATGAGATGTGTAGCAGTGATCAAACATTCTCCCTAAAATTTAGGTGGCACTCTAGATTGAAAATATAGAGCTCTGGCAGTCTCAATGAGATGCCTATGTTTTCTTTCCACCACCCCATTCAGCTGTGGTGAATCTGTGCAACTCCTTTGATGCATAATACCATGTGAATGGAAAAGAGAAAGGATTCTTCCCTCACACAACTCCTTGGTATTATCAGTTCTTATACACTTAACAAGAGTATGAATTGAGTATGAATAAATCTCACCAAGTACTCCAGTATTTCAACTATATCTGTTTTATTTTTCATAAGGAAAGTCCAGTTATGTCTAGACAAATCATCAACAACAGTCAGAAAATAGACACAATCATCATAAGTTTGGATCTTGTAGGGACCCCAAATGTCCACATGAAGAAGATCATAACATTTATCAATTGTACTAGTGCTAACAGGGAAGAGTTTTCTAGTGTGCTTTGCCTTAGGATACACTTGACAAATGTAGTCAGAACATATAAGTAAGAAACATAGAATGAACATGATGCAACTTATTAAATGGCAAGTGACCAAGTCTCAAATGCTAAAGCTTAGCTTATCTTTTTCATTTGTTACTGCTAAGTTGATTGAAGGTTGTACAGAAGTTGCATCATTGCCAACAGCCTAAAGACCAGCATTTAGTTTACCAAGAACCAGAGAATCTTTATGTGAATGTCCCTGAATCATGCATTTATCATGTGAAAATATGATATCACAATCCATATTTGCACATAATCTATGAGTTGAAATGAGATTAAAGTGTAGGTCAGGCACATGTAACACCCTTTTTAACAACACTCCATTTTCTAGCTTGACAGAACCAATATGTTTCACCTCTACTCTTTTACGATCAGCTACTATGATTGTGTTAGGTTCCTTGTCAAAAGGATGATATGAATCAAAAAGTTCAAGGTTGGAGCATATATGATAAGTGACGCCACTATCTATGATCCACTTAGAATTAAGACATGTAATGAGACATGAACCTGCTATGTTGGCCATGGAAGCAGATTGAGTGGTTGTCTCAACTGCAATGTTCTCCTCTTTAATTTGTTTCACTAGGGACATAAAATGTTGATATTGTGCTCTAGTGAGGTGAGTTGTGTTCCCATCAACTTAATCAGAATCAACATCATCATCATCTTCACCAACATAAACCACTGCAACAACCTTATTTCCCTTGCTTTGTCTGCCATTATTGAATCTAGGAGGATAGCCATGGATTTTCCAGCATCTATTCATGGAGTGACCAGACACTTTACAATGATCACAGTAGAATGAATTGCTCCATCTGCCATATCCAATGCACGAACCAACTCCAGGACCTGAATTTATCATTTCTCTATTCATGTGAAACTGCTCATTCTTCCTTTCTTCTGTGGCTGTAAATGCCATAGTGTGAGTGTTGTTTATCTCATTAATCTCTCTTTTCTTTTCATCTTGGATTAAAAGATTATAAGCAGTTGAAATGGATGGTAGATGTGTCATCATGAGAATATTAGTTCTCACTGCAGGATGTTTTCCATCAAGCTTTATTAAAAATTGAATCAGTCTTTCATCTTGTTGTGTCTTTCGAAATTTCTTAGTCAGATCACATGAATAACCATCACAAGTGCAGCATGGAATAGGACTTGTTGAGCTAATTTGATCCAAATCACCTTGATCTTAGTGAAGAACACAACAATAGTAGATGATCCTTACTCAATTTGCTTGAGTGATTGTTGAACTGAGTATAATTGAGGTCCTGAAATGATAGATTATCTATCCTCAAGATCTTTCCAGATCTCACTTGCTGCAGAAAAGTATAACACGCTTTTAGCAAGTGTATTATCTAGGGACCTCAGAATGTAAGAGTTGATCCTATTGTTGCATCTCTCCTATGCAGTATGTAGTGGATCGGTGTATTTAGGTTTCTTCAAACTTCCATCAACAAAGACTACTTTGGTCTTCATAGACAATGTTAGCATGCCTCTCTTCCGGTCATCAAAATTTTCACCATTGAATTTTTCAGAAACTAGAGGAACCGTAGGATTAAAAGGGTGTATGTAATATACTGAGGTAGGATCTTGAAGTGGATTTAAAACAGAAGTAAAAGTATTTTTAGGCATTTTGTGAGGATTTTATTAACACAATTAAGATGAGAGATTTTAAAGGAATTCAGAGGTTTGAATAAAGATCAAAAGAAAATTCAGCAAAGATAAACTTCAACTAATTAAATAATCAACAATTTCTAAATGACTTTAGGAATCAATCAGTTATCAAATCAACAAACAGATTTCAAATGATCGATTTTAAATCAAACAAGCAATTACCAGATCTTAGAATCTGATCTTTAATCAACAATACAAATATTTTAGGTGAAAAACTTCACTGGATTCAATCAGAAGAACATACTCAAGTAATTTTGAGTAGAAAAATGAACAATTATGTGTTTCAGAAGAAACCTAGAAGAATTCAGCGAAGAATTCTGCGGTAATTTGTGTAGAATTTCATGGAATTATTAAAGGATATTAGCAGGAACAACCTACTTTGATACAATGAAATAATTCTTAGAATCTAGAAACACGAAATGTATAGAGAATAAAGAGAGAGATTATTTCATTGTGAATTTTTCTGAATGAGCTATAGAAATGAAATTAGCAAGTTATATATATAGACCTTCTTATTACAAGGCAATGAGAAAATAATACTCTCTAACAAGTATTGCTAATTCCCTAGAAATCAGGAAGTAGTTAGAGGACAGTTATGACACACCAGCTCACTAGTACCCTAACTGGCAGGTTGTTAAGCTATGAGAGAAGTTGTAGAAGCTTCTGATGATGTAGCTGTATCTTCAATAGATATTGGGTAACCAATAATCTTTATTGGTCATAAACCAAGTTATTTAAATTAATTAGTTCAAAATTTAACTTTTGTGAACTTATTGACCTTGTAAAAAATTGAAATAAGGTGACCAAAACATAGGCAAACTAATGCTTTTCAAGTACTACTACCTCTTTTTTTTAGTTACAACAAACGTCTTTTTGCACAATTATCAAGGAAAAAGGAGGTAGAGTAAAATTTGACCCAATTGCCCATGCTTTTTGCATGTGAGGTAGGTAAAGTAAGGATAAAATTGCCCCAAAACCTTTATCAAGAAAGGAAATGTTGCATCTAAATAAAAACACCTAAAATAAAAAATTATTGGAACTAAAATAAATAGAGGAATAATATGTTTGCTACTATACTTAGAGCTATCAGTTTGGTTAATGAACTGCTGGTTGAACTGAAACAACTGAAAATTGGACTGAATTAACTGAAATGGGAGTAACTGTAACTGAAATCAACTGAAAAATGTTGAACTGGCACTAAACTCCAAATGAAAAGTCAAAACTGAATTGCAACTGAATTGAAACAAACTATAACAAAAAATAACGGTGAAAAATTGAAATGTTGATCGATCAACTGAATAAAACTGAATATTTAACTAAACGGATTCAAATTGAAACTGAACTAAAACCGATTTATACTGATTTTTAACTATACCCGAACCGAATTCACATGTTACCCAAATTCACATACAAATTTTATCGTGATAATTTTTTGTTAGTACTTAAAATTATGACATATAACTTAATTTCTTGATAATTTTCAACTATGTCAAGTTTACAGATCTTACACTCCAAATTGAATTTACATTTTACCCAACTTTATGATATACTCTCACATGAAAATTTATCATGATAATTTTATTATTAATATATGAATTTATGACATTATAATTATATCGTGATAAATTTATAATTTCAAATCCATTTAACTTTTACAAAAGTATGAGATATAAATTTATTTCAGTTATAAGTTTGCTTCTTTCGTAACTATTACTTTATTTCAATGAAAATTGGCATGGGTTCTTAGCCAAAGTAAATTAATTCAAACTTCCCTCTTAGATGATTTTCTCTATTACTTACTAATACATTAGTCTTATGCAATAACAAATTGTTTCAATTTATATATATGTTTAGATGTATTCACATAACTTTCATCTAATCGAACAAGTTAATAACAATTTCACTAATCAACTTGTTTCACTTTAGTAATATGTTTTGTATTCGAAATAGATAAAGCTTAATCAAGGTTCACTTGGATGGATCATTGCTATTTTTAATTACCTTGTCAGCCTACATTGATACATTATATAATCCAGTATCACCTTGTCTCAGTTCAATTAGATATTTGAGTTTCAAAATAAATTTAGCTTATAAACGATTAACTAAATTGGAGTGTTCTTGTCTTGATTTAGGTTATCGGTTCACATTGGTACAATAATATAATAATCTGATACTAACTTGTTTCACTTCAATATCATGTTTCGAATTCAAAATGCAGCATTGTTATCTTTAATTATCTTACCGGCTTATATTGATATATTCATTTAGTCTAATATCAATGCCTTTCAGTTTGGCTTAGATGTATGAGTCTAAGAAAATGATTATAACTTGTTAACAATTAACTTAAATGGAGTATTCTTATCTTGATTTAGCTTATCGATTTACATTATCAATTGATTTAATAATCCAATATCTATTTGTTTCACTCCAATATAATGTTTTAAAATCAAAATGGATACAACTTAATCTTACTTTAAATGAAGCACAATTATTTCAATTACTTTATGGACTTACGTTGATACATTCATCTAATCTAATATCAATTTGTTTCAGTTTGGCTAAGGTGTATGAGTTTCAAATTGAATATAACTTGATAATGATTAACTTAAAAGGAGTATTGTTATCTTGATTTAACTTATCGATTCACATAGCTACCTTGATCTAATCCAATATTAACTTATTTTATGTCGATTATATGTTTTCAGTTTTCAAATGCATATAGCTTAATGACTAGTATAGTTATAGTAAGACATTGATCTAATCGACTTTTTAAAATAATGTCTAACTCGTCTTTCGAAGAAGTTTATAAGAATTTATACTGATATGAGACGTCCTTTTTAATCAAACATGATGTGATTTGAATACGATTACTAAAAGTTTGAATATCGACTTATATAAAATTATCTTATTCCAAATCGTCAAATATATCAGTAAAGAACACATATATCGATGTCACTTTCATACACGTTTTTGGGAAGTACAACAGGTTTTTTTCGAGGCAAGTGCCTAACTACACTTATTTGCCACGTTAATTTTAATCGAACTCGAAAAAGATTTGGCCTAAACCCGGCATGAATTTCTATTTTTCCGAACAAATACAAGAATATGACTAACTTCAACCCGAACCGATGCGATTATTGTCGAACTTATGTGATTTTCGTCAATAAGTGAGATAAATTAAAACAAAACTGAAAATAACTGCAACATGTTTTAATTGTTATGGATTCATCCGTTGGTTGGTTCAACTGTTCGGTTTGGAACTGGTTTTAACTGCAACTGAACTGAAACTGGAAAGACAAATAACTGAATTAAACACAACCAAAAAGTTTGTTGACTGAACTGTTAATAATTTTAACTGTTGTAAACTGAAATTAATATGAACAGAACTGTTTAGATATAACCATAAGTGAATTGTTGAACTAAATTGACACCTCTAACTATATATTAGTCAATGCATACTCCATTGGTCCACTTTTTCTTTGTCTGTGTAAGTTGGGCCTCTCTTTTGCGTATCAATACAGGTATAGCCCTTGAGATCGTGGAGTTTCGTCCTGAAATCGCAACTATGCGTGATGATAGTACTAAAGAGACACCCCTGCATGTTCTGGCCAAAAAACCTCTGAAGTCACATGGAAGTCAAATTGGCATATGGAGCAAGTGCTGCAGTACATGTTAGTAGCCCTAGCAAAATCTCTTGGTCAGAGTAACTACAATTTTTTTGAATTAACTACAATTTCAATGAAAAAAAACTAAAGTTTCTTGAAATAAATATCAATGAGGTTTTACTTGTATTGCAATTTGCAAAATGTTGTAAAAATTTGCTCCCATAACCTAAATTAGATCTGATCTAACAAATCTATGTGCTATCTGAGTATCTGTGCTCTAAAGAAAACTTTTTATTTTCTGCACATATACTCATTCTCTCCGGATTTAGTGATTCTAGAATTTACTCTCCATTCTTTCTAAATTGTAGTTGTTTTGACTTTTACTCCATTTATGCCTAGTACAATACATTCGTTTCACGGTACATTTTAACGCTTATTTTGACCTCATTTCTTTACTAATGTATAAACAAAAATATTATCCATAGTATTGGTGGGCAAAAGTTCCGTACCCGTTTAGATACCGGAACCAGTAGGCAGTAGGGAACTGACTGTTCCAGAACTGGAACTGACTGTTCCAGAACTGGAACTGTATCCGGTGGGTCCAATTTGGGTAATAAAATTAGGAACCCATTGCACCCATTTACCTGATCGAAAGTAGTATATTTTTTCGTAGAGTTTATGATAAATGTATGTGCTTATTGGAGTCCAAAACAATATTTGATAAAATCTAAGGGGTCGTTTGGTTAGGAGAGGGGAAAGGAAAAGGAATGAAGAAAGGGTTAGGAACTCCAAACCCCCTAATTCTCCTGCTTGTTTGGTTAGGTTCAAGGGAAAGGGGCAAAGGGCTACAAATTTTTTTGGGAAATTCTACATGGTGGCCTTCTACTTTAGATTTTTCTACTTGGTAGCAGGCCAAAAAAAAAAATTATACCAAGTGATATCCTACTTTAGTTAATTCTACTTAGTGACCTTAATTCACTTAAAACCTAGTTAACCAATCATTTAAAGTAAATTTACTAATCTACTCCTAGTTAATTACCCTAATTCAAAACCTCCCATCCCTCTTCCCTAAAAAAAAAAAACCCATCCCTCGTGTGATTACACGGGGTGTTGATGGCCGTTATCAATCACAACCAGAGGTATATTAAGTGCAAAATGTAATAGCATGAAAAGAATCCAAAGTTGAAGGATGCCCTGAGTAAGATTACTGTATACAGCAGAAGCTGAGGACGACTCGGATGGAATGCAGTAGAGCTTGAAAAGGATGCTAAGTAGGGTTATCAACAATGGTACAAAACATCCAGGACACACATTCCAAACCATTTTAGTCTGGTTTACCCCTCTGAAAAAATATAAATAGCAAGACTAGTCTAGCAGTATGCATATCCAATTATCCATCTTATAAATGTTGTCTTAGGAATAATTCAAACAATGTTGTTTTATTGTTTTCACCAGGAAATCCTTCTTGCAAAAAGCAAACAAAATATTTCAAGTCTTAACCATGTATCTTAGGTCTCTGTTTCATGGTACAAGTATCTTAGGGATAATTCAAACAATGATGTTTTATTGTTTTCATCCGGAAATCCTTCTTGCAAAAAGCAAACAAAAATATTTCATGTCTTAACCATGTATCTTTGGTCTCTGGTTCATGGTACAAGTAAACCAAGTTGTCCCAGATAAGATAAAATATAATGTCTCCTGTCCTGATTACTTTTGTTTTGACTTTTTGAGCGATACAGAAGACACTAAGGGAGCGTCTGGTTAGGGGGTTACAGGATAGGGAAAGGGAATTACTTGATTCCATTCCCATAAAACTTGTTTGGATTGGGGGTTTGGTTTCCCCTCTTTTCTCCTCCATTACCCCAAATCCCTCTATTTTGATTCCTCACTACCCCTCCACTTAGAAATGGGGGAATGGAAAACCCTTGACCATCACCTTTGACCACAACCACTTTGCCACCGGAACCACCACCCTAGAACCCCTCCATCCAAAACCACCGCTCCACCACCTAAAACCACCACCATCAACTCGAAACTACCACCCCACCATCACTGATCCACACCCGAAAAGGCACCACCGAAAACAACCCCACCCCACGGAATCACCATGGCACCACCCGAAACAAACCCCATCGCACCTGAAACCACCATGGCACCACCCAAAACCACAAGAAGCGTTACCCTTTACCCGAAAAACCACCACCATCCACACGAAAACCACCACCATCCACACGAAAACCACCACCTCTCATCGAAAACACCTCTCCCCCGCCGAAAAACTCTAGATCTACAAGAGAAGAGGAGAGAGAAAAGATTAACCACAAAAAACTCTTGTCAGTGGCCGCGAAGGGAATGGGAAGGGGCGGAGGAGGAGGAGGGGAAGGGGCGGCGACCCAGCGACATGGAAGGGGAAGGTGCGACGAGCCGGCGACAGGGGAGGGGAAGAGCGGCGGCGGGGAGGGGGAAGATGGAGGAGGTTGAATATAGTACATGGGTGGTGGTAGTTTTAGGGGAAAAGTTGTGGTGGTGGGAAATACTAGGGTTTTCCTTTGATAGTATCTAAACAAACGAATTTGAAAATCAAAGGGTAAACCTTTCCATTCTCCTTGTAACCCTTTCTAAACCTTTTCCTTTCCACTCAACCAACCAAACACCCCCTAATGATGATTGATGAGAGCATCACATGTTTCCATAGTTACTTCCTTACTGGACATTGATGGTTTGTTCCGTTAAATATTCAACACACCTCCAGGTTCATTTTCCACTGATTCTAATAGGAATTTGTTTGTCTGCCATTCAACGGTCCTGCAGAAGATAATGGAGTTAATCTGAATATGTTTGGCCAAATCTGCAATCTCATGCTTCAAAGCCCCAATTTCTTCATTTGCTGTTGAATCGAACTTGCTCGCATCTTCCTTTTCGATCCAATTGAAGAAACCACACCCCCCATTTTTGCACTTATACTAAGGCCTTCTTGGATTTCTTGCAGTTTCAGAGAACCTCATAATTTTTCATCTTCACCCAATTGAAGTAACATCAATTGCCATGTTCCTTCTTCAATAAGTAAACAGCAAATTTAAGAAGCCTTATAAATCGCGTGGGAAAGGGAGAAGAGGAAAAGAACAGAGATTTTTCATGAGAAGGCTGGAGTTATGATCACACGAGGGATGGGGTTTTGTTTGAGGGAAGATGGATGGGGGTTTTGAGTTAAGGTAATTAACTAAGGGGTAGGTTAGTAAATTTACTTTAAATGATGAGTTAGCTAGTTTTAAGTGAATTAAGGCCACTAAGTATAATTGGCCAAAGTAGGATGTCACTTGGTATAAATTTTTTTGGCCTGGCACCGAGTAGAAAAACGCAAAGTAGGAGGCTAACATGTAGAATTTCCTAAATTTTTTTCCCTCCTTCCCTCTCTTCTCTTTTTTCTGTGACAAGGCTACAAAGGCGGTGAGCTTCAGTCGATGGTGATGTTGGCTTGATCAGCAGTGGGTTTTGGCTTCGACGGTGGCGCGTCCGTTGGCAGTGTGTTGCTTATCTCTTTCTCTCTCCGCGACGTCTGGTATGGTGGTGATGGGTTTTTCCCTCGTCTATTTCTCTAGCTAGATATGGCAACATAGTGGTGGGGTGCACTCCTCGTCTCTTTCTCCCTCTTGCTAGGTCTATTAGAGAGGTGGTGGTGGGGTGGTTGTTTGTCTTTTCGTCTTTCTCTCTCACGCTAGATCATGTAGTGGTGGTGGGTCAACGTGGGCTTAGTGGCATGGGTCAATGTGGTGATGGTTGTGGTGGGTCAACGTTAGATGGTGGTGGTCAAGGTTGGTCAAGGTGGTTATAACGTAGAGCAAAATGGGGGTATCCAAAACCTCGGGGTGGGTGGGAAGTCAATCTGGAGGACTTTGGGGATAAGTAATTCTGAGATAAAAGGAAAGGGAATTAAAAAAAAAATCCAAACATAACAACATAAAAGGGAAATAAGGGTATTCATTTCTTTTCCATTTCTTGAAAACCCTCAACCAAACACCCCCTAAAAAAAATTACATGTACTAAAACAAAAATAAATCAATTATTAGAAGCCCAAAAATGTATAGTCACAAAAAATTTAGAATTTGGAAATAAACTATATCCCCAAGTACCTGAAACCGATACCCAGCGGTTCCAATATTGATTCAAACTTTTTAAGAATCGTTTTGACTTATTTTGGTTCCTGTTCCTATTTCAAGGAACTGGTCCCAACCGGTTTATCATCTCAGTTGTGCTTAGGGATGGCAGTACTTGACCCGCCCATCCCCGTCTAAGTGGGGCGGGGATGGGTCTAGGTTTGGCAAGGATGGGGAGGGGATAGGGATTAAAATCGTACCCGCAATGAGTGGTAGAGCAGGTATGGATTTTATGCTATACCCGCTCCATTCCCGCCCGCCCCGCTTGCCCCGCATATTTATTATTAAAATTTTGCTTATATGCTTATATTATTAATAATTTTATCTTGCAAAATATAAATATGTGGGTATGATGCGAGTACGAAGCGGGTGCGAGTACCCATGAAGGTAGGGGGCGAGGATGAAGTGGGTACGAAGCGGGTGCGGGTATCCATGCGGGTGGTGGGGCAGAGATGGGTTTAAAATTTAAATACATACATGCTGGGTTAAATACATACATGCTGGGGCGGGGATGGGTCTGAAATTTTCCCCCGAAATGGGTGGAGGGGGGGCATGGATATGAAATTTTCCCCCCAAATGGGTGGAGGGGCGGGGATGGGGATGGGAATTTTATGCGGGTGTGGGTGCGGGTGTGGAGGTACCATCCTCTGCACCAGCCCCGCCCAATTGCCATCCCTAGTTGTGCTCACCCTTAATATTAGTTGTCGGATTCGTCTCAATGTATATTTTCATAATATCAAATTTGTATAAAAAGTAAAGATATTTACAATCAAAGTGATGCATTGACCTAATTCAACAAAATATTACATAAAAGTTATCAAATTATATATTTTTAACATATTAACTTTTTATAATATTTATTATAAATAATTAGAGATATAGATGGTCAAAGTTGTGTATTGGCAAATGTGCATGTAAAACTGTTGCAATCTATATATAATAGTGAAAATGATGTATTTAACGTTCATTCCCAATGAGATTATATTGCATATCTTATCATTGTGCTCTAATTTTAAAGACATTCACATGTGAGAGGAAGGGTTAATCAACTTGTTTGAGAATAAGATACCACCTTAAAAATCTGATAAGTTATCCTCAAGCCTCATATTGCTAATTGGTTTAGTATGTACACTCTTTTTGACTTGTATGTCATCAAACTCTCCTACTCCTTATTCTTAGGTAGTCTAGAACTCTAGACCCATAAACTTTAACAAATATGATTCCCTAATTTGTTTCCATAATCTTTTCCCAGTAAAATTGTTCAGAGGAGATGGAGAGAATATTCAACAGTCTAAAGCTCTTCAACTGGTGGAGCGATTATGTGGCGAAGTGTTAAAGAAGGGGCATGATAACATATCAAATTTGATGTGTATACCCTGGCGGCTTCTGTTTGCTGCAGTTGAAGTAGGGAATGTCGAGTTTGTGACTTTGTTACTTTGTTCTTATCCTGATCTAGCATGGCAATTGGACGACAATAGTCGAAGCATATTTCATATTGCGGTACAACATCGCCAAGAGAAGATATTCAAGCTCATATATGAGATAGGGGCAATGAAAGATTTGCTCTCTGCTATTTATGTGGACGATGATGGAAACAACATTCTTCACCTGGCTGCCGATTTACCATCTTCTGATAGACTTAACTGCATTTCAGGTGCAGCTTTACAAATGCAACGAGAGATGATGTGGTTTAAGGTGATCATTTTATCATCTGAAGTTCTAGTAATTCATTTGTTAGTTTCTTACTATTAGAAATAGCCACTACATCATTTCATGGTGGAGGCCTAAGACAAACACCTAATATATATTACCAAAAAAAATTTAATTATCTAGACAGGGTCATAACTACAACCTACGAATTCCATTCATCATACTCCCGACATGGTATAATCAAGACTAATTTTTACTTATTTGCTCATTTGAAACTCTCTCTTTTTAGTACATTTTGCTCATTTAGATAATTTCCTAGACATTTGTAATTCACTGTCTAATTAGGCAACATATTGCTTCGAACATACGAGTTGCTAAGCGTAAAATTTTGGAAAAAGAGCCAAATGAGCAATGAGCCAAAAAAAAAAAGAAGCATTGGGTGTACTATGCTCACCATACACCCGGGTATATGATAAAAATTTTGTAAAACCTACCAATAGACCCTACCCACCCCATCAAGAATTGAACCTTGTCAGACAGAGGGCCATTGCACCATATCCTTGTTCTTAAAAATACACTTTATATGAAATACAAGTAATTCAAAATTTAAGTTCAATGTCCTAGACTATAAGATAACTGTATAGCATTATTGTTTTTTTTTTTAAGTAGATTGAAAAAGATGTTTGTCTTCATGTAATTTTAATATAAATAAGAAGAAAAGGCCTATCAATATTATAGACTATTTGCCAGTATTATGATAAAAATACGTACTCAGTTATATGCTTTCAGTTTCACCAACTATGAGCCTATGGTCCCTTTTGTGCTAATTGATACTCCAATCACCGAGGCAGATGCAGTACATTTCCACGCTTGGTTTGTGTATAGTCTACACATATACACAACCGGACGCAGGACACAGAGGCATGTGATCAGAGTATCATATATTTCATAAAGGGGGGGTGTGATGATATCGACGACTAGATGAGTTCCAAGCCAATGCTAATTGATAAATCCTTGTCTTGGCTGTTCATCTTCCTTAGGCATTGCAACTTACAAGTCATACAGATCATATTTTAAAACTGCACCTAAACCGTACATGCTAAAACTTTAACGGAAATCTGAGTTATTTACAACCAAATTAACTGAAAAGAAAAGCAAATTCTGACGTTATTCAACTAAAACAGGTCGTGGAAGATCTCCAGCCCCAACTTGCTGCATATCAAAATAAAAAAGGGGAAACACCACGCACTGTATTTACTGAAAAGCACAAAGAACTAAGAAAAGAAGGAGAACAATGGATGAGAAAGACGGCAGCCTCCTGTAGCTTCGTTGCAACTTTAATTGCAGCTGTAGTGTTTGAGGCTGCATTAAAAGTGCCAGGTAGTGATAATGCAGCACTTACTGACCCTCTGAGTCATGGTGTGTGGTATTGGATTTTTGCAATTTCTGATGCATTGTCCTTGATATCATCCACGGCTTCGATACTCATGTTCTTGTCAATTCTAACTTCAAGGTATGCTAATAAAGATTTTCTTTATTCACTGCCTCGCAAACTAATGATAGGCCTTACATTGCTCTTCATCTCCATTGCAACTATGATGATTGCCTTCACCGCAGCATTTCATATCATTTTCATGCACCGCTTTCTATGGATCATCATCGCTTTCTTGGCTTGTATACCAATTGGCCTCTTTGGCATACAAGTATTGCCTCTCTTAATAGAGGTCTATCGTTCAACACTCTTTACTTCTATTTGCGAACCTCAGCACCAACTCTTCTGTGATGTTCATCTACCAAATCAGCGGTCCAGTAACGGAAAGAATGACCAAGGCGAAGGGCCTAATGTTGGGGGTGTCTAGGCTGATGATTTTATTTCTCTTCATCTATATATTTTCCGTACCTGTCAAGTGTGGCATCAGATTTTTACATCATCTATTATGTACTTGATTGTTTCATTCAATAAATGAGCATTTGTAGCTACATTAGTGATGTGAATTATTGATTACTTGATCGATCATTTCAAGTATGTATTGCCTTAAAAAGAAATACTTATTTCCAATTATCATACAAAGTCTTGTAGTATAAATTGGCAATGAACATGATTGGTACAAGAATACCAATGATATAACTCGTTCAGTTCTCTGCTTACTTTTTCCCTCGACCATGTAACATTACATTTTCTTGCACCCCTTTGAGCCTAAACACATAGCTTTTTTTTTTTTTTTTTATAATCTCCACCTACATCAATTTTAATCCGATAACATATTGGAGAAACAATACTAAAAAAAGATACAGAGAAATTAAAGAAAAAAGTAGAAGATATCACAAAAGATGAGAGAGAAAGCTAGAAAGAGAAAGAGAAGGAAAGAGGGGAAGAAGCCCTAATTGAAAATCCGAGAAACCCTAGCTACATTATCTCCAGTTAACTCAAATTGTTTCCAATCTCTGTAGTTACTCTCTAATTGTTGAGGCAGTTTCATCTCGTCATTATCAAGAATGAATGGATTGTGACTTCTTCGTCACCCTATTTCCTGGGATCCGGGGATCAGCCCGGAAACGTGATTACTCACGTTGTCTTCACTGGAGAAAACTACGTGAGTTGGGCGAGAGCGATGACTCTCTCGCTTCGCGCAAGGCGCAAATATGGATTCGTAGATGGCACGATTCCGAAACCGAGCGAAGCTATCGCTATTCTTGACTGGGACACGGTTCATTCCATGATCGTGTCGTGGATGCTGCGAAGCATGGAGCCCAAAATCGCAGTCACTATCCCTTTGCACGAAAACGCGAAGGACTTATGGGACTACCTTGAGCGTAGGTTTTGTGTCACAAACGGACCGCGTATACAACAAATCAAGGCAGCCATTACAGATTGTAAGCAGACCGATACTATGACTATTGATGCGTATTATTCGAAACTTATGGGTCTTTATGATGAATTGGCACGGTTGAAACCGTTGCCTGCTTGTGAATGTAAGAAGTGTGAATGCGGGATGGCTTTAAAGTTGTCGAAAGACCGCGATGATGAGATATTTCATCAATTTCTGATTGGTTTAGATAGCAAGAGTTATGGTGCGGTGAGGACCAACTTATCCCAACAACCTTTGGGAGACATTAACTGAGCCTATCAATCGCTCGTCCAAGAAGAGCAGTCTCGCGCCTTGGCCAGTGGACGAACTGCTCAAGATAACGTTCATGCTTTCTACGCTCAATCTGAGCGTGTACGTGGGAAGTTCGAGCGCGTTGACAAGAGCAAACTGACATGCTCTCATTGCAAAGCTAAAGGGCATGAGATTGGGACATGTTTTAAACTTCACGGCCATCCTGCCTGGTATGAGGAACGCATCCGAGCTCGTCAAGCCGCTCGTGCTGATGGGGCTGCTGCTGGGTCTTCGACTCGGCCTGATGGAGCTGATGCCGCTGGGTCCTCGAATACCGCCAGCTCGCGTTCGAGTGTTGCTGGGCAGCGCGCTGCAGGGGGGGCTCGAGCCAACGTTGTTCATGATGGGGTGTTTAATACCCCCGACGGGAGTGGTACTCCACTTGCCAATCTCACTCCCGAGCAAGTGCAAGCCCTTATGACTCTACTTAACTATCAAGAACAAAATAATACCGAGCGCATGACAGGTGAGAAATGTGATACGGAATGGATTATAGACACGGGGGCTTCACATCATATTACTGGCACACACTCTCTACTTTGAGAAATGTGCGTGATGTTGAAGGACGTCCCGTTGGCCTTCCCGATGGGAATTCTGTTGTTGCTACAAAACAAGGAGATGTGCATCTCACAGATTGTCTTATTTTACGCGATGTGTTGTTTGTTCCTGCATTTCATTGCAATTTAATCTCTGTATCTCACTTGGTGTCTGATAATTGTTGTACAATCCAATTCACTCCCTCTTTGTGTGCTATACAGGATCGACCTTCAGGGACACTGATTGGAGCAGGTGAACGGCGAGGGGGGGCTTTATTTTTTCCGTAAGGTGGCTGTGGTGCAAGCTGTTGGTGTTCCTGGTATGAGTGAGTTTGACTTGTGGCATCAAAGGTTAGGTCATCCTTCGGAGAGAGTGGTGAAAATGCTCCCTGCTATTAAATCTAGTCCTTCTAGGAAGAAATTGAATAACATATGTGATGTTTGTCCTATGGCAAAACAAACTCGTGATAGTTTTCCAGTTAGTTTGAATAAAGCTAGTCGTTCATTTGAATTGATACATTGTGACTTGTGGGGACCATATAGTGTTTCTTCCTCTTGTGGAGCTATTTATTTCTTGACTCTTGTTGATGATTACTCCCGTGCTGTGTGGGCGTATTTATTGCAAAATAAAACTAAAGTTTATCACTACTTTCTCTCCTTCTTTGCCATGATTGATCGTCAATTCGAAACCACTGTTAAGATTGTTAGGAGTGATAATGGGACTGAGTTTAAATGTATGCATGACTTCTTTCAACAAAGTGGTATTCTTTTTCAAACTTCTTGCACGGGGACCCTTGAACAGAATGGGAGAGTCGAGAGGAAACACCAACATATCTTGAATGTGAGTAGGGCTTTAATGTTTCAAGCCAACCTGCCTATTGATTTTTGAGGTGAATGTGTTCTTACTGCCGTGCATTTGATTAATCGCACTCCATCTGGAGTTTTGGGGAATAAAACACCTTATGAGATGATATTTGGACATGCCCCTGATTTTGATCTTTTACGTGTTTTTGGCTGCTTGTGTTTTGCCCATAATCAAAAGGCAAAACGGGATAGTTTGCTCCTCGGAGTCGTCGATGTGTTTTTCTTGGGTATTCTACGGGGAAGAAAGGATGGAAGGTTTATGATTTGGCGACTGGAGATACCTTTGTGTCCCGGGATGTTCAATTCTTTGAGAACTCTTTTCCCTATCTTTCTACTTATTCCACTCCTTCTTCTCTATCTTCTACATCCAATGACTCTTTTTTGCTTGACTTCGACGACCCAAATTCCACGCCAAACACCAACTCCAGCCCCACTGTTTCTTCTGGCCCAAATACATATCTTGGCCCCACTTCTCCGCCCAGCTCCGCGTCAATTGACGCGTCCCTCACTCCTGACCCTGAACGTGGGCCACCATCAGGCCCAAATTCTGCCTTGCCCGCTCCTGCTTCTACACCCGTGTCTGGTCCAGTTCTTGGGACTGATGTTGGGCCGTCTCATTCTTCCTCTCCTGGACTTTCTAGCGCTGCTGCTCAGGATCCACCTTGTGAGGCTGTAGTTCCTACTTCCCCCAATATGGGTCGAGGTCATCGCGACAAGCGGCCTAGTGTCTTGTTGAAAGATTATTTGGTAAATTCTGTGGATGTTGCAAGCCCCTCTCCAGGTTCAGCACATACTCCTTGTCCCTCAGGTACTACTCCTTACTCTATAGCACATGTTGTGAATTGTGATAATTATTCTCTATGCCATCGTGCTTTCCTTGCTGCAGTTGATGAGGGCGTTGAGCCCACCAGTTTTAAACAAGCCATGGAGTATTCTGGGTGGAGGGAGGCTATGCAGAAAGAAATTAGTGCTTTGGAAGATAACCAGACTTGGGTTATGACTTCTCTTCCTCCTGGGAAGAAAGCTCTTGGTTGTAAGTGGGTGTGCAAAATCAAATATCACTCTGATGGCAGCGTTGAGCGTCTCAAAGCTCGGTTGGTTATTTTGGGTATTCATCAGGTCGAGGGGATAGATTATAATGAGACTTTTGCCCCTGTTGCTAAGGTGGTCACCGTTCGCGCTTTTCTTGCTGTAGCTGCTGCTCATCACTGGGAAGTTCATCAAATGGATGTTCATAACGCTTTTCTTCATGGTGATCTTGATGAAGAGGTGTATATGAAGCTTCCTCCTGGTTTTTCTTCAAGTCATCCTGGTCAGGTATGTAAGCTACAGAAGTCTCTCTATGGCCTTCGCCAGGCTCCTCGTTGTTGGTTTGCCAAACTTGCCGCTTCTCTGCGCCTGTATGGGTTTTCTCACTCTTATTCTGACTATTCTCTCTTTACGTACTGTCGTGGTTCTGTTCGTTTGAATGTGCTTGTGTATGTTGATGATCTCATCATTTCTGGGAATGATACTACTGCTTTGTCTGTTTTTAAAGCCTATCTTGGTGAGTGCTTTCGTATGAAAGACCTCGGTCTCTTGAAATATTTTCTTGGTATTGAGGTTGCTCGTGGTCCCGATGGCTTCTTTCTGTCACAACGTAAGTATGCTCTTGATATTATTTCTGAGGCTGGTCTCTTGGGTGCTAAACCTGCTGACACTCCTTTGGAGCAGAATCACAACTTAGCTCGTGCCGCAGGCCCTCTCTATTCGGATATTGCCCAATATCGGCGCCTTGTGGGTCGTCTTATCTACTTAGCTTTCACTCGTCCTGACTTGGCTTATGTTGTCCATGTTCTTGCTCAGTTCATGCATGAGCCTCGTTAACAACATTGGGATGCTGCTCTACGTGTTGTTCGATATTTAAAAGGGTCTCCAGGTCAAGGCATTGTTCTGTCCTCTATTTCTGATTTGCATTTGAGTGCCTGGTGTGATTCTGTTTGGGCTAGCTGCCCTTTGACCCGTCGCTCCGTCACTGGTTGGATGGTGTTTCTTGGTTCGTCTCCTATCTCTTGGAAGACTCGTAAACAACACACCGTCTCTCGTTCTTCTGCTGAAGCTGAGTATCGTTCTATGGCCGATGTGACGGTGGAGCTTAAGTGGCTACGTGCCCTTCTTGTTAGTCTTGGAGTCTCTCACTCCGGTGCTTGCTCTCTTTACTGTGACAGTAAATCTGCTCTCTACATTGCTCAAAATCCTGTGTTTCATGAGCGTACGAAACACATTGAGGTTGATTGTCATTATGTT
This sequence comes from Beta lomatogona, assembly GCA_947646795.1. Taxonomy (NCBI): domain Eukaryota; kingdom Viridiplantae; phylum Streptophyta; class Magnoliopsida; order Caryophyllales; family Amaranthaceae; genus Beta; species Beta lomatogona. The sequence continues at coordinate 2,296,011 of CANSNZ010000447.1, forward strand.
CGCGATGCTATTCAAGCCGGCCTTCTTGCTACTTCTCATGTTTCTACTACGGAACAACTTGCGGATATCTTTACTAAAGCCCTTGGTACTCGTCAATTTATGTACTTAATTGGCAAGTTGGGCATCAGTAATCCACATGCGCCAACTTGAGGGGGGGGGTGTTGGATTACATGTGTATGTAATTGGGTTATAACATTTATTAGCCTTGGGCCCTTATCCCTTGTATATGTTAGGAGTCACTTAGGCCCATGTATAATTGACTTGGTATTGAATTAGGGATGTAAACAAAAGGGAAGTACAGGAGCAATACAACGATACACAATATTCAAAATCTCCACATACACTTGCAGCCTCCACACCTGCCGTGACAGTTTTCGTGTTGGTTTTGCTTTACCTTCATCTGGATTAAAGTTGGTAAAGTAGGTTTTGCTAGCCGCAATAATTCGATCCTATGCTATGGGTATAGGGTTAGTTCTCAATTAAAGCTTCTTTTCTGCTGGTTGAGAGTTAATTTCCAGGCTGTTATCCATAAATTAGTTCAATCCTCTCATTTAATTACCTTTAAGTTAGGGTTTTCTTCGAGTTTTGAGGCTTTTAATTGGGCGAGACTTTTTCCCTCATTTATTGAGTGGCAGAGTGTTCGACTTCTATCAGGTGATGAGTTTAATTATGATGGCCAATTGAGTTTCTCATGAATCAACCTGCGACAATTGACGTACTCATGTGACGTTTCTCAGGTTTCTCGACATTCTCAACCACCTTACGTTTCTCAGCATCTCGACGTTTGTCAGGTTATGTTTCTTTGGTGATAAGTAAAATTATGATTGAAAATTTGGTTGATGGTCAATTCTTACCCTCTTCTGCTCTGCCCTAACTTTTTAAAATTACGCAAGTGGTGATGTGGGTGGCTGCCGGGGATCAGTGGTGAGGCTAGCGGCGGTTTCGTCGGCAAGGTTGGTATCTTTTGTTATTTGCCCTAAGTCACGAATCAACCCCCCTTGTCAAGCAAAACAGTTGTTTACCCTTGAATTATTTGTATGAAATTGTCATGTTTTCTTGAATTGCTTAGATTATTTTTTGTTTTTACGAGTAAATTAGATGGTTTTGATTAGTAAAGTTCAATGCGTTCCTTTTTTCCTTCACCCATATCCCATCTTTTTTCCTCGACATCTCTGTTATGCATTTGTTGTTTTGGCTTTCTCTGTTTTATTTTTTTATGCAATTCGTTTATGTTTATTTTTATTGTCGTCGGGAGATGTTGGAAGAGAGCCCACAAGTGTTTTGAAATTGTATTCTTGCTCTTTTCGTTCTAGACTTGGTGAGTAATTGTTCACACACTGTAAAACATGCAGAGTATTATGTGCAGCTGGATAAATTAGATTGGTTTCACATTTAGATCAGTTTGAAGAGAAACATGGTTTGCTAATTGGGTAAATTAGATTTTGGGCAGAATTTGTACTAGGTTGATGGATGATGAACAACCATTATTATGATATTTCCTCTTTATTCGACGCTATTGTGACTTCCATTTGGAGACATCTGAAAGGGTAGGCATTTTGGTGTTGTATCTGTACGAGAGTCAATAGATATCAGATAATGAAATAATTATTTGACTACTGATGTGATGGTTTAATATAGTGTTTTTCCCCTTGTATTTGAGCTAAAATGTGTATCAATGGTGCTCTTAGGAGCCATTTTATGCTAACTCTCTCCATCTAGTTGTGGTTTTCTGTTCTGTGTCTGATTGCAGGTTTTAGGGAGTTATCTCTCTATTTTCTACCACTATCTGACTATTTCACTGGACTGGAGAGGTTCGAAGACATATTTGATGAGCTCCAAAGTCCCGAGGATACTTTTCGGGATCTCTGAGCGAAGAAGCATGGAAGCCTTGGCGTTTGAAGCCAAGGAATGAGTATCGGACTTGAGCCCAATCGGGTCGGGCGCCACACGCCCGATCGGGAGGTCATCGTCAGGGGATACAGAAGATAAGCGTCGTTGCGGGCCCGATCGGGCATCGTTGCCCGATCGTTATTACGGTGAGGAGCCCGATCGGGCGGTTAAGCCCGATCTCATCGGGCGTCCTTGGCATGTTCTGCGCATGTTCCTGGAACCTCTGGTGTGCGGCCCGACTTCATCGGGCGGGTCGGCCCGATGTCATCGGGCGAGGTTCTGTTGTGATCCCAGCTGCTGCGTTTGAGCCCGATCTCATCGGGCTTAGTTGGCCCGATCGGGCGGCAGACTCCGCGCACTCATTTAATGATTTCGGGCACAAAGTATAAAGAGAAAAGTTAGAACATTTATTAGGGATCTTTGGTTTTAACTCTTAATTTCTCATAGTTTCTCTCAAGAACCCTAGCTTTTTACTACTTTTCATTGTGATTCAAGATTGAACCTTTGGATTATTCGCAAGTTTAATATAGTTCATTAATTTGGTAATCTTCTTCCTTGTTCTCTTCATATTTATTTGCTTTCTCTATTATTTATTAGATTAGTTCCTTAGTTATTTGCAATAGTTCAAAGCATGGATTTTTATATGAAATTTGTTATTGGATTCTTAAACATGAGAGAGTAGTTTTATTTCTAGGATTGTGGGGATCTATGTATGCAATGAGGGATTGATAGATTAGTATAATTACCCTTTATTTCAATTGTTTCCTGTGATTGAATCGTTCATGCTAGATTTATGAATTAGGCCTGATTTATATTTCTATTATCGCAATATTGAATCTACTTCGAGAGGAGAGATTTCGTATAGGCTTTCAATCATTAGGCATAGTGATCCTTGACCATGCGAGAGTGGCTAGGTGATCTTTGAGGGAGGTAATGTTCGAGAGAAATTACATGGGCCCTAGATAAATTGACTTATTGGGTGATTATTATTCGTCTCTGATTTCCCGAATTGTATGCATAGTGATCCATAATCCTAGTTCTTTATTAATTGATTATTATCTTCATATTTAGTTCTATCATTTGCCTATTAGTTTAGTCACACACCAATTTTCATCAGATTTAGTTAGTATAATATTAGAATTCAGATACAATAGTATAACTTTCTCTCTGTGGATTCGATCCTGACTTCCCTGACTACTTGTTAGTGGACTTTAGGTTATTTTTGATAAGGTGATACGACTTTAGCCTGTCAACTACTGTGTTCTTTTTTCTATAATCTGGGACTATTATGCCTTTGAGAAATCAAGCTGCTATGATTACCCAACGTCTTTATGATTCACTGCTTTCTTGCAGGATGTGTATGCATGTTTTAGAAGTTAGGACACAAAGAAATTGTGAATGAAACCATAATGTGTTCACTTTTGAAGATTGTTGGTATTTGGATATGCTCTTGAGTGAAGACCAGCTTTCTTACATATATAGGGTTACACCTTGTATGATTTTGGGACAAAGTGAGCCATTATGTTTTTTTATCTACTATATTACCAAGGAATTGGAAGGTGTTATTTAGCAAATGTGGTCTGCAGGCAGCAGCCTAATAATGTGTAATCTGAGAGGTATCTTAGGGCACCCTACTAGAGATTGAAAACAAAAAAGAAATTATTAGCCATCCTCATACATTTGATTTAACTTTTATATCAGATTGACTAAATTTGGATGATCAACAAGGCTGAGCATGAAAAGTTCAGAAAGGAATTCTCTGTTTCCTTGCAGTCCATTCCTGTCAAGCTGCTTCATAGCCACAACCTGATTGAAAGAAAACAAGATTAGCAAAAAAGTTTAATATCACTATTAGATTCCAATTTCTTTTGGTTTGAATATTTTTGTCATATGATATAGATTATATAATGAAGTTAAAATAAGTCATTCTCGTACTAGTCAGGTTTGTTTCGAAAACTGAGAGCCTATGTCCAAAACATTCCTGTTTTCATAAATCTGATTTTATTTGTCAGAAAAACTGGAAACAAAAATGTACCTTATCTACACCTTGAATTTAGCCTTTGTATACCCTCCCAAATCCACCTTCACCCACGAGATTTTCGATATTGAAGTTGTTTGTCGCGTTAGCCATTTGTCTAAATGTGAAAGTTTGAGCTGAACTCTTCTGGCCTGCAACTGATCTCTCAGCATATTCAAGCATCTGCTGCTTCTTCTTGCCTATGACATACATATATAAACACAATAGATGATAAGAAAAGGGTATTGCATTCTCTACTAGATATTCATAATTGTACTAGTGTTAGGCATAACAAGCCTGCAAGTTTGTTTGGTACAACCCTGTATTGGCTGCGCGACCATGCAAGGTGATTAGGTTGTCAAGACAAATAGTAGTAGTTTTTTTACGAAAGAAAATCATGATCTATATATCTTTTTATTTTCCTCCTTTTACTTTTATTATTCTTACCATGTAAATATCAGATATGTAATGTATATTTGTGCTTATCTGTGTCATAATTTTACTATACCATAAGTTTCATTAATTGGCTGCTTTTATTATTTTAAATCATTAAATTGTATTACTACAACTTACAAGCTAATGAGGAAAATTTGGTACGTGTCGTTATGCGTACAAATTAAAACCTTATTTCATCCACATTAGCATTATTTAAGTTTAGTACAGCGATAAATAAGGGTCGATCCCACGGAGAGGTTTATATATTCCTAAAATCGAAGTTCAACTAATTAAGAGAACTTAACTATACATATACATGTTATTTACTAATATATACATATTCACATTGTTTTAGGGGGGTTGTAAAACGTTTATACTAATTTAAAAACTACTAAAGATAAATCTAACCTAATATTTACATGTGATGACAAACAATCCCATTTTTAAGCTCATATTTCTTTTAGAGATTTACAAACTTCAAACCTTGATTATATTTCCAATTTCATAAATCCAAGATTTAATTAGATAGATTAATTGTAGGAATTCAAGTAACCAAACTCCCCTATACTTCCGTTGAACTAAGCCTAACATTGATTCTAAACTAATCTAATCACTACAAGTATTTCGCAACTTACAATGATTAAACTAGAAGCATTATAGAATTAGAAGTACCTCATTAATCCCTAGTTAATCTAAAAACTAGTCCAAGTTATATTCTAGTTTGAACTTAAAACCATCTTTGCAGGCTTAAATTAAACTAGTTGCTACTTGTTGTTATACAATTTAGACTAAGCTTAATCATATAACTAGCAAAGGTTTCAACTTTATACATAATAAGATAACAAACTAGGCATAATATTGAAATCTAAAACATACATACAAATATAACTCATGTATCAAAGATCAAATAATCTTGAATTTCAACTAACATTCAACCATTCAATCCAAACTATAATTCAATAATTCAATCTAATCTATAAATTCAAACCAACAATGAAATCCAAAAATATAATCGAGGTATATCAATCCAATTTGAAAGTACAAGAGAAAGAAGAGAAGAACTTATGTATTTGCCCGGAAATTCGCCTTTAAATGTCAGGTTTCGCACCTACGTTCAAGATTGAACTTCACACTCCTCGGTTGTGTGCTAAGACTCCACCCGATGGTTGTCTTCACGTCGGACTCTCGCACGCCAAATATGGCTCGACACTCTCACGAAATTTTCTGATTTTTTTCTCTCAAATTTATGTGGAATTGTTGCCTCCATTTTCGGAACCCTTAATTGGGTATTTTTACCCAATTTGCCGCCTCAAATTGCGAGATTTGAACCAATTGGAGAAGAGGATTGGGCTCCAAGATTTCGGCCCTTGAACCGCCTCTTCTTGGTCGTGAATTGCGGCGCCGACTTCGGCTGTGCCTCGTCTGATTGGTGGCGAGTTGTAGATGAGTTGTTGCTTTTTGATTGGTGGAAATGATGTGGCGGTGGAGAAGTGTGGCGGTGAAGAATTGTGGCGGTGAAGGATGATGATGATTCGACGAAGAGAAGAAGGAAGAACGAGGAAGTCGTTCCTCTGTTCTGTTTCTTTCTTTCTTTCTTTCTTTTTCGTTCTATTTTTTTTCTTCTGCTTTTCTTTTCCTTTTCTTTTCTTTGTTTTGTCTTTTCTTTTCTTTTTGGGCTTATGTTGAAAATGAATGGGCTTGCCTTGGAGTTCTTGGACCAATGTACTCATTAGATAAAAATAGCATTATTAAGTAATATTAGTAATAAAAATAAAAACATAGCATATTATATCTAATAGTTTTAAAAGTATATAAAATGCATTAAAATAATAATATAAACATATATATTATAATAAAATAAGGGAACATAAATATATTATAATGTGCACTTATCAAATTCCCCCACACTTAGTCCTTTGATCGTCCTCGATCAAACTCTAACTACATGCAATTATATAACACATAACAACACCTCTCTGTTTCTTTACTCTAAAACTGAATCAATGAAAATTCGAACAAGAAACTAAAACGTTTTATATTAGTTAGTAAAAACTCAAGTAAGATGTTAACAGGAATGTCACATTATCAATTTAGAACAATCAAATAATCAAAACTCATAACATATCATAGATATACTCTCTCGACATTTGAAGAGCATCAGCGAGTATTCACTTGATAGAACCATGATTTTAATAAATAGACCCTCACAGGATAAATAATCACTCGTCACTCATGTGTTTGAAAGGGTTTATGTGTTTCACTCAAAGTTCAATTCCGATGACAAAACTCTACCATAAGCTTGCATATCTTCTCGATTCTCAACTATCATTAGACAACATGCCAGACATAAATCAAAAGGACTTTTTAGGTTATATGAGGGATATGGTTTAAAGGTAGAAAATTTTAAAGATATGTAAACTAGATGGCTTTGAACTAAGTGGAGCAAAAACTTAATAACTCCTCCCTTTTCGGACAAGAGGAAGCAAAAATAACTCACATTGTACTTCAACCTTCTGTCATTGCGAATCAGCACAATTTACTGTATTTTGACTTTATTATACAAAACCGCCCATTTACATCATCTTTTGTAGCTACATATCACACTTGATTTATTTTTTCTTCACATATTCCCATTTTTTTTTATTCTTTCTCTTTTTTTTTCACTTCTTTCCTTCTTTTTTTCCATAGAATATCAAGTTTGCAGTATATTATACAACATGGGCAATCAACACTTCAACTGCTATAACCACACATTTTATGAAAACACCCCCACACTTAGCTTTTACTCAATTAACAACCATGCTCCATCAGCTCAAAATTTTGGGTCATGAATTTATTTAATTTTTTTTATGGTTTATAATGAAGGCTAAGCAAAATAATAGTGTTTTAGGCTTAAAGGGGTTCAGAAAGGATGTAATATAATGTAAGGTGGCTATTTGGCTATGTAGTTTATAACAAAAGAAATACCTTTTTCTTCATGCCAACATGAGTCAATATAATTTTGAAGAGTATCAATGCAAGTTCTAGAGAGAAATTACCATGGAAGAAAATCACACATGAAAGAAAAGTATGAGATTGATATGTATCTCTCAGTTTGTTAGGCTCAGAATCTCACAGGTTATTTTGGTCTATCCATCTAGTCATAGTTACCACGAAGGGAATGACTACACTAACTAGCTATAAACATGAGATTGTTTATCTAATCGTGTTATGAATCCTTCAAACTTGACTATTCTTGAACTAAATATGTTAACAATTCCCAAAACTTTTTATTTTCGAAAACATATTTTATTTTAAAACATAGTTAGATTAGAGTTTCTTGACGAACTTCTTCATTTATTCAATTTTTTTCAAAAAGAAACTAAGAGGTTGGTTTTATTTACTAGAAACTAATGCATAACACATAAACAACTATAATGCACCTATAAACTACATGCTCATGATTTTTTTTTTTTTATATAATGCAAACAACAATTCAATCATTATTTTTAGTCCAAATTCAGAAATTTCTACAGAAATTTCGGCAGCATTTCCCCTATAATATGGACAAACAAAAAATTTTTACGCATCCAATTCAATTCAACCTGTTTCAGTACAATATACTATCCATATAATATTCCAACACCAACATTCACCAATTTCCTCAAAAATACCAACGTTCAACTCCAGCTACAATATTCTCCATCATCCATATCAATTCAATTCGAAAAAAAAATTCATCAAATTCCACATTTTTCATGTAACAACAAGCAATTACCTCTCCCCAACACTTAAACCTTACATTGTCCTCAATGTAACATTCAAAATGTGGAAGATATCATGAAAATTCTCAAAAACAATTCACAAGTTCAAAACAAAATGAAAAAAAAATACTCTAAATAAAAGCAAACTAAACAAAGAGTTTAAGAAAGCAAATCTGATTCTTGGGTTGCCTCCCAAGCAGCGCCTTGGTTTACGTCGTTGGCTCGACATTTCCACTTCTATATCAAGATTCATGTAGCTCCTCATAATATAATCTCTAACCTACAATATCTTAACTTGATCATAGAATATGAAAAAACAAAGTTGTATATAAAAATCCAAACATTAAATGATTCTACTTTTTCTTAGCGGAAGTGGATTTTTCCTACTTTTCAGATAAAATCAGCTCAGTCATTCACTTTCTCAAATAAAGCATAAGAGCATTTTCTTAAAAAACTACTTTAGCTATAAAAGACATCTAACTTGAAGCTCAAAATTCAAATAGTGTATAATTAGGCAAGACATGTATGTTTACTCAATTATATTTCTTCTTTCCAAATCTTACATCTCATAATAATCAGCTTGTCCTTTTTTTATAATCATGAGTTAACAAAAATTCAAACTAGCTAGCACAAAATAGAAATATAGGATTGTAAGAAGTTGATCACTCTTCTTACATAACTTCCAAACCTTTTGAAATTAAGAGTGTTAAATAAGAATATGACAATTGAAAACATCTCAATAACCTAAAATTGTAGAATCATACTTGTAACACAGAACAAAGAAATTCAGAAACAAGAACTTAGTATAAAAATTCTAACATGAAGTGTTACTTACAGTCCATAAGAAGATGGTTCTAACTAATCATTGTATTCCCATGAGACGTGTATATAAATCAAAGTGTATAAAATGTGAAACCATATTACTCTATAGAAAAGAAAGATCAAATCGATAGAACCTTCAGAAAACCAATCATCTACTCTTTTTAGCCCTATCTTTAAAGTTCATAATTTCACTAGAAATTCCATGTTCAAAGTAAGTCAATTATTAACATCTTGAGCACAAAACATGGCTATATAAACTCATACGATATATGCAACCAAATTTCTTTCCTTTCTTGGGATTCATGTTTTCAATCCATACATGTATCCATCTAACATTAGCTTTTCACATCGTATGACATATTTTCTACATAATTGTAACACATAATACCATGAGATGGTGTCATAAACTTTGTTTACTTGTTTCACTAGCATATATAATCTCATATTATGATCAATAGTCAACATGTTATGCTCTATGGTTAAGCTTAGGAATGCCAAATAAACAAGTATATAATTTAATATCTTTAAACAAACCACTCATAGGATGATTGATTTTATCTTATACGATCTTCCTCTAAAAGAGTATCAACTTTTGTGGCTTATACATGAACAAACTTATATCCAACAGCTATATCACTTACAAAACAAATATCAACACGCCAGTTGAGCAAAATCAAGCAATCCCATGACTGAGTTAATCCTATGTTAATGTTCCTAAAATATTTAGATCTAACACTACTAACTCACAGTTGCAGATTCAATTTTTATCATTCTAGATATTTAGTAAATCATATCAAGAAAGCTCATTAAGAATGACAATAAAAGAGTGACTATAAAACTTTATCCAATAGCGTCACAAAAGATATAATAAGAATACTTTAGCCATTTTTGGATGGCCTAATAATTTTAATAAAATCAAGTAATGCCTCCATAAACTCTAGTTAGACAGCTCCATGTGATATAACAAGATATAACTAGATTGGCATGTAGGTGATTACCCATAATGAAAATCACAACAAAGTAAGTTCAGATTCATTAGAATCACTAGACTATTGTCTAGGTAGATGTCATAGCCTGGTATAGTATAGCATGGAGTATAATAAATAATAGCAAGTGGCATCGCAATCCAGAAATCAACCACTATTAAAATACCATGAAGACACTATACTCCAACTTTTTTTTAGTAAATCAATGATATTCAGCTTAAGAGTCATATTCTTGTTTTAAACTTTCATTATAGAAGATAGCATGAAATAAATATCAAAAGCATGTGATCCACCGTCCACAAAACAGTAAGTTACACGTTATAATTATGTTGCACACAATGAAGAAAAGTTTATTGATTTATTCCATTGAAGCTGCCAAAAAAAATTCATGCAGCTATAAACATTAGGCTAAAGGTGGATATTGTAATGTAATTCACTTATAATGTAGCATATCTTTTATTTTCTTTTGAACTCAAGCTTTCCATTGTTTTGCAATCCAGTTTACTCATCTAAAAGTTGTATTTCACTAATCTGAATGCATAATACAACATTTGAAAGCAAAAATTACAGAAGTATAGTAGTACATATAATTTTTTTTGTATAGAAAAAAAAACTACTCATGGCCACAAGCTAAGTACTAATATGAAATTCACTAAGCAATAGTACAAAACAAAACAAAATCAATGAAAGCTACTATGAGAATGTTAGAAGTTATCGTTGCCACCTTGATTATTCCAAATAAGACTCAACAAGAAAGAAATAACTAAGCACATAGTATGCAAAAAAAAGTTAAGAAACATACTACAAGCAAAGAAATTTCAACCTAATCAAACTTTCTTCAGACAACCCAAGATCACAAGTATAATTAGCTCATAAATTATAAAAGATAAGTTAGTACCTCAGTTGAACTTTATGTATGGAAAGAGTATCATAAATCTCCCCGGCAACGGCGCCAAAATTTGGTACGTGTCGTTATGCGTACAAATTAAAAACCTTATTTCATCCACATTAGCATTATTTAAGTTTAGTACAGCGATAAATAAGGGTCGATCCCACGGAGAGGTTTATATATTCCTAAAAATCGAAGTTCAACTAATAAAGAGTACTTAACTATACATATACATGTTATTTACTAATATATACATATTCACATTGTTTTAGGGGGTTGTAAAACGTTTATACGAATTTAAAAACTACTAAAGATAAATCTAACCTAATATTTACATGTGATGACAAACAATCCCATTTTTAAGCTCATATTTCTTTTAGAGATTTACAAACTTCAAACCTTGATTATATTTCCAATTTCATAAATCCAAGATTTAATTAGATAGATTAATTGTAGGAATTCAAGTAACCAAACTCCCCTATACTTCCGTTGAACTAAGCCTAACATTGATTCTAAACTAATCTAATCACTACAAGTATTTCGCAACTTACAATGATTAAACTAGAAGCATTATAGAATTAGAAGTACCTCATTAATCCCTAGTTAATCTAAAAACTAGTCCAAGTTATATTCTAGTTTGAACTTAAAACCATCTTTGCAGGCTTAAATTAAACTAGTTGCTACTTGTTGTTATACAATTTAGACTAAGCTTAATCATATAACTAGCAAAGGTTTCAACTTTATACATAATAAGATAACAAACTAGGCATAATATTGAAATCTAAAACATACATACAAATATAACTCATGTATCAAAGATCAAATAATCTTGAATTTCAACTAACATTCAACCATTCAATCCAAACTATAATTCAATAATTCAATCTAATCTATAAATTCAAACCAACAATGAAATCCAAAAATATAATCGAGGTATATCAATCCAATTTGAAAGTACAAGAGAAAGAAGAGAAGAACTTATGTATTTGCCCGGAAATTCGCTTTTAAATGTCAGGTTTCGCACCTACGTTCAAGATTGAACTTCACACTCCTCGGTTGTGTGCTAAGACTCCACCCGATGGTTGTCTTCACGTCGGACTCTCGCACGCCAAATATGGCTCGACACTCTCACGAAATTTTCTGATTTTTTTCTCTCAAATTTATGTGGAATTGTTGCCTCCATTTTCGGAACCCTTAATTGGGTATTTTTACCCAATTTGCCGCCTCAAATTGCGAGATTTGAACCAATTGGAGAAGAGGATTGGGCTCCAAGATTTCGGCCCTTGAACCGCCTCTTCTTGGTCGTGAATTGCGGCGCCGACTTCGGCTGTGCCTCGTCTGATTGGTGGCGAGTTGTAGATGAGTTGTTGCTTTTTGATTGGTGGAAATGATGTGGCGGTGGAGAAGTGTGGCGGTGAAGAATTGTGGCGGTGAAGGATGATGATGATTCGACGAAGAGAAGAAGGAAGAACGAGGAAGCCGTTCCTCTGTTCTGTTTCTTTCTTTCTTTCTTTTTTCGTTCTATTTTTTTTTCTTCTGCTTTTCTTTTCCTTTTCTTTTCTTTTCTTTGTTTTGTCTTTTCTTTTCTTTTTGGGCTTATGTTGAAAATGAATGGGCTTGCATTGGAGTTCTTAGACCAATGTACTCATTAGATAAAAATAGCATTATTAAGTAATATTAGTAATAAAAATAAAAACATAGCATATTATATTTAATAGTATTAAAAGTATATAAAATGCATTAAAATAACAATATAAACATATATATTATAATAAAATAAGGGAACATAAATATATTATAATGTGCACTTATCACCTGCTTTCAAGCTGACATGATTGAGTTTTCTCCCTGTGAGGGAGATGAGGGTGTAAGGATGGCTCCTGCTCCACCCAAGTCCATGGAACTGGTGATGTCTCCTGTTCCACTTCAAATAGTATATCCTGAAGACTTCCTTCAAGGTAATCAGTTTGGCCTTTTAGCTGCTTTTGCTAAACAAAATTATGGTGATATCTCTTTGTATAAGCCTGTTGTTGAAAATGCAACTATGATAATTCATGATGATGGTAAATTCCTTGGTGAGTATCATACTCATCCTGAGAACTCTTTCCACTCTGTGGACTTAGAGAGCTCTATCATCAGGCACATTGGTGCTATGGGTGCTGAGCAAGAGCCCCTTATGGAACCCACCTCTCTCTCTAGTGCTGCTAAGAGAAGGAAGGGGACTGATGAGGAAGATTCAGCATCTTTAGCTCTTAAGAGATTAAAAGCTTAGGTATGTCCTATTAGAGGAGTGTTTTTTGGGTGCCAATTGATGTTCTTATGTCTCTGGGCTTTTGGAATATAAGGTGGTGTAAAAGAACAAATGCATTAGAAGAAGTGAAGCTATTTTGTAATGTAAATAGTATAAATGTTGTAATGCTATGTGAAACTAAGTCTATCCTTCTCCCTTCTAGTTCATGTTTGAGGAGGACCATTTTTTGCTTTCATCCCCACCCAGGGACTGTCTGGTGGCATCTGGCTCTTATGGAAGGAGGATATATTAAATCCTTTTAATCTTCAAGTTTTATTTATAGCCTCTAGGTTTATTGCTTGCAGATTATCTTTGTTAAACTCTAGGTTTTCTTTTATTATTGTGTTTGTCTATGCTCCTGCACAAAGTTCTGAAAAAAAATGAGTTCTGGGATGATATCCCGAAGTATGTAAACAATAACAGTGATCCTTTTCTTATTGTTGGAAATTTTAATGAGTTGAGTTCTAAAAAAGATAAGATGGGTGGTGCTCCATTTAAGTATGCTAGGCTTTCTACTCTTGCCTCGACTAATTGTGCTGAACTCGATTATTTTGGCCAACCTTTTACTTGGAGAAGGAAGAAAGGTGGTGTTGATAATACTTTGGAGAGATTAGACAAAGCTATAGCTAGCCCAAGTTGGTTCAATTTATTTCCTTTTGCCAAACTTCAAAATCATATTTTTACATCGTCGCATCATTGTCAAGTTTCTTTAAAGTTGATTAATACTAGTTCTAATAAAGCCCCTCCCTTTAGATTTGAAAAAATGTGGTGTATGCGTAAGGATTTTGATACCTTTATTAAAAAAACTTGGTGTACTCATTTCCAAGGATCAATGAAGTTTTGCCTCATTAAAAAGTTGGCGGCTTTTAAAATCTAAAGCTAAGGATTGGAATCGTACTAAGCTTGGGAATATTTTTAGACAAATTAAACTAGTAGATTCGAAACTTGAAAATGTTCAAAATGCATTAATTCAAGTTCCTTCAAATGATGTTTACATTGCAAGTCAAGAAAGATTACTCAATAAAAGAAGAGATCTATTCTCGTTTCAAGTTAATTATTGGAAGCAAAAGAGTAAGGATAATTTTTGGCTAAAAAGAGACTCCAATTATTCCACATATTTTCATACAAGTGCATCTATTAGGAAAAATCGTAATATTAAGAAGTTATATAAGTCCGGTAATGGTTTAGTTGTCACTAACCCATCTCAAATTGAAGAAGAAATCACAAAAGATTTTAGTATGCATTAGTTTATTGTCTAATATGTATTGTTACTTTGATGACGAAACGGATTTTGAGTTAATTACTCCTATTATATCTCAACAAGAAAACATAGAGTTAAGTAAAGAGGTTACTTCGGAAGAGATTAAAGTTGTTGTTTTTGATTTGGCTCCATATAAAGCCCTTGGGCCTGATGGCTTCCCTCCATATTTCTTTCAAAAATATTGGACTCTAGTTGGTAATTCATTGACTAAAGCGGTTAAAGCTTTTTTACATTCAGGAAGAATGTTATCTGAGATTAATCATACTTTCATTACTTTTACTCCTAAAATTGATAACCTAGAATCGGCTAATAATTTTAGACCAATTAGCTTATGCTCAACAATTTATAAAGTTATTGCTAAAGTATTAACAAATAGATTAAAAAATTCTCTAGGAAATATTATTCACCCACTTCAAGGGGCTTTTATCCCGGATAGAATAATTCAAGATAATATTCTTCTTACTCATGAGGTTTTTCATTCCTTCAAAAGAAAGGGAGGAAAAGAGGAAAGGTTAGCAATTAAATTGGGTATGGAAAAAGCATATGATAGACTTGAATGGAATTATGTTATTACTACTCTTCAAAAGTTAGGTTTTCATAGCAAGCTTATTGAATGGATTAAAAGTTGTATTATTACAGTCTCTTTCTCTGTGTTAGTGAATGGTATTCATGGAAAGCAATTCAAGCCTTTGCGTGGATTAAGATAAGGGGACCCTTTATCCCCGTACCTCTTTATTATGTGTGCATAGCTGCTAGCTAGAAAGGTCCGTCAACAAAGTTTTTATGGTAAAATAAGGAGTTAGGAGTTAAAATCAGGAAATCTGGTATAAAAAATTTATTTCTTAACCTTTGTTGATGACACTCTATTACTTGCGAAAGCC
Source organism: Beta lomatogona (assembly GCA_947646795.1). Taxonomy (NCBI): domain Eukaryota; kingdom Viridiplantae; phylum Streptophyta; class Magnoliopsida; order Caryophyllales; family Amaranthaceae; genus Beta; species Beta lomatogona. Next base: position 2,311,225 of record CANSNZ010000447.1, read on the forward strand.
AATGTTAACTCTTGTCACATTATTAAGGATATTCTGGATGAATATAGAATGTATGGCCAATTGGTTAATTTTCATAAATCAGCTTTTCAATGTACGTCTAATGTGTCTGAGCAGGATTGTTTAAACTTTAATTTAAAAATATTCTAAAAATGGATAATGCTCTTTCGTTGGGAAAGTATCTAGGATGTCCTGTTATTACAGAAAGAGTGACAAAAGAAACCTTTGGTGAAGTAGTGGATAAATCTCAAAAACAGCTGTCTAAATGGAAAGCTAATTCCCTTTCCTAAATGGGAAGAATTGTTCTTATTCAATCTAATTTATCAATTAAAGCTAAGTTTCAAATGCAAAGTTTTCTTTTGCCTACTTCGAACACTGCTAGTCTTGATAAAATTAATAGAAATTTCTTTTGGAATAAAAATGTGGATAATTCAAGTCCTAATCTTATTGGTTGGGATAAATTTTGTATACCTAAAAGTTATGGTGGCCTAGGTATTAGGAAAGCGAGTGTGAATAACATTGCACTTCAACTAAAATTACTTTGGAGAATTGTTGAAGATCTAGAGAATATATGGGTGCTTATGGTTACGCGGAAATATTTGAAGAATGACAACATTTGGAACCATATTCCTCCAGCTTCAGCTTCGTGGCAGTGGAGAAAACTGATATCGCTAAGCTCTACATTTAGAAAAGGTCTTCGATGGCAGGTAGGTAATGGTTTAAATATTTCTTTCTGGTTTGATAAGTGGGTTTATGCTTACCCATTAGCTGGTATTTTCCAAGATGTGAATGATGATGTGTCTTTTAAGGTTAGTGATTTTATTTCAGTTGATAAGCAATGGATGACAACAGAGTTGCAAAATTTTGTTTCCTATAATGTAATGTTGGATATTCAAAGTTTGTTAATCCCCTCGGCTTGTATTGAAGATAAGATGGTTTGGGGGTTAACTCCGCATGGTGAATACTCTGTTCAATCAGGGGCAAAACTTTTACAAGGTTATGGTATCCATCATACCCCTAAAGTCAAGTGTGATTGGATCTGGAAGAGTAATATTCCTCCTAAAATTAGATTTTTTATCTAGAAAGTTTGTTTAGATGGTCTTCCCACTAAATATCGTCTTGAAAGAAGTCATGTTTTTCTCCCTCAAGAATGTGTGTTTTGCAACTTTCATAAGGAGAATGATTCTCATCTGTTTTGTGACTGTACTTTTGCTTATACTCCCTCCGTCCCAGAAAGATCTGAACACTTGTTGGGACACGTAGTTTAAGGTGATAAATTGTAGTGTGGTTATCAAGTGTTATTTTATTTAAAAAGTAGATGTAATAGGAGTTAGTGGGGTATTTTTTATTAGAGAAGAGAGAAAGTTGGGTAACTTTTTATTGATAAAAGGTAGAGTGTGGGCCAAAGATGTGTAAAAGAAATAATATATTAATAGTGGAACCATGCCAAAAATGGAAGTGTTCAAACTAATTTGAGACAAACATAAAAGGAAAGTGTTCAGACTATTCTGGGACGGAGGGAGTAATGTTTTTGCTAATTTTCATGATTATGATCATAACTGGCCTAATATTCCGGTTTTAGTTAATAATTTGAAGCTAAGTGAGAATATTACTGGAATGCGGGACAATTTTAGTGAGGATGAAATTTGTAAAATTTTCATTATCTGGTGGCATCTTTGGTTTGCTCGCAATAGAATTATTTTTCAAGATAAGGGGTTGGTTCCTTCTAAAGTTGCTATGTCTATTATTCGATTTTACAAGGATTGGAGGCATGCGAATAGTCTAGAGGATTGTCTTTCTCTCTCTCCCATGCCTATTTCCGCTAAGATGCCTAAGGAGGTGTGGTGGTCTAAGCCTCCTAATAATTCATTTAAGCTTAATTTTGATGGCTCAAATGTTGATAATGGTAATTCCTCTTTTTGTTATATCATTCGAGATCATTTAGGTAATGTCTCTATTATGGGAGCAGGGAGTCTTCACTATAAGTCCGCTATCTTGACTGTTGAAGCTTGGGGGATAAGAGAAGGAGTTAAAGCAGCTATTTCTTTAGGAATTAATAATCTGATTTTGGAGGGTGATAACCTAGTGGTTGTTAATTCTCTCAAGAATGTTTGGAAGGTCCCTTGGGAAATTAACAACATTATTGCTGATGCAGGGATGGATCTTCGGGCGTTTTCTTCAATTTCTATCAATCTTTTTTTTCCACGAGGCTAATGAAGCGGCGTATTTCCTGGCACACAAAGGTCACTCGGTTCGGACTCCTCATCGCTGGTTTGAACTCCATGATCCTGTGTTTATCTCTATCATCCGAAAGGATGTTTTAGGTTGGTCCTATATTAGGGGATAGCCTAGTTTTTCTCTCCTTATAAAAAAATGTAAAAGACGTACGTACATACACAAAATGCCCTTAATAATTTTCATCATTACATTTACATATATTACAATATTTCAATTGTCGACTATTTTTTGGACAAATTTTAAATTGATTATAAGTTACTTAAAAATGACTATCGAAATTAACAACTTTACACTAAATACATAAGGTAATATATTAATAGAAAATAAAGAAAACTTTTTTGACAGAAATTTAGGAGAGCTAATCAAGTAAATCTACTCACAAGCAACTCGAACGAGTCAAGTCCAGCTAGAAAATTTCAAACTCGATAAGAAATAGATCGACTCAATATCTTAACAAGTCGAGTTGACCACATACTAGCTCGTGACCAACTCGCTCGATGATATCAATATGGGTGCATTTTACTTTTCACATCAAGACTTTCAGATTCATCTCCTGGCGTATGTTGGTGTGTCAACAGCCCAAAAAGGCCATTTTTCATGACATTTTGCAACAAAATCAAAACTTTAGGACACAACCAATTTTAAAGCCGAATTCCATCCATTTGGCTCACGGTATGGGCATGCCAGATTACCAGCCAATCATGACCCCTGTGGGCCATAAAATTCACAGCCTGATTAGCCTCCCGATAGCAGTGGTTGGTGGAGAAAGATTGAAAATCTTGTAATTCTTCAATTGAGTCCATCACCAAAGAGTGAATCTCCCATGGGACCTTCCAACACTGCCGTAAAGAGTTGATGACTACAAGATTGTCCCCTTCAATAACGAGGGACCTAATACTACGAAAACGAGCCGCTTTAAGACCTTCCCGCAAACCCTCAAGCTTCAGCTTTGAGAATAGAGCACAAAGGAGATAGAGCCATAGCACCGGCAAGACACATACTACCTTCATGATTTCGAATCGTAAAACCAAACGAGACTCTACCATCTTCCAACTTAGAGCCATCAGAATTTAGCTTAAAGTCCCCTATAGGAGGGGGGGGGGAGCAATGAATTGAGGCACACATAAGCACATCTCCTATTAGACTGCTGAACTTGACAAAAATCTTCAAAAAGTTGAGGCAAAGACCAATCTCTCACAAAATTAATAATAGAATCCCCAAGAGAGCTAATGTTAGAAACTTCTTCCTGGAAAATAAATTTGTTTCTTTGGAACCATATAAACCACCAGGCCATGCTATACAAAACTGAGCACAATTCTCTAGGGAAGAATTATTTTTAACAAAATTTAATTTTTCAATGATGTCATCAGCAACATCATCCTTAGGCACTTTAGCCCAACCAAAATAGTTTTCAAATAGGAGAACACATCCCTAGAGAAAGGGCAATTGAACAAAAGGTGGACTGAGTCTTCAGAGTGGTGATTACAGAAAATACACTCTTGCAGAAGAAAAATATGACTTTATTGGAGTCTAACTTTAGTAGGCAAGCCATCCTGACAAACTTTCCATAAAAAAATCCTAACTTTAGGAGGGACCTTTAAACTCCAAATCCATAAAATATGACTTTTTTATGATAAAGAGTATTATTGTTATTATTTTCCTAGGATTGACACTAAAATAAAAACACATATATTACCTAAAGTAATTAAGTTAATTAACTTTAATTTGAGACATTACTATTATTATCTATACTAATATATTAAAAGGCGTTCATAACAAAGTATAGATTGCCACGTGGAACTCTCCCTCCCCATTCACTAGAAACCTATAATGTCATATGCTTACAAGGAATATGTACTACAAAACTTTGTGTAGTAAGATTCGAACATGCAACCAATAAGTTGTAAGGTAGACATCTTACCATCTCAACCAACTATTAGATATGTTTTTTACTCCACATAAATATATATAACTTGGAACATGAATATATATATATATATATATAACAAACTAATCCAAAATAATAAATATGAACTCAAAACATAGAAGTATTATTTAAAGTAAAAACTCGGGGCGTTGCCCAAGCTACACACTAGTTATTACATCTAAAAACACATATGATATTCCATTTTATAAAGGCACAAATCATTATTAATATTAACATATAAATTTATATGGTATTTGATTTAAATACCTTATTATCGAAATTTAACTTTATAGATTCTATACGATATTTGGATAATAAAGTACATAAATAAAAGGAAAAATTGGTTCTAATAATCCAACCTTTGGCTGGTTCGCTAAATTTAATCCTACCTTTTGATTATTTTTTTATTAACCCCAACTTTTGGGGTTAGCTTCTTTAAATAATCCAAACTCTTATTTTTGTTTCCATGACCAATCCGTTTTGGGTTTATTATATGCAACAAAAATAAGAGTTTGGATTGTTTTGAGAAGCTAACCCCAAAAGTTGGGATTATTAGAAAAAAATAGTCAAAAGGTTGGATTATTAGAATAAATTTTTCCTAACTAAAGAAGACATTAATACATTCCTATTATTAGCATAAATTATTAAATAATATATCTATACTAATATATTAAAAGGCGTTCCTAAGTAAGGAACGATGCCACGTGGCGCCTTCGCTTGGAGTATTTTATACTATGTAATCTACATACACCAAAGAATTGAAAATGCATTATGTGAGATTCGATCTCGAGATCACAAGCATATATACTAATGTCTTAACCACTAAACCAAACGATACTTGATGTTATTATTTCAAAGTAAAATATTAATAAAGGAAAAATATAATTACCCGGGGCGTAGCCCGGGCCTAAAAACTAGTTTCTAATTATTATGTGTTATATATATAACACATCTGTAAATATTTTCACATTTGCCTTATGATTATATAAGCAATATAATACATGCTTTAATATTTTATTATCAATTCTTGTACGGATTGATATATTCCTCCATAAATTGAAAATTTGCTTTAGATAACAATTCGCCTATTTAACCAAATTTAATCTAAGAGATTGTATACGATTCCTAAAACAGGATATGTTAGAACTGAAATTCTAGATTACCATAAAAAGGGAAGACATTATATTGAACTTAAGATGGAGAACTTTCATTTACATATGTTCGAACTTGTAATATTTTTTTCAAAGATTATTCAGTTATTATAGGCCCGTGCGGCTTTATTTTTATTATTACATTACTAATCTATTTGTATATAATATACAAAATTTGATTTATTATAATTTTTATTGTTCTCGTACCGTAATAATGTGAATGTGATTTGGCCATAAATTTACAAAAATAAAGTTGTATTAATATAAAATAAATTATACCAATTATAGAAGCTTTTTTTTTTTAATTGGTTATTATTTTTGTCAATATAGTAAAAGATTATTACTATATGGGATTTGATTTTTCATACTTACCTCAAAAAATAACTGATTCTATATGATTCAAATTATTATATCATATCTTATTCCATTCAATCTGATTTCCTTTCCCTCTTAAGCGTTTATGTGTATATTATATGTAGGTTTGCTAATATAGATTAATATGTAGGACACATATCAGTAGATTGTATTGATTTGGATCATAATATTAGGATTCAAATCAGTAGTCGTTTCCTAATTTAATTTGATTTTCTATTATTGAATTGGCAAATAGTTGTGCAATCATGATTTTGGACTTTTGAAAGTATTTATTTCCTAATCTGAAGCAAGAGGAATCAACGGGATTGATTCACTTGATTTACGCGTCAGCATATTAGAATAGCATATTAATCTTGGCAACTCAAAAGAAAAATGATACGTGTACAAATTGTGGTTGCTTAACATGTGGCAAAAAGCTTATTGCTTTATAGTAGTACTAGTTTTGAAGCCCGTGCGTTGCACGGGTGTTGTTTATTTTATTTTATTGTAAAAATTTTGTTATAATTATTGTTGATTTTGTGTTGTTGTAAAATGAGATTTTTCAAGATCATTGTATTTACATACTTCCTCCGTTCTTTTTCTATTACAACAATTACACTTTAGGTAGTTTAATCTTTTGGAACCATTCCACTTTTGGTAAAAAAAGAAACTACAGTTGACAATATTACCTTTAATTTATGTTAATAAAATCATCATTAATTACCCAAATTGCCTTATAATAAGGATTTATTTGTCCCCTACTCTAGTTACCTAAAGAGGTACCTCTATGCTAAACTATTCATTTTTTATTTTTTTTATAATCATGTCCAAACCAATTGTTGAACTAGAAAAAAAAAAGGAGAAAGTATTTGTCATTATACTGTAATTTCTAGATTTGTTATTGTGATATATAAATTTTATAATTTTTAATATTCAATTGTATATTGTAGCTAAGTATATTATTAAATGGTATCCCAATAACAGGTATAACTAACAATAGCTAATACAGTTTTTAACATGTATAATACCCGAATGATACTTTAGGAAAGAAAAGGGTAATAATTCTAAGGCTGTTTTATTTAAATCAAACTCTAATTTTTACATAATCCAAAACTCTAATACTTCCTCCGTTCTATTTTAAATGAGACATTGGGTGAAATGACACTATTCATTGATCAATTTTGACTCCAATGTATCGCTATTATATAAAGAAAACATAGTCAAGTGGGATCTTGTTAGATTCGTCTCGATGCATACTATCAAATTATAACTTTTTATCTAATGGTACAAAAATTATAATATTCTGAATTAGGTAGCAAAAATTATACACAATTTACATAATATAATAATTTAGGTTGTTCATTCAAAACGAAACTCTAATTTATGCTTATCCTAGACTCCTTATATGTATTTAAATCTATGTAGAACTCTATTTTTAGAAAAAAAAAATAAAAAAAAAATTGATGACATGGCAATCCTACATGGCGCTCTATATTTCATAAGTTGTACAACTATATTATAAATGGATCTTATTTCGAAGCATATTTCGAGCACTCTCCAATGGTACAAAAATTATAATATTCCGAATTACGTAGCAAAAGTTATACACAATTTTCATGATATAATAATTTAGGTTGTTGATTCAAATCCAAACTCTAATTTTCGCTTATCCAAATCTCCTTATATGTATCTAAATCATCTAGAACTCTATTTTTGTAAAAAATAAAAATATAAATTGATGACGTGGCAATCCTACGTGGCGCGCTCTATGAGCTTGAAATCTTGAGGAGCTCCCTATGCTCCCCAAAAGTTCCTCCTTTATATATATATATTGATTGATTATATAGATTTAGATAGATAGATTGACATATCAGAATCTCTAAACCATTCGCCAAACAACTACCTCGATCAAGGTACTGACCCAGCAACTTGAACGATAAAAAATTGACTCAGCAGCTTGACTGAATACCTTACCGAATCCGATTATTCATGAAAGTGAACCAAAATCAAAACTCATTCTAAAGTTGGAGGATTGTGGAAAACTCCTTTCCCTTATCTTGACAAGTTGGATGATATCTACGGTATTGACAGAGCAAACAGCCTTGCATCTGAGTTGCCAGAAGATTCTATCACCAACCTTGAAAAGAAGACTGTTAACCTTAATGATGATAATAGCGATGATGAAAGCTTTGATGTATCTCAACCCCCCTCTTAAACTGCAAATGATGCTTCATCACAACCTCCTCCTACTAAGAAAATGAAGAAAGAAAAGACTCCAAAAAGCAATGAGAAAAGAAGAGCTTCTCAATTTATAACTTCTATAGATCACAAGGCTACTGGGTTCACGGGATTTATGAAGGATATGAGTAGTCACTTAGCAACTATAGCCAATGCCATGAGTACAACCCAAGAACGTGAAATAGAAGTGGTTGAACAAAAGAAGAAGTTGCTTTCAGAGATAGCTAGTTTACTAGGTATTACGTACTCAAGTTGAAGCAATTAGAGCTGCGAGTTTGTTTTCATCAAATCCGAGCCAAATGGATGTTTTCTTTTTAAGTCCTAATGATGACTGGAAGAAAGAAGTGGTACTTGACTTATTAAGCCGTAATGCCTAGTTTTTGTAGAACCATATTAGTTACTTTTTGTTCCACAAGTTTATTATGAGTGGACCTTTGTTAGAATTTTGGGAATAATTGGACAATCTTGCATAATGATTTGTCCTGTAGTTGTGAACATTTGTAGTTTGGAAGCTTATTTTTAAAGTGAAATGATTTTATTTGGATTATATGCTCTAATCTTCTAGTATTTTAAAATTTTACGATAATGATTCCAGATAATTAAAAGAAGTCTAAAAAAAAGGAAAAAATTAGAATTATCTTCTCACAGTTGATTTATTCAAAACAAGACATAAGACAAAATAAAATAAACTTAATTTCATTCTTGATTCCATAGACATTTCAAACCAAACACTTGGTATGGGGATCATTTTGATTCCAAAACTGAACCAAATACATGGTATTAGGAATCAAGTTCCAACCCCATACCACCCTTATTTGATTCCCGATTTCAAACCCATACCAACCTACGAACCAAACGCCCCCTAAAATATAGTACTACATTCTAGATACCAGATCTGAAATCAATCCAAATATAGAGTACACTTGAAATTAACTCAATCCGAACCTGATTCCTATGAACCATTTACCACGCTACATACTATCAGTCTACCACCTCTCCACGCGACAATTACGGCGTGATGGAAGACTAACAGTAGGAGGAAGACCAAGTATAAACAAATCTCCCGTCAAGGCTTAATATAAAAAAAAAAGGTACGTTGAAGGAAGACCAAGTATTATATTCCCAACGAAATACACTTGATATTTGTTAAGATCATTGTCAAGCAACTACCAGTTTGCATTAGAACAGAAAAAATTAAGAAAGGACAAATGATAATGTTTTCAACTTATTGATTATTGGAAACGAGAAAGTATGGGCGCATACCTGGTATGGACCAACAGTGTCCATACCGGGGTATGTAGGTAATTTGACAGAAAAAGACAAAAAAGTTGACTTAATGGCAATTTAGACAACTCTGATCATATAAGAGAGAAATCAGATCAACTATTATATGAATCAGATCAACTATAATGTGAATCAGATCAACTATAATGTGAATCAGATCATATGTAAGTTAGTGTCCATACCGGGGTATGCAAGTAATTTGACAGAAAAAGACAAAAAAAAATTGACTTAATGACAATTTAGACAAATCTGATCATGTAGGAGAGAACTCAGATCAACTATTATATGAATCAGATCAACTATAATGTGAATCAGATCAACTATAATGTGAATCAGATCATGCACTTATACATGTGTGTAAGTAAAAAAATCCAAAAAAAAAAAAAAAAAAAAAAAAAAAAAAAAAAAGAAGTTGCATTTATTTACAACTTTGCCATGGTATGGACACATACTGGGTATGCGCCTATCATGGCTCGATTGGAAACGTTACACATAGGTTTCATCAAGTTGTATTTATTTATAAAAGTTCTGTAATAAGCTATGATTAGCTTCATGATTATCATACCTTCAACTAACTAATTTTAATTTACTCACCCCAGTAACGAACACATGATAAAGAATACTACTATGAACTGGTACAACCGTACAAATTGTTTTCCTTTAAGGCTGGTGCAACTGTTCAAGGCCCTGTATTTAAGCATGTAACACGCATTAACTTATAGCCTCGCTCACCGGAAGAGTGATCAAGCAGCATCTGAAGACCGATAATGGCGGCTGAACAACGCGTGTGCCAGGACTCGATAACTCTGCTATCTGGTGAGCGAGCTACATTACCCCCTTCTAGCTGATTTATTATTCTGTTTTTGTTGTCTATCGACTGTGAAGTTGCCAACATATACTTCCTCCGTTCTGAAATAAGTGAAACACGTCTCTCAAAAAGCTAAATTCAGAACAGAGGAAGTATATAAATTATCCCTGTAAAACTAATGCTGAACTTTAATGCAAACAAAATCGAAAGACGAGAGGTGGCAAGATTACATGACATATGGTTTGCAGCTATATAAAGCTGCTCTAAGAGGAGACTGGGTAGCCGCAGCAGAAATCCATTTGAATCATCCAGAATGTTTCGCAGTAAGAATTACAAAACAAGGCGACACTGCTCTACACATTGCTGCAGTCACAAAACGCACTGATTTTGTACAACAGCTTGTGACTACAATGGTTCACAATGGAACCACAGAAAATTTGCTTTTGAGGAACAACATTGGAAATACAGCACTATGCCTAGCTGCTGTGTCTGGAGATGTTGTGATTGCAAGAAAGATGGTGGAAGTACGCGTTGATCTCCCAACTACGCGAGGAAATGAGGGCTTGACACCACTCCATATGGCGGCCTTGTTAGGCCATGAGGAGATGGTTAAATACCTCTTACCACTCACTACAGGCTGTCTCTCAGACGAAGAACGCATTTCTCTCTTTATCAGTATTATCAAGACAGATTTGTATGGTATGTATTCAAGCATTTTTTGAATGGTATGTATTCAAGCATTATTTGAATGGAGATAAATTTAGATGGTAGAAGACACTACTCACAATCCAAGCATGTCTTCAGGTGCATACTCATCAAATTAATTTCACTAATCTAGACTTATTAGTCGTGGACTAATTAAACTCACCTGAACTTACTAATGTTGTAAATTAATCTTGGTTGGTTAACCCTTGTAAGCCATGATCTAATTCAAGTTATCTGAATTATCTAATATTATTAGCTCAAAATTTAACTTATTTGAATTTAAATGAGCTCATTGGCTCTCAACTCAACTTATTAGAACTTATTGGCCTTGATAAATGTTATAACTATGCCTTGAATTATTTATCTGGCGCTAGGAATAACCTAGCACGGGGATCTATTACTGATTATTCGGTATATGTTATTTAATATATCGGGTCTGTTTTAGTTTCGGGTTTAGGCCCATCTGTTTAGGTTAATTAGTAGGGTAATATATAAACCCTATTATTAACATGTGCCTTATTATTCAGTAATCTGTACTCTCTCTTAAACCTAATAAAATCGTTTCTCCTCTGCCTGTGGACGTAGCTAACACATTGTTAGTGAACCACGTTAATTATTGTGTCGATTGTTCATTATTTTTGCTATCGTTAATTGCATCTGTCACAACAATAAATGAAGATAAGGCGAGCAGAACATAGCCTTACTTGGTCTAATGAGCAATACGTACTTTAAAGCGGTATATGTTTACAACTACACTTATGTGAACTGTATAGCTGGTCTACATTTTTACAGATATAGCCCTTGATATCCTGCGCAGTCATCCTTTCTTGGCCATTGCACGTGATGAAAATAGAGAGACACCGCTGCATGTTCTGGCCAAAAAACCGCTGAAAATCAAAACGTTGCAGTTATAAAAAAAACTGGACAAAGTAGTCTACTATAAATTTGAGTCTGAACACTAGTTTCAGACAAAACGAGTACATTATTGTTGGCATGTTTTAATGCTAGCTAGTTAATTTGACTGATTGATCATCTGTTTCCATAATAATTTTCCAGTAAGATTGTGTAGAGAACATAAAGAGAATGTTCAACAGACTAGAGCTCTGCTGCTGCTAGAAAAATTATGGAGCGAAGTGTTAAAGCAACGACATTATAAGATATCGCAGTTGATGGGTCATCCTTGGCGGCTTCTGTTTGTTGCAGTTCAAGAAGGGAATGTGGAGTTTGTGACTTTCTTACTTTGTTCGTATCCTGATTTAGTATGGAAAGTGGATGACAATCATCGGAGTATATTTCATGTCGCGGTACAGTATCGCCATGAGAAGATCTTCAGACTCATATATGAGATAGGTGCCATTAAGGATTTGCTAGCTACTAATGCAGATAATGATGGGAATAACATGCTTCACTTGGCTGCTGTTTTACCATCTTCTGATAGACTTAACTGCATTTCTGGTGCAGCTTTACAAATGCAACGAGAGATGTTGTGGTTTAAGGTGATCTTTTCATCATATAGAATTTTAGTACTTCCTCCATTCTCAACTAAATGAAACACTTCTCTCTTTTATGTGAGAGCTTTTTGATAGAAGTTTTTCATTTATTTCAGAACGCAGGAAGTAATTCTTTTAACTTGAAATAGCCGCTAAGTCACTTTCATATGGAATATGGAATACAAGGAGTATAATACAGAAAATTGAGTTGTGTCCTGGAACATTGGCATATTCTACAAAGAAAATCAATTAGTTCTATAGCATTCCTTCAATCTTTAAGTCACATAACTTGCCTTTATCTCTATAACAGAACGTTTAGTCCACTAGTGTGGAAAAAAAATTCCATCTTCAAGTGCTAAATATAAGGTTTACCATCATGTGAAAGACTTCAAACAGAGAATTATGTACTTCTATCAAATATAACTTATTACGGCTTGCTTGATAGATGGTAATTAATGGTGGATATGGTAGTAATTCATATGCATCATGTTACACGGCATATATGCAACACGTACGCTCTGTGCATCGAGGTATATGCAACACACTTGCACACACGCTTGGTTGAATTTGTGCACTACGCACACCTGGATGCAGGACTCATAGATTGTGTTAGTTAAACATCAGTAATCAGGCTAACATTCAATCTGCTTTTAAGTTTAGGAGATCAAATAAGAGGTGATATTATTCAAATACTAGTCTTGGATATGTATCTTCATCTAGAAAGGGGTTACAAATCATATATTATACTACTACTTAATTGAAACGAGAAGCAAATTCTGACATTACTGAACTAAAGCAGGTGGTGGAAGATCTTCTGCAGCCCCAAATTGCTAAATCTAAAAATGCAAGAGGGGAAACACCGCGAACCTTATTTACTGAAAATCACAAAGAACTAAGAAAAGAAGGAGAAGAATGGATGAGAAAGACGGCAGGTTCTTGTAGTGTCGTCGCAACTTTAATTACTGCTGTACTGTTTGGGGCTACATTAAAAGTTCCAGGTAGTGATAGTGGAGCACTTGCTAACCCTCTGAGGCATGGTGCATGGTATTGGGTTTTTGCAATTTCTGATTCTATGTCCTTGATATCATCCACTGCTTCCATACTCATGTTCTTGTCAATACTAACATCAAGGTATGCTGAAGAAGATTTTCTTCAGTCATTGCCTCGCAAACTAATGATAGGCCTTACATTGCTCTTCATCTCCATTGCAACTATGATGATTGCCTTCACCGCGGCATTTCATATCATTTTTATGCATCGCTTTCTATGGATCTTCATCGCGTTCTTAGCTTGTATACCGATCATCCTCTTCGGCAGACAAGTATGGCCTCTCTTAGTAGAGGTCTATCGTCCAACATTCGATACTTATTCTATTTTCCAACCTCAGCACCAACTTTTTTGTGACGTTCATCTACCAAATCAGCCGTGCATTGACAGAAATAATCACCAAGGCCATGGCCAAGGGCCTATATGTCGTAATGTTGAGGCAGTCTAAGCTGATGATTTCATTTTTCTTCATCTATATATTTTCTGTACCTGTCAAATGTGGCATCAGATTTTTACATGATCTATTGTGTACTTGATTGTTTCTTTCAATAATTGAGCATGTGTAGCTACATTAGTGATTTGAATTATTGATCACTTAAAAGGATCTTTTCGATTATGTATTGCCTTAAAAAGAAATAATTCCGATTCTCATACAAAGTCTTGTATAGATTGGCAAAGAACATATTGGTACATGTATAGATTGGCAAAGAACATATTGGTACAAGAATACCAAATTACCAACGCCTAGATGGTGCACACACTTGTACGTACAGCATGGTGCGCACATGTACATGGCTAACAAGCTAAATGTACATGAATAACAAGTCAAATGAACACATGTACATGGCTAACAAGCCAAATGAACATATGTACATCTCTGTTAGTACATGTTCATTGGTATTGGTCTTTATGTTCATAATCTAGTGTTTGATGTTCATCGTGCGTATGGTGTTCATCCTACGGACGTGTGTATGTAGTAATTTGGCCCAAACTACCAGTGATATAAAAGGTTCCCTTCTCAGCTTACTTTTTCCTTGACCATATAAACGAACATTACATTTTCTTTGGCACACCTTTGAGCCTAAACACATAGCTGTACCATACACGAACATTACATTTTCTCAGCTTACTTATTTTTGGGGAAATTCCACTTGGTACCACTATACTTTGGACTTTTCTATTTGGTACCCATTTTTTTTTTGGATTCCATATGGTACCACTGTGTCTGTGGTTTGGTCTTATTCTATACTGTAACATGGTATTAAACAAAACATTAGTTTGGGGGTTAAATAGGGTTGAGGGTATGTCTAATTTTGCGTAATTAAGGTTTTGGGAGTAATTTTTGTCATGGACGACTAAATTTAAGGTCCAATTTCGTTAAAAAAAACAAGTAGACATTTTCTGACACGTAAAACGATGTTCTAGCCGTTTTTCTTTAATTTTGATCATAAGAGCCAAAATGACTCCCAAACCTTAGTTAAACTAATCTCGATGGACAAGGCACATAAACGAGGCAAATTACTAACCCTATTTAACCAAAAACTAATGTTTTATTTAACGGAATGTTACGGTATAAAATAAGTCCAAACTACAGTAGTATAATATGAAATCCAAAAAAAAATTGGGTACCAAATGAAAAAGCCCAAAATACAGTAGTACCAAGTGGAATTTCCCCTTATTTTTGTGTAGCAATCTGGTGGATTTGACGTTGGCGCAACTATTTTGTGTTTAATCGCAACGAGGACATATCTGTAGATTTGGGTGTTTCATCCAAATTCGAGTTGATGAAACTAGAAGAAGCTTCGATAGTACCATACATGTACCTAGGGGTGCTTAACGAGCGAGCCGAGCCCGAATAGCACTGGGCTCGGCTCGAGCTCGTTTAAGTTTTCAAGAGCTCGGCTCGGCTCGTGAGCTCGCCGAGCCTGGGGGAGCCGAGCTCGGCTCGAGCTCGTGATGAGAATTCGCGGCTCGAGCTCGGCTCTTGAGCTCGTTTAGGCTCGGCTCGTGGGCTCGTTTAGGCTCGACTCGTGGGCTCGTTTAGGCTCGGCTCGTGGGCTCGTTAGGCTCGGCTCGTGGGCTCGTTTAGGCTCGGCTCGTGGGCTCGTTTAGGCTCGGCTCTCTATTATGGGCTCGAGCGCGTTTAGGAAATTTATTTTGCAAAAAATCTGTATAAAGTGAGTTTAATGATTCTATCATCATTGATGATTCCAATAAAACAATACAAAAGTTTCGCATATTGCAAACAATACAAAAGTTCTACAACAATACAAAAGTTCAACAACGATAATATATCAACCAACACATATACAATATATTACATAAAATAAAGAGTTCATTCTTTTCTCAAGGCAATGTCATTCTTGTAAGTTGCCATATGCTCCAAAGCCTACAATGCCCGCTCCATGCTACTTCCATTACATCATACAATCATAAGTTAAATAAAAGATTAGTCAAGTTCTAAAAATACAATCATAACTTCTCTATCTTTTTTTGTTTTCTTTTTCTTTTTAATTGTTTTAACCTTTTCGTTTAATCTTTCTTCTATTATATAGCTTAGTTAATATCTTAAAAGAAATAATTAATATAATTTTTAATATCTATAAACAATTTTTTAATATATAAACAATTTTTTAATATAAAATAATTTTTTAATATAAAATAATTTTTTTAGTATAAAATAATAATCGAGCTGTTCACGAGCTTTACGAGCCGAGCTTTGCCTAGCTCGGCTCGGCTCGTTTAAGTCTCGAGCCGAGCCCGAGCTCGAGCCGAGCTTCAACGAGTCGAGCTTTGACCGAGCTTTGACCGAGTCGAGCCCGAGCTGCTCGCGAGCCTGTCAGGCTCATTATCACCCCTACATGTACCTACGCCAGCCTCCTGTCACCAGAAGAGAAGATCATTTCCTTTTGATTAGTCTCATTCCTCCGTAATGTTTTTCACTTTTTTGATTAATTAGGTGTGTTAGTAGAGTATTAGGTTTATTTTCGTAGTTCTTTGTTTTCTTGTTTGTCTTGGGGTTTCTACCTTCTTATGCAACAAAAAGAAATAGCTTTTTTTTTTATTTCCACCTGCATTAATTTTTAAGTGATCACGCTTTGGCTTAGAAAATGATAATATATATGCGTAAGAAAGCTCAAACATGTGACTTCTTACTTTGTAATGTTATGATCTTACCACTTAATTATGACTTGTGCTTGTGATAAAATATCAACCTCAAACTATACATCTTTTTTATCTTATTAAATTACCCAAGGTATTGCCTGAGCCCAAGAACTAGTTAGAGAAACAAAAGTCAAAAGCCATAGAGAGAAAATCAAAGAAAAATGTAGAAGACATACACAAAATGCCCTTAATAATATCATCATTACATATATTAAACTGATTATAAAATTCAAAAGCGATAAGCTCATAAGCTGCTCGATATTTTTTTTATCATTACATACATTAAAATATTTCAAAAGTCAATTATTTTTAGGATAAAATTTTAAACTAATTATAAGTTATTTTAAATGGTTATCAAAATTAAGAACTTTACATTAAATACACAAGGTAGTAATCTATATTAATAGAAAAAAAAAGAATTTTTTTTTGCTAATAATTTAGGGGAACTAATTAAGTATGTCTGTTCATGAGTAACTCGAACTCGACTCGAAACTTTAACGAATCGAGTCAAGCTAGAAAGTTTCAAACTTGATATGAAATAGCTCGACTCACTATCATAACGAGTCGAGTCGAGCACAGACTTAAGAAGAATCCTAATGGACCAACACCTCTCGCAGGTCACAAATAGGTAGTGGGGTTCGAACTTGTGACCTCAAAGTCAGAGGTCACAATGTGAGTTTCCCACCACCTCCACTAAACAAGCTTGGTTACGCACATTTCAATATGGGTGCATTTTACTTTTCACATCAAGATAGTACCTCAAAGATGAAAAAAAAGAACAGAAAACTTCCAGATTCATCTCCTGGCATATGTTGGTGTGCCAACAGCCCAAAAAGACCATTTTTCATGACATTTTGCACAAAATCAAAACTTTAGGATACAACCAATTTTAGAGACGAAAGTCCATCCATTTTGGCTCAGGGTCTGGGCATACCAGATTACCAGCCACCTCTCTCTCTCTCCTCTTTCTCGCTAATTCATTACACTTGCTATGGCTTTTTCTCTTCCCTGACATATATTCCCCTTTTTTTCCTTCTCATACAAATTACAATTATAGACTAATAATACCCATTTTCTTTCTGGGTCTTCTTCTACTATACAGGTACTTTCTCCAATTTTCTGATCTAATTTCTTTTAAATCCATCTTTTGCTTTTTTTTGTTGCTGTTTTTAGCTTGTTTCATTACTTATGATTTTGTATGTTTTTGATGTTACCCTTTGATTAATTATGATGTTTGGTTTGTTGGTTTTTCATATGAAAGGGTAATTTGATGTTTTGTATTGTGGAATTGGGTAATTTTGATTTTAGGGTTTCTGAAAAAGTAGTTGAAACTTACTGTTTTCACATTTTTTTAGAAGATAGCACTTTATTATTAGTCTGCTAAAGGTGGGTATTAGGTGAAAATTGAGGTGATTACTTGGTAGATATGGATGTTGCCATTCTTCAATTGTACTGTAGCTACTAGCCAAAATATTATTACTATGCTCATGTTTGGATGTAGTGTGTGCGATTTCGATATTTAGTTTAGTCAAGTATTTTTGGGTGTTGCTTGTATCAACTACATTTTTTGATTTGATTTCTATGAGAATTTGCTAGTATGGTGATGTATTGATGGGGAAGTATCTAAGCGGACTATGATTTTCTGCAGGATATATATTTATGCATTAATCCTGCAGTGATCAATCAAAATCATATAGATTTCTGGTGTTGGTACTGAATCTTGTGAGTGGTCGGCTGATTTTGTTTTTAGCTTGACCACATCATGCCCGTTCTGAAGAAATTATACAATGCTTGCAAGGATTCATTTACACCTACTGGTCCAATCTCTGAGGAGGCCCTTGAAAAAGTCCAAGCAATTTTAGGTTGGTGAATCTCTTATAACTTAACTTTTAGAAAATTCGTATGCATTTATGAACAATTGCTACTCTTCTTGGTAGTTTTTATTGGGTACTGAATTTGGTTGGAGTTTCTAAAGGTAGATCACAAGACGGCATGGTGGTAGTATTAGGTTTTGCCTTATGAATTGCTGCAAAGCGTTCGCTATATTATTTCCACTATTGGAACTGACCTATAGTGAAACTAATTGACTACTTGGTCTCATTTGCTGTACTATGCATTTCCTTCTGGGGTTTCAACTAGGTTTCACTTTCATTTCATACATCAATGTCTTCAAGTTTTCTCCAATACATTCTTATTCTCCTTTACAATTCTATTTAACTCCTATCTGATGCTAATGCTTATTGATGAGATTATGAGTTCAACATGTATTTTTTAGCTGGTTAATTGCACAATTGTTGACCCAATATGCAACAGTGTCCAACCATTTCCTCTGAAATATTTGGAAAGTCTTGACTTTTCTGGGAGAGAATTGTGGTGGATATGCAAAATTTGTGCTACAACTTAGAGTTCTAGGATGAGATTTCACATGCACGCAAAACTCTGACAACTGAGTGTAAGGGCTCATTGACTCTTATAGTCTTCCAGGAACACGCCTTATTCCTGAATAATATGATTTTGCTATCTACTATCACTTGAATGTTAGCTTTAAACTTAGAAAAATATGTGCACATCACATTTGCTTGTATTAAATCTCTGTCAAGCAAGTGATCATTTTCATCCTGTTACTTAATGTGAACTGACACCTCGAAAGACTTGAATTAGGGATTATTTTTGGATTTGTGGGGGGAGGGGGTGGAGGTTATAGAAAAGAGACTACAATTTTGAATATCTTGCATTTGGCTATTCTACACACCTCCTTGTTGATTTTTTGAGCTAGTGAAGCCCATATTTACTTCTCATCCTTGCTCAATTTCCAGCACTTCTGGAACAGTCTAAATTGCATAGATGATATCTAGTTATTGAGATGTGTAGTTGGTATACATTCAAGGCCTGAAATGTGTAGCTGGAAATGGGTCTTTTTGTGGATTTGATGCAAATTGAGGCTCAATTTAAGATTCTGATTGGGCTGTATGTGGAATTTGGAGATGGAAAAATCAGGATTGCAGCCCAATGGGTGCTTGCAAAATTTTAAACAATAAACAATAATAAGAGGGATTGAAAGCCTGGTAGGATTTGGAAAGATCATGCCACGTGCTTAAGTCTTGTTGAGCAGGCGAGCAATTATTCACTTGAGAATCATATATAATGCTATTACATACTTCCTCCATTCTATTATTATTGCAATATCGCCGCTTGGCACATTTATTAAGAAAGTCATGTGAAGAGGAGAGAGATAGAGATAGTTAAAAAGTAGAACCCGTGTGATAGGACTTAGGAGAAGAGATGATAAAACCAAATAAGGGAAATATTGCAATTAATGTAAAACTTTCAAATAAGGGAAACATTGCAATTAAAAAATAAACGAGGAAGTATATGATAAACTTATGAAAGTGACTGCTCGTGTGCTTTTCTAATTTATTTGTGGTCTTCTTCCTTGTGGCTTGTGAGCTTTGAAGCATTGAGTATCTGTGATCATGTTGGAGTGTTGAGCCCTTAACATGGATATTTGAGCCTTTGAGTTGAAATCTTGGTTTTGAAAGGTGCGAAGCGGAAGGGGTCCCTGCATACTGTGAAATATGGTTCTTCACTATGTCTGTTGTGTATGCAGTTTCATTTTTTGCCATTCATAATCTTGAAAATGTTTGATCAGATTATGATCATGGGGTATCTCTTGGGTATTAAATTATACAAAACAGTATTATAATCTTGAAATCCTTGCGTGACCAAATTAAATGAATCGAAGATCCTTGTATGTTTGCTTTTATAATTATATCCCGTACTTTTTATTGATGGTAAAGAGAATGACCTAGAGCAAACCTCAACTCTTACTGTTTCTTGATTTGGTATTCTCGGTTGAGGTGCTTAGAGAGTTAGAGTAGGGTTTTCGGGGGAGGTGAAGGATAAAGGGATCCCTACCCTCAAACATCACACTTGGTGAGATTCGAACCCAAGAACACTAGGATATAAGGTAACAGGCTTGCTAAGTGACCAAGTACTACTTGGTTGATTAATTTCTATACTGTGAAATACTTTGGTTGCTCATCATTTTGATGGGTCATAAATCTGTGGCGACTGGAGTATACCCTTGCTTTTCCCGAATAGGGAAAATGTGTGCCTTCTGGTTGTCACTTGTTTTCTTGTGTTATTTCTCCAGAAAGAGTTAAAATCACTCATGGTAATGCCGCAGAAAGTGATAATGGATGACCATGTCTGTCCCTTATATCTCATTCCCTGATATTTGGGGGCCTCATTTCTACCTACTTCCTCACAGCCCAAAGTCATCAAAGTTTTACCGGAATCATATTAGCTGATAAAAGTCTCCAAGAAATCTCTGGTATTGGGTTTCAAGTGTCCACCAACTTACTATCTGATGGTTAAACTGTGGATTAAAGTTGATTGTTCATTTCTTTTTGTATGGACTGGACTCTGGCATCAAGCCGTCAGGCAATTTTGAGGACTTTGATCCAAAACCATGAAAATGGTCATTTTAATTCGTGGGGCCAAAATTTTATTCCCATGATTGTTTCTGGGGTAGATTCATTAGCAAGTAGTCTGCTGGGTAAAGAGGCTTAGTGTTCCAATGCCCTATGCACAAATTTGGGTGTTCACGCTAAGAGATTTTTTTCATGGGATGCTTGCTATACTAGATCTAATTATCAATGCTGATTATGAGCATTTGATGTGTCCTTCGGGTATGTGATGGTGATAAGTGTGTCTTTTGTTGGGCGGGGGTGTTACTATTGTTGAAGACTGTGTATTACCATTGATCTAGTTCCCTGCACTCTTGTAACATATAGATGCAAACTAAACCTTAGGCCACTAGATAGGCTTGCATGAATCTCTGCTGGAAAGAGCTAGCATTGAAAAATTTGCTGTGGGCACATATAGTTTTCATTTGGGGGGGGGGACTCTAGGCCTCATAATGCTTCTCCGAGACAAGGAGTCAGTGTGCAGCTTTCCCCTTCAGTCAAAATCTCTTCCATAGTTAATAGTAGTCCCATAATATATTACTTACATTCGTTTTTAGGTGTCACAAAACGTTGTGCCTATTTAATTTTTCATCAATTTTTTTGGATTAAATTATCCTTAATTTTAACACAAACTTTTCCAAAATACTCTTACCTTTCTTTCAAAATGTGTACCCCTATTTATTGCTCTACACCATTCCAAGGAACATTTATTACTTTTTTGATTTTTTTTGAAGGAAAAAGAAAATAAAGCAGTATTTCCAAGACAAAAGTATCAAAAAAGTACTTCATTAAATTTCTTCTTTGAGAATCTACTACTCCCTCCATTCTCCTTAATTCCCGTGAAAAAAGAAGTAAGCACTATATTGTGGGACGGAGGGAGTAGTATGTTGGGGTGCTAGCTAATTCTTGTTAAATATAGGTTCCCTCGTATAGTGACTTGGAATAGTTCCAATCCCTGTTATGGCCGATCACAACCCGCAAAAAACCGTCTTCCTTTTGCTTGCAACTTCACAGGCAATATATACATGCAATAGACGTGGCTATTATTGCAACATGCAGGGCTAGTAATGTAGTGCAATAATGTTGAGCGATGCTGCAAGCCTGCAACACATAGCTGTTGTGTACGTTGCAGATGGAAGTAAAATTAATGGAAGGAACCTAATTGGAAGAAAAGTGGTTCTGGTCATGAGAAATAAAATGATTTATTTTGAAATTTAATTTAGCTGTGTACTTGTTACTCTATAACGTCAAGGGTAGCTGAGAACATAATGGAAGCGGGACTTTCTGTATATTTGTTACCAACAATCTTGGGAAATTTATAAATTTTCATTCTGTCTTCAGGAATGATTCTTTGAAGTAGACCTAGACTTAGCCTGTGTTCCGACTATGAGATTACTGCTGTCTTTAGCCTAATAACTTCTTGGATATGTGTTCCCTATGGAGCCTTCTGGAACGCACCAATGTCAAAACATCAGATAACTTGTAAATTTCTTTTTAATGAATTCTTAACAACTTAGGACATAGGTGAACAAATTAAAGGGTATATCTAGCGTATAAACACACATGCCTATGAATCAAGCATACAATGGCACTGAGCCTAAATTGATTCGATGCATGTGCCTCTCATGTTACTTACGAGCCTCTAACTTCATGAGCATATGTTGACGTACTGCTTGTAACAGGTATTGGGGTCAGTTTATGAACTCTATATTCTCAATCTTTGACAAGATATTTTGACCTCTAGATCTTCCTTCCTTCGGATCTTTATTTCCTACAATTGACGAAATCCTCCATTGCCTTGATATATATTTTTTATTATAAGTTACTTATTCCATGGTTGTGGACCCTCTTTATTTTCGATCTCTTGTTTTTTGAGAAGGTTTGTGAAGCATTATTTTGGGTGGGGGAGGGGGAGGCTGATAGAGTTAAATATCATCTATTAGTCCATTGAAGCTTATGTCTTCACTAATGCAGAGTGTCTCAGATTGTTGTGATTAAGCCCAAGCCTTCATCAATTCAACTAACCTGGAATAGTTCCAACCAAGCCTGTGACTTCACTATTCATGGGAGGTAATGAAATGTTGGCCAAGTTATCAACTTGACAATCTTGTTTTGGTTTGCATCGCCTACGAGTAACTTGGATGGTGTTTGGATCCACCATTGGTTTTGTGGTTGTCTCAATCAAATCATTGATTCTAGCAAATGTTTTTATCCATTATCAATGAAGATATCATGTTAGAATTTTTAGGAGCACCGTGGTAGTGTCATACTCCATTTCTTTTTACTTGTAACATTAAAACATGACTCAAGAACTTAGGAGAGGAGAGAGATGGAGAGAGAGATAAAAGGACCCCATGTGCTAGGAGAGAGAAAGAGAATATTGCCAAAAATGTCAATGTTGCATGTAATATGCAAGTTTTTAAAATGGGAAATGTTGCAAGTGAAAAAACTGAGGAAGTCTATGTTAAGGAGAGTATTGATATTGAGAATAAGAGGTTTTAGTGATCAACTGCCCGAGGGAGATTATGTTTTGAATGAACAAACAAAATATATTTTGGAAATGTTAGGCACCAAGGCCTTAAGGAGCTCATGAAACATGATGCTATCAGACAACTTTTGGGATCTGAGCCTTAGGGATCCTATGTAGTTCCAGGAACACAGCTTCAATTATATGAAACTTTTTATTGATGATTTTTTGTTTGTTTAAGGGAACAGGCATACAAGCCTTTAGGCTTTAGGGAACAAGAGTCCAGAGTGCAGGACACAAATTCTGAAATCTATTATTGGAAATCATGTGGTTGCCAATGGAGCACTTTTCTCTAAACCCTCTCCTCACCTGTTTAGGATGGACATTTGTTTCAGCATGTATCGTAAAGGAAATGTGTGTAGCAATTTTGAGTAAAGGGTTACCTTGTTCCTCAAACGTTGCCTCTAAATTCGAAGGAATTGTATAAATGTCCCATTGATTTTTTTTTTTTTTTTTCTGTTTTGTTTTTTCATCCTACGGTTATGTGTTATTTTTAGGACACTTAAGATTCCAGTGACTGCACCTGCAGATAACCATTGTGAATCATATTGAGTTGATAGTGGTAGAACTTCATGTGAATACCAGTATTGAATGTTTCACCAATAAATTTATGTTGTTTACCATTGTCTTCTATGTTTAAATAGTTGTTGGTGCAGTTTACCTCACAAATTTCAGTTTACCTAGCTTTGTACTTAGAGGAGATAAATTAAGATTTTTTCTAGTTTCTACTCGAATATGTTGCTGCTCAGCCATTATTGGTGGTGTTCACTTTTACTAAATTGTTTTTGCAGATGACTTGAAGCCTGCAAATGTGGGTCTCGAGCAGGAGGCTGTAGCAGCGCAAAAATGGAAACCCTTAGCTAATGGTAGCAATGGAAGAAAGGGTCGGAATGGAAGCCAGCAACAGTATCCTCCGCCCATAAAGTATCTGCACATACATGAATGTGAAAAGTTCTCTGTAGGGTTACCCAAAGTGGCTTTTTAGCTTCTATGAATATATTGCATTAGCCTTGTGGTGTATTAAGTTTGTGGCAAATGATGCCTAATGATGATAAATTTCTCCTCTTGCAGATAGGAATATTCTGCATGCCACCATCGTCGATCATACCTCTGCATAATCATCCCGGAATGACTGTGTTGAGCAAGCTTCTGTTTGGCTCTTTACATGTAAAGTCATATGATTGGGTTGACTTACCCGAGCTTCCGGAGTCATTTCAAGGTGCCTCTCCATCTTGTTATGTAACTGCATATTTAATCATTCATTTTGTGTGTGAATGTAGGAATCAATTACATGTGAGTGATATATAATAAATAGCATTCCTGTGATGATAATGCTCCCCCACCACTTGAGAAGAATTACTTTCATGGCAGTTCTGTTGGGTGGGCGGTATGTTTCCCGCACTTTGGAAATGGCGTCAGTTTCCACATGAGGCTGCTTCCTTGCAGAGTTGCTCTATCTTCTCTTTAGCGAACAAGTTCTCATTGTGATTCCGTTTGTCTAGGTCTTGATTGCCATTATTTTTAGGACTGGAACGTCTAGTTTGGTGTCAGTTCAGTTTTGAAATTCAGAGTTGACAAGAGATTTTAAAAGAATTTGGCAAGTGAGAAAAACTCTGAATAATTAGGCAATGAACCTTCATCGCTATTGGTTTCTCAACTCTAACCTCTGACTTGAGGCTCTGCACCTCTTCTGCCAGCTCAGCGAGCAAAGAAATGGAGTTAAGGAAAGAACATAGTATATATCAATTAAGGTGACATGGGGGGGGGGGGAGGGGGAGAGGGAGGGGGGAGGGTGCAGTCCCCACAGGAAGGATGAAAGAGTCTTTGGGGGCGTTCACAGATGAACAAAGCAATACTCTATTGTGAAATGTGTTATTTATTTATTTTATATTGTTCCTCTAAAATTTATCCCAAAGATAATCTTCTATTTTGGCATCTACATTCTCCTCCTTCCTGTCTTTAAAACAACATTCTGTGTTGAATCAGTGATTTTATTACCATTTTTTTCTTTTTAACTCTGCTATCAATTGCATCTGGATGTGTTCTACTTGCCATAAATTTAGGATTCGTAAATATAGTTGACTTAAAGCATACCTGATGTGTTTTGGCAGTGGACAATGAAAGTCTTGTTATTGTTTGTTGCAAGTTGCAACCCCTTTCATGTCTCATTTTAACAATTTGAAGCAGCTCTGTGTTCACTCTGTTTCCCCCCTCGATATTTTCTTCAGGCTCTAACCTTTATTTTGTCTCTCTTTTTCGTATATTTGGTTTGACTGTTGCAGCTAGACCTGCCAAACTGATTAGAGACTGTGAAATGAATGCTCCTTGTAGTACGACCGTATTGTATCCATCAAGAGGTGGCAACATTCATTGTTTCAAAGCAATAACTCCCTGTGCCATCTTTGACATTCTTACCCCTCCTTATTCCTCAGAAGACGGACGACATTGTTCTTATTTCCGGAGAGCTCCTAACAAAGACTTGCCTGGTATCTGATCTTTTCTTCATACTTCTCTTTTAGAATAACTCTTGTTTGCCACTGCTCATTGTTGACGCCTTTTATGCCCGACTTGTGCTAGATGGCATTGTTGAACAATTAGAGGGTGTAAATCTCGACGAAATTGTTTGGTTAGAAGAAATTCAACCTCCAGAGAATTTTGTGGTATTTCGTGGACAGTATAAAGGTCCTTTAGTGAAGAAACCTTAGGGTTTATTCACGTCATATGTACAATATCATTGAACAGTCAGTCGAGCTTTGAGCAATTGGGAGATGGCCATTTCAGGTGAGTCGAGGATTTCTCATGCTGCTGAGTTGAGTTCTAGTAATAACTTGCTTTGAGAAGCCTAGACCAGAGTCTGAAATATTGGAGGTGTTAACTTGTACATATGGATATTTTCACTGGGATCTACAACGGTCATTTGTAACAGGTGATAGGTTGAGATTCTGCTTTAACTTGTTAAATCCACATATTACCTACCTTGCTCTTCATCTGTATTTGTCAGCACTATTTATCCCTACAGACTTTTGATTATGTTCTCCCTTTTGTTTTCTTTTATAGTAGTTCATATAAATAGATTGCACGATTTTGCGTTCTCGTTGATCTGTGGATGGAGCTTGCAGAGAATTGATCTGACTGCTTTTAAATTTTTTCTTTTAAGTTTTTTTTCCATCTTTAATTTAGGGGAGCTTGTATAAGAGCATGGCCGGGCTCTGGCTGGTTCGATGGCTCCTGTTAGGGGTATGGATGGCTTAGAAATTCAACCTCAGTACTCGTCTTCTTCTCGCTGAACCATATCAGAAGTCACCATATCAGCATGCGACATACCGATGCTACCCTCAATATGAAGGGGATTGTTAAACATTGCACTGCCTTTACTACTTACTAGGCATTGGCGCATCGCTGATTGCCTACAAGTTATGAAAGATAGAAAATGAGTGTGTTGAGGGGTTGAGGCGCATTTCAGGCAAAGAATGACGGTTAGGGCGATGCATGGTAAAAGTAGGGTGATATCACTTGCTCATAATTAGATTGATCCTTAACCATATTGTTACGAAACCCGAATCGCAACATGAAAAACCTCTACTTCACTGGCATAAACCAAGCCTACTGAGTCTCGTGTGTTTTAATTCTTCATTAGGCGCAACAGCCTGTAAAAAAAAACAAATTCAACTAATCTCATTGAAGTCTCCCATTGGCATTTAGATCCTATACTTGGTGGAATAATTTACAACATGCTTTCAATTGTATATTTCTTTCATTACACTTGTACATATAGACTAAAATAATAGAGGTTGAGGTAGTGGAGTAGTGGTATCGCTTCCCACCTTATATCCCTGAGGTCTAGGGATCAAACCTCATGGGACTCATTTGAGGATTTTCCACTATCCCCTTCAAGTGAATCCCTTTCATCTTACCTTAAAGAAAATATATAGACGAAAAAACATAAAAGAATATAATGTAAAACAAAAACATGCAAGTGCAAGTCAAAATAGCATACAAATATATATAAACCTAGAAAAATTTGATGAGTTGTCATCTACTTAAGCAATCAACGCCATTTGTCATCAGTCCTCACTGCCTCCCATTACTCCACTGCCATGTGTCAAAGGTTCCTTAGCCCAAGCTGATGTGTCGCCCCCTGTTGCCTTGCATCTAATATGCCTTACAAATAGCTCTTTGCTTTTATGAAAATGTTATTTTTTAGGAAACTTTATAAAACATTGCTTGATTTATATATATATCCTGATCAAATGCAATCAATTAAGATCGATTATATTGGCAAACTTCTTTGGTATAAAAAACGCTCATAGACACAAGTTACTTCCTTTCTCTCACAAATCTCCCACAAAATCCATTACTCATATCTCTTTATATTATTTTGCAGTGAAACCCAAAAATTCATGTTCAATTATTTTCAACTCATCAATTTCGTTATATCTTGAATTATCTTTCATCACTTCTTTCTATTCTATTATCATGTTAATGGAGATTCCACTGATATATCTCTTTATATTATGGTCAAATTTGTGCTTCCTTTGATTCTTCCCATATGTTTTGGCTGTCAAATATTGCTTCATTAAGGGAATAGTAGCATTAGGGCAGCAGCAGAACAACGTAGAGGAGAGATTATGTGAGGCAGCAGCAACTTAGAAACCAAAAGAAAAAGACATTTGAGGTTCCTCCCATTGTGGAGTTTCTAAAACCTTTGAAAGGTAGTAATGGAGTTTTGGGTGAGCAAAGATTTAAACTGTCATGGGTGATTCTTGATTTCAAAAGACAAAAACGTTAACATCATCATTTGCTAAAAACAAAAAGAAAAAAGGAAATGAGGGGAACAGGGGAGATGAAGACGAGTGGAAGAGGAGGAAGAGTTGGGGTTCTTTTTGGGCTTGGTGATCTTATGGAAAATGATGATCAAGGTCTTTGATCTTATTTGACGGAGCATGATTTCCTGACAACAAGACCTTAATATGTCACGACTCATGTGCACATAGAGCCACGACAGAAAGAATAAAAAAATGAATACATTTCCTTTTCCCTTTTTTCTCTAAATGGGGCAAAAAATGTAATAAATTCATAACGTTTATTTTAGATCAATAAAGTATATATTGATTATGTTCCTCATAAGATGTAATTGTCTTTATGTTTTTAAGTAAGTTTTTCAATAAGTTCTTCTATTTTGATTATATTAGTTTGTTTGGCATAGGATATTATAAGGTTTTCAAGCTTTCTGTTAGTTTTTAATGCTGTAAAATATTTTATATTTTGTCTCAAAATATGACGTTAGTGTGTTTTTTATTAAATTCTATGTAAGGTTTGAGTTTCGAATTTGCTTTACTCATATATAGATATATACAACGGTTTTTTTTTGAGTGCACTTGTGGTTTTAAAATTCATGAGCACTTTATTTTTTAAAAAATGCGCTGAGTGCACTTTTTGTTTCAAACAAATGTACGAAATCTCTTAATTATTAACGGTGTCAAGTTTCAGTTAGGCTTTATTTACCATTTTGCCATTGTCAACCCTTAACCCCTAACCCCTAACCCCTAACCCTAAACACTAAACCCTAAACCCTAACCCTAACCCACCACCCCAGCCCCTCCCCCCACCACCAGCAGCCCCACTCCTCCACCACCCCCATCGAATTCCTTACCCCCCACCCCAGCAGAGGCCCTCCTCCCACCCCACCCCCCGTAGCCGCCCTCCCCCCCTACCCCCCACCCCCTCTCAGCAACCCCCTCCCCCCTCCCCTGCAGCCCCGTAACCACCCCCACCCTCTCTCAGCAACCCCCATCCCCCTTCCCTCTCAGCCACCGCCATCCCCCTTCCCTCTCAGCCACCGCCATCCCCCTCCTACTCATCGTCAGTTTTCCGTTCTATCTCTTCGCACAAGCAACCACCAACCACCGCCCTTCCCCCTCCCTCTCAGCCATCGCCCTAAACCCATATTTTTTCGAACCCAGATTCCTCCACCACCACCACCTCCCCCCACCCCCGCAACACCCCCCTCTGCCCTCCCCCGCAGCACCACCTCCCCCACCGGCACGACATCAACAACACCGACAACAACATGAGCAGCACAACCCCACCGACGACAGCACAACACTGACAACCGCGAGAAGAAGATAGAGAAAAGAGCAGCAGCAGGGAAATGGGACGCCGAGGCAAAAGGGCGTAGCTCCGGCGAGCGTCGGATGTTGACGAGATATCCATTCAACTCAGTTCAATCAATTCAATTCCTTGAAGTTCTAAAAGTTGCATCCTGAATTCAATTAGTGGAAGTATAACTCCAAAATCAATATTCAACCGCAAAACAAAAACAGAAATTCAAAAATTATGAAATTTAGAAGAAAAAAAATGAAGCAAAACAGAAGCAAATCAGATTTGGGTGTTTTTTTTTTTATTGAATAGTTGTTAACCGCAAATATGATTTGATTTTGATGTGTTTTCTCAGCACCAATTTTGTCAACTGGTGTTTGTGGGAGATTGTACATAGCCGAGCCTGTTGATGCATGTTCGCCGTTGACGGATTCTGTTGAACATGGTGGCAGCAATTGTACTTCTCCATTGCATTGATTATAAGAGTGGATGTAGCTTTGAGGATAAAGTTAGAAGGGCCGAATGCAGGCTTCATTGGCGGCATTGATGAGCTTTAGGAGAGAGGAGAGAGAAAGTGGGGATTTTGATTATGAGTTAGGAAAGGAAGGGGGAGGGTGGGGCTGTTGGGGGTGGTGGGAGGGGGTCTGCTGCGGGGCTACGGGGGTGGGGGGAGGGGGAGGGAATGGTAGTGGTGGGGTGGTGGTGGGGTGGTGGTGGTTGGGTGGTGGTTTGAAGTTAGGGGGTTAGGGTAGGGTTAGAAGTTAGGGTTTAGTTAATTAATTAGGGCTAATTAGGGTTTAATTAGGATTAGAGGGGTTAAATGGGTTAATTAGGGTTAATGACTAACGGAAACTTGACACCGTTAGTAATTAAGGGCATTTCGTACATTTGTTTGAAACAAGAAGTGCGCAGTGCATTTTTTTTAAAAAAAAAGATGCATTTTTTGAAAACCACAAGCCGGTGAAAAACCGTATATATAAACCTAGAAAAAATAGCTGAGTTGTCATCTATTTTGGCCATCAACGCCGTTTGTCATCACCCTCATTATCTCCCATTACTCCACTACCATGTGTCAAAGCTTACTTAGCCCAAACTGATGTGTCGCCCCTGTTGCCTTGCAACTAATTTGCCGAAAATAAATTGCTCAATTTTCACCTTGATTTATGCAATCTACTGAGGAGGTAATTGATCATGATAGCCTTAAATCATGCATGGTATAATTTCTTTCTATACCATGACCAACATCAGCTCGTGCCGGTGCGGGCTCGTGATTCAAGGGGAAAGGTTTGCTTCTCGGTCGTGCGACGCATAAGGGCCTGCTGGCCGGCTGCTGTGGCGGAATGCAAAGCGATTTACATGGCTGCTCGTATGGCTAAGGCACATGGTCTAGTTGATGTTCTGATCGAGTCAGACTCACAGGTGGTGACTAAAAGGCTAACAAATGAGACCCTCTACTTTTCGGACTTGGATAATATATTAGGAGATGTTCTTTCTTTGTGTAATGTGTTTAATTCGTTTAAATTTGTTCATGTCAAGAGAGATGGGAATGCTGTTGCCCATAATCTTGCTAGAGTAGTGCCCTTTGGTGTTGAACAATGTTGGGAGAACCATTGTCCTCGTGAAGTGGCTCCGTATGTTCTTATGGACACATTGTCCTTAGATATATGCACTTATTACTTTTCCCTTCAAAAAAAAAAAAAAATTTAGCATACAAATACATTAATAATTCAAAATAACATAAGAGAGATAATGAAAAATACATAGAGATATAATGAAAAAAAAAAACATAGAGATATAATGAAATGAAAAGAACATAGAGATAATATGAAAAGAACATGCAACTGTGCGTAGAATCTAACTTGCGATTTGTAGGGAAGCTAAGATTTGCTGCTTTTTCAAAATCGAAAACATCTACAAACTCTTTTTTCGCTTGTGAATTGTGATAGCCACCTAATACTCACTAAAAGAATCAAAAGTTTTTTTTTCTTTATATTTTGGACCCATTTTGATCTCTACTTTATGTGTTTCAAGTGTAGTGTGTTAGGTATATCAATATGGCATGTTGATATTTAGAGCTCTTATCTTCGGATCATAAGTTGCAATTTTTTTTTTTTTTTTTTTTTTTTTTTGTTAGCTCATAAACAAGTTATGTATTGATACATTTATTTATCTGATGGGTAGATTACTGATTAGAGACAGACCATTCTAGGTATTAATGAAAGTTGTTATTTATATTCCAAAACAAAGGAACGTGATAACTCACATATATAAGATAGATGGGGTCATAATATATTTGTGAAAACTTAATTTTTATGCTAGATGTTGAGAAGTAATAGGATAATGTATATACTCAGTTCTTTACAAAAATTATATGGTACACTCAAATGTATAATATAATTTGCAAGTTTTTTTTAGAGGCTTTACAAAGCTCATATGGAGTTTAAAATTAAATTAAGGATTTATGGGTTTGACTCGACGAGACGGATTTGGTTCACTAGAGTCTAATATTTTATTGATAGGAAATAAGTAAATCCCAGTTATTTTCTCCAATTTACACAATACTTTCTCTATTTTTTTATTAGATGACTCATTTTGACTTTGACACTATTCACATACATGACTTTGAATATCTCTTGTGATTTGTACTTAAGGAAAAAACATAATCATGTGGAATCTTGTTAGATTCGTCTCAATATAATTTCAAAATATTAATTTTTTGTAATTTTTATTATTGATAAATTAGATAGAATAAGGTTGATATTAGTGTCTCCGCAAGTGTGCCTAAAGAAATGGGTAAGACTAATAAAAAACAGAGGAAGAATTATAGAACAATCTCATGATATAAATCAGCAGAATGAAAAAACCTCATAAAGATCAAAAGCTTGCTAATTTATAAATATAGAAGTTCATTCAATTACAGCCTTTCAAAACCAAAGCTGCACTGATCTCATGGCAGTCTGTATATTTGGTTCACAACAAATCCACTTGTTGGAACTAAGCACATTACAGAGATTAAATGGTAACCCTAGCCTTCTTTCTAGTCCTAGGGCCTTAAACAAACAAACAAAACTCTAGGGCGGCGAAAACGTGATAAATTTACCAGCCTCCAAAAAAATGATGAGAAAACTGAAGATTGACGATTAAAAAACTGAAATCTTCAGTAATGGAAAACAATCCATTTATAATCATGGTGACTATTAGTATATAAGTTCAGAGGTATAGGGAGGTTTATTTCCATATCCGAGGCTGCTGAGAAACATGTACCAGTTCCTGCAAAAGAGTGGAGTGGATGTCAGAAAAGTATATTGATGATTTGGGTGGGTGTAGGTGTTGCAGAACAAAAAAACGACTAAATGACACATAGTTTGTTACCAAACAATAGAAAAAGAGCACGCGCATAGGTAATTCCACTTGCATGGGCTTCACCCCATTTTCTTGCTTGTTTGCTAACAAACTGTTTACTGTTTAGCCATACTCATACACAAAGATGAACATTGAGATCACTTTACCTCTGAGAAACGTCCATGATCTTGGCGCAAATGAGAGGTTTTGACAATAGTTTCCCACTTGGCACCAGAACTGGTTGTTTTAGCAGTGTGCATTCGGGATAAAATCTTAGAGTTCATACTCGAATAAGAAACTGAATTCCTTGGAGAAACCCTTGGTGACACTGATGGCAATTGACGAGAAAGCCAAGATTCTGAGGGTGATCTAGGCAACGGGGGAGTGAGAGCGGACTGGATAGCGGTTGTGTCTTCTGATGACACTAAAACAAGTTCCCTGCAGGTGTTTGTGTTTCCTTTTTCTGAAAGTCTGGAAGGTTTTGAGGAATCCACACCACCACAAACAAGAGGTCCACTCATGCCTCTCGCCTTCATCATTTCCATTCGTCCTCCATATTCTTGGACTGATCCATCTACCTGCTGCCTCTTGGTCTTTGGTAAGTTCAAAATCGAATGAGAGACTTTAGTGATATTTACAGAATCTACATAGAGTGTTTTCTCAACAACTGGGCTTCTTGTGCCTGAACTCCTTGTCATTCTTCCAGGTTCATCAAATCTTTTCGAACCTTTTTGATGAATCTTTGATCGATTGTCCTCAAAAGAATTAACCCGTCTGGGAACTGCAAGGAAACCAACACCCTTTTCATAGAGGGAATGGGGGGATTCATTCTGAAAAGGAGAGACACTGCTCCTTCTAGAACTGCGGTAGAGAGAACCACTTCTTGTCTGCAACTCCCCGGAATAGAACATCGGCCTGGAAGTATGCTTCGGTGGCTTTTGCAGCTCACAGCTTTTGTACACTTGGCTCACCTTGTGCTTTGTATTAGTATATGGATCAGGCTGAAGAGAACTACTATCATTAGCAAGTACAATGTAATTAAAAGATATACTCTACTTACAGAGAATGTTTAATTAGTTAGCAACAGAGAGTAATGGGCATGGGACCCAATACAAGTGCATAAGCATAATCAGACTAGTGGACTACCCTACTCTCACATGTTCACTAGAAAACGGTCTCTTTCTTTCCGCACTCTAGTTTAAACAACAGACTTGAGTGCGTATCAGAAATTTTCGACCTGACAAATTTCATTTGTAAGGTACTAATTCAGCCTGACAAACTTATGTTGAACATTCATACCCATTTCAATATTTAATAAATCCACCTATTGGTAACAGTAATTGGGGACAAATTTTGATTAATATAAGTTAGACATATAATTAACTAACTTCTTAGGATGAGTTTGTTCAACAATTACAATTACAATTACAATTACAATTACAATAAGATAGGAGAGTAGCGAATTACCTTAACTGACTTCTGACTGGGAGATCTCCATGATTTAGTTTTAACCAATTTGCTGAGTTTACTGGCAGAAGACAAAGCACTTTTTGATCTATGCTTCATGGATGGGAGGGGATTCACGAGGCGCAAAGAGTTTTTCGAGCAAAACCAAGGAAGGAAGCCACAAGCTTTGACTTTAACAGATAGAGCGCTCCTCCCATCATAGCTATCTTCTTCTTCATCACTTTCTTCTGATCCAATATCTTGACCAGTGTAAGGTACAATGCTGCACACATTTTGATTAGGTGGAGGTGTCTTAGCTCGAGGAACCAATGCTTTAACCTCCTTAGATTGGTCAACAGCTACAAGTTGTTTCCTAGATGCATACTGAGATGGCTCGAGGGTCATTGCCTTGGCTGCAGGTAAGAAACGGTTCATCATAAAATCCCGAGCTCTTGGATCTGTTGGGAGGTTGTCAAATTGTCTAGTCTCAGACCGTTCTGATGCACTCAAACCATTGACACTACAATTAATAGAAAAGGACTCTCGTTGAGAAAAAGTTTCAATTGCATCAGAAAATGTAACATCATCATCTTCTGACTCAGAACTTGCATTCATTTCAGTCTCATCTCTTGAACTATCCCATCTTACCATAGTCATGGTCTTAAGCTCGCCTGACAATTTGTTGTGAGGGCGAAATGTGTTCAGTTCCCCTGAAAATTTATGGGGTCTTAGAACACTTAGTTCCCCAGATAATTTACAGGGCGTTCTGAATCCATTCAATTCACCTGATTTTTTACCAGGAGGAAATGGCATATTTGGAGGAAGCTTAGCAGTGATAGCCATAGAAACCTGATCACGACTGTGTCTCTGAGATTCATTTCCGTCTTTAGCTTTACCCGGAGTTTGCTCCCACATGAATGGAACAGAACCTGGCTTCACCACCTCATCCAAGGTTACATCTGACGGCTGTAAAGGAATCGATTTTCGATTCTTAGGTGGAGAATCGACTTTGTTCAGTTCACCTGAAGTGCGCAAGGGAGATGAGTACCGCCTTGCAGACATAAGAGGAGCACTGAAATTTAGTTGTTTTTTTTCCATTGCTTCAAGGTTTCGCTAGAAAATCAAGCTACGTATGATCGAACTCCAGGCTTATCAGGTTCGCCAACAAAATCTGTGATATATGATATCAAAAGTTAGACAAAAAAGTAACAAAAAGAACGTATGACCATTGACAAGTAACTTCTTAGCATCATACTACTACTGTTGCAGAAAATCAAGAATTACTCAAAGTGAAGATTCCAAATTGGGAATAGTATATTAACAAGACAAAACAACCAAAAAAAGACAGATTAAAATATAAGTATTTGGTTGATCCTTACAAATCAAACAACCACAAATTAAATAAGACTGCACATTCAAAGGCAGAAAAATAAAACATAAAAACGGAAATTACAATAAACTCCGAAAAATGAAAGAAAAAGAACAAATGCACTCAAATTGCAACCAAGAAATTTGACAATAAAAAGGCTGTGATTTGAAACCTCAACGCAGTTTACCCACAAAATTTTGCAAGGTCAAGTAGGGCACAACATATGAGGGAAAAGACAGAAAATATATAAGGAAAAAAATTATGAAAATGATATACGTACACTAAAATTTCATTTTCTGTTATAACTATGAGTCTATGACCATATACAACCAAGATGACATAACTATCATATAGACCCACAATATCACACCTAAATTAAGGAATTAACTACATCCACTTTTCAGAAAATTTTGAAAATAAAGACAAGCTTAATTTAAGCAAAGATCAAATGGGTACATTAGTATCACAATTCTAACCATATTCATACAACTTTTCCATTTTTTTGGATCAAAATATCAGTAGTATAAGTATAAAAATCCATACTTTCCATATAATAAAAATAAAAAATGGAAAACCTAAACCCATTAACAAATTTAACAGAAAGAAAGCCTGAAAATTACGGTGGAAAATTGACAAGTGAAGAAAAAAAAAAAAAACAGGGTACCTATTATCACTCATTATAAAACAATTACAACTAATTTGAGGAGGAACTACTACAAGAACTGAAAACATCAATTTTTGAGAAAGAAAACTAAAGATTAGTTAATTTCAAGCAAATGGGTACATTAATATCACAATTAAAAAATACCCATATAAAATTTTCTAACTTTTTCCATCACAATTCAGTAGTATAACTTACCATCTAGCAAATTAACCAAAACCCATTTAAAATTTTCTATCAAAGTTCAGTTATATAACTTACACTAGCAAATTAACCAAAACCCATATAAAAATTTCTAATTTTTCATCAAAATTCAATAGTATAACTTACCTTTTAGCAAAATCAACCAAAACCCATATAAAAATTTCTAATTTTTCGATCAAAATTCAGTAGTATAACTTACCTTTTAGCAAAATTAACCAAAACTCATAAAAAAAACAACCCTGAAAATTGGGAAAAAGTGAAACAACAAGAAGAATAAAGGTACCTGTAGTTTGAGTCTTGAAAGATGATCAAACAAAATATAATAATTACAATCTTGTGGGCAAGAATGATGGCGGATGTATGGGGGAAATTGAGTGAAAATGAAGGCAAAAAAGCATTAAAGACAAGTAGAAAAGAGTGTAGTTTATGGTTTGAGTAAGTAAGGTTAGTTAGAGTAAGCTTACAACTTTTTGCTTTATTCAGTATCAGTTAAATTAAAGAGAAGAAAAAGAGGGAGATAGAAGAAGAAGAAAATAAAAAAAAATATGGTTGATTGATTGAGAAATGTTCCAATTATCTCTCCTTAAGTTAAGGCGAATCACGGGACCTACGTTGGCATGTTATGGAGAAAATTAAAAAGACAAAGGAGGGAAACAAAATAGAGGGAGAAAAGAGAATAAATTTGTGGAATGAAGGGAAATTGTCAGTCTTCAAAGAGTGCTTGAGCCAATAACTTAGACTTGGACTTTAGTGGGTTGTGTTGTGGGGGCACCACCGATTGTTTTTAACGCCATTCACCGATTCTTCATCATGGACTAACATGCGTTTATGGTACTTTTGAGATTGCGAGTGATCGACTCCGGTGTCTACGCTTTTTTCGAGTCGGATCGGATTGAATTATCGGATTTGGTTATTAATGATTAGGATTAAATTGATTATTAATAGGAAAAATTGACAAGGATAATTCCTAATATGGCCGTAGCCAAAAATAATTCCACCTATAGGTTATTTCAGAATAATCCCAACTATATAGGAGGTCTTCCGAAAATGCTCTCAGTTGACTTGAAACCTGTTAATCAAGTAAATTTTTTTATTTTCCTCTTCTTTCTCTCTCCCCCACCCTCACCCGTTCGACCCACAAGCCCTACACCAACCACCATCCACCTCCCCTACTTACTGCCACCATCCCCTGTTCCTTTCATTTTCCTCTCCGTCTCCACCACCACTTACCTCCCCTTTCTCCCCCTCGGGAAAAATCTACATCCACCAACTTTTCCCTAGCCGACCACTAGCCCCCGAAAAAACCCCATCCATGTGTAATTTTGCAGCGAACCTGAACGCCGAAGAGGATAGGTCTGTTTGGGCCTTTGGGGTGAGGTTAGTTCGAGGATGAGGGAGGGGTAGCAGTGGGTGGGGGAATTTTTTCGCAGGTTGGGGAGGAAAGAGAGGGGTGGCAAAGAGTGGGGTAAGGGTGGGGGTGGGGAGGAAGGAAAGCGGTGGCAATAGGATGGGGGAATTTCTAACAAATCACGTGGAGAGCACTTGTTACTTTTATCGGTTACAACATGTTAACCAGGTTAGGGGGTGTTTTAGGAAGGGTTTGGTAATACATGAGATTATTTTATAATAACTCATAGGTTGGATTATTTTTAGCGGAGTGGCAATAGTAGGAATTATTCTGGTCAATTTTTCCTTATTAATATTTTAAATTTCTCAACGAGTGAAAAATCATAGAAAATTTATATTATGAAAATTATATGTGTAGATCTTATAACATATCGTCATACTCTTAGATGTTTAGGAGCCCACTAATAAATAGTGTCCTCTATGAGCCCTAGCATAGGAGTACCCAAAAGACACCTTCTTCCCTCCTTTAAGTTTTTGCAAAAGATCTCTACGAGGTTGAGGTGGCCACCCTATATAAAGAAAGTTTTGTTATCGTCAACTTCTGATGTAGGATAACCAAGATTTTAGGCACATCATTCCGGTGTTAGATGAAATTTACTTTCATACATAAGGAAATTAATAGCTATATGGAATTTTATTAGATTCATTTCAATATATATTTTTAACATATGAGCTTTTTAAAATTTCTACTTATAGATAATCAAAGATATTAACGATCAACGTATTGCATTGCCACGTGTTAATGTCAAATCGTTGCAACTAAAAAGGATCCAATGACATTTAAAAAAACGTGGGCAATGTATGCAATCCACCACATGTCACCCTCGCAAAAGAAATTTCCAAATCTTTGTAATAGGTCTTAAACTCTTGATCAATTACTTTACATGTGATCATCTAACCACAAAATTACGACTTCTATTTGCAATAAAACACCAAAGTCATGTAGTATAACCTCCTACCTTACAGTTATTGACTTTAAAGACTGAATTGATCCAATGGCATCTTATAATTGTCTTCTTAAAATATAATAACAATATAACTTTGGAAACTTAGAAACTAAGGACTAGACAAGATGTTGATGCTCGTAATATTACTTGCTAGGCCGTTAACAATTTTTTGGTACAAGTATATTATTCGCACGAGTCTAAAAACTAGTTTCTTTACTGCATAACAAATACTCCATGTATTCGAAGTTACATAACCTCCAAATTGGCAGGAAGTGAAACATAAATTTACATCATTT
This sequence comes from Beta lomatogona, assembly GCA_947646795.1. NCBI lineage: Eukaryota > Viridiplantae > Streptophyta > Magnoliopsida > Caryophyllales > Amaranthaceae > Beta > Beta lomatogona. The sequence goes on from CANSNZ010000447.1 coordinate 2,350,396, forward strand.
ATTTCTTCAACACTCTTATTTTTCTGTTTACGTAGTACACGTTTATTGCGGATCTACAAGATCTTCAGCATATTTCTAAAGAAGAATGGCACAAAACCGTGTTAAAGAAAAGAACTAAGTTGAGAATTACCCACATGAATTTCTAGCAAATGAATAAGAAAAAAAACAAACACTACCTTGATAACATCACAAGGGATGTGCATAATCATTACAAATTTACAATCACTACACTGCTGCATACCTGCTTCTCCTCCATTTTAGAGGCTGATAACTCTTTTCCTTACTTTCTTCATGTTTACTCCAGGGTAGTGTCAATAGTGCGTGTTTTGCCCATTGCTTCTTCTTCAACGCAACACCGAGGTTGTCTTCAGATTTCTGAACATCAGCGCGAATAAGATTAACAATCGACAACATTACAATGCCACAATTTGTTGAGATATTGTAGAAAAATGAACTTAAATTATTTGTTAGGAAAAACTAACACAAGTTATACCAAGTTTCAATTTCATTCATCTTGTTTAATTAAATCATGTTGAGGGTGCCTTCTCAAAACAGTTCAAAGCGCTCTTTCTAGTATATGCAATAGATCCCAAAAGATACAACAAAGAACAGTAAAAGAGCATTTCGAACGATTTAGAAAAGTGCCTACAAAACTTTGGTGACTTTTAGTATATGCTTATTATCACAAACTTCACAAGTTCACATACCTTCAGGCAATATCCACTGTCAATGTCACAAATGGGATATTCAACAGGGCAGCAGTAGTCTGATTCAGGGCAGCAAACAGCATTGATGTAGTCACAACAACCTTGTATCAGACAAAAACCGAAAGATTTATAAAGGCAACAGCAAGTCTGGCCAGGCAGACAGTAAGAGAACTCCCCACATTTACTAGGAGAGGGAGTGGGAGGTGGGGAAGGATGTGGAGGAGGACTGTGTGGTGGTGGAGGAGGCGGTGATGGCGATGGAGGAGGTGGAGAAGGCAGCGGTGGAGGTGGTGCTGGTGAAGATGGAGCAGGAGTGGGAGGAGAGGGTGTTGGAGAAGGTGGAGTAGGAGCTGGAGAAGGTGGTGTTGGAGAAGATGGAGTTGGAGCTGGAGAAGGTGGTGTTGGAGAAGATGGAGTAGGAGCGGGAGGAGGTGGGAAAGGCTTTGGAGGAGGTGTTGGTGTAGAAGACGGAGAAGGGGATGAAGCTGTAGCTGTTTGTAGTGGAAAGGAAGCCAAGGCATTGATTGCACAAACGCCGTATGGTAAGTTAGTGTTCCTTCTTATGTAGATGTAGCCATCCATCCCCCAACTAGTGCCCCACGAGTTCTTCACTATCCAATAGTCCTTGTTTCCTTCAGAGCCATAGCCAACAATCAGAACAGCATGGTTGATGTCATCTGGATTGCTCGAGCAAGTACCATCATATATTCCCTAGTTGGAGCATATTGCACAAGCTTTTAGCAAGATAAAGCTAAAATATGTTTAAATTCTAAGGAAACTTTACAGTGAATTTAATCATACAATAAACAGTTTCCAAATTCATTTTTTTTGTCTATAGCATATGAGCATTAGTTGTTCTTACCTATCACTCACATATTTGGATACATACAAATATAGATGCATATGTAGAAAACAATCTGTCAATATTGACACATAGGGTACATAAATATATACTTACTCCAGTATATAGCTGAAAATCAATTGATGATCCATCTATACCAACACTAATAGGCTGGCTGACAGTGGCACACAGGAGATCTGTCTCTGTTTCTTCCACATTTCCATAACCATCAATGTATACGACTTGGTTTTCGACCTGAGAAGAAGAAGTTAGTCAAACTCAGGTAGCAGACGACAGATCACTAGCTACCTAAATACCAGTGTTGGATCCTTAGCTTGACATTCCAACATGGGTATGGGATGAAAAAATTTCACAGAAAAACTCAGTTCTGCAATTGCACACGCGTACACATTCATGACTCAGTGTGAACCCAAGGCCAACTAATATAGCTTACTAGCAAACAATTTACATTATTAACTTTTTAACTTGTCAGCAAACAGTGAAGAAAACCAGAGCGGAACCTTGTTGGTAGTACAGCCACCACCACCTCCACTGTAAAGGTAATTGGTTTCGCTACCAATACCACCATTATTTGAGACCCACTCGAATGCATTGTCCATGTAACCGCCATCACAGCCATCATTATTCTTGTCACAGTCTACAAGCTCTTGTTCTGACAGGTTGATGAGTTCTCCCTTGTTGATTGCATTGATTCCTTCAATGGCGCCAATTGCAGAGAATGCCCAGCAGCTTCCTGTATGCTTAAGTCAGGGGATATATATATATATATGACTGCTACATTGTACTGCAAAAGACCTTGAACTACAGTAGATACAGTTTCTGGAAGATTATGCTAAGACAGATGTTATTGACAGATGTTCTATTTAGTGTTTATGAAAAAATTCATCTTGCTAATCCTTTTAAAACCATGCTTGGTGCAGATAATGTCATTTCTCCCTCTTTCTTAAGGATAAAGTCTCTCATCTTTCTGGCCACTTATATGGAAAACAATTTATGTTAATCCCCTCCGGCCTCCATTCCATATTACATTACCCACACATGACACAACTGACCACTCTTTTATTTTATATCATAAAGTATTATCTGGTACATAAAATCAAATTGTTATGTGTATTTTCAAACCAATACAATATCATTTAAACTAATATTTACTTGGAACATACCTCATCACTTTCTTATTAATTGCAACACTTGTGAACTTTTTCACTTTGTAGCATACAACCTTGAGTCCTTGACCATTAAGTTAGCTAACAATTTCTCTGTTCTTTTTTAGTTGCAACACTTCCGATGCAACATATATAACCTATTTTGGATATCTTTCTTTCGATCTCTCCCCCTTATTACACGAGTCCCTTTGTTATGTATTATATCTCTCTGCTCACCTTAATTTATGTGTCACCCCATGTTGAAACTAAATCTGAACATCGAAAGCAAGAGATTAGAAACGTGGGCGCTACATTAAGGTAAGGAAAAAAAAAAACTCTCTCTATTTCTGGAGATGTTAAAACACTTTTCTTTTTATCCATTCCAAAATAGTTTGAATACTTGAATAATTCCATTTATATATTGATACATCTCTCCAACACCCTTTGAGCCATCCTCACCTTCAATTTTAAAAAAAGGTAATCCACTTTGTATTTCCTTCAATAAAATATAGCCACTAATTCTAGTATTATACCAAAACTACTCAACAACTGATTTTTTAAAAAAAAAAACTACTCAACAACTCATCTTTTAAAATTATGTGCAATAATTGTTCGAAATGATTTCGGGAAGAGGTTATACTTGCTCCCTTTTTTTTTTATCAAGTGACTTAATTCCCTTATTTCAAAATGTCATAATAAGTGACCGACTTCTCTTATTTTGTAAAAAAACAAAGTCCCCTTCTATAAAACAGTCTCCAACTTTCTCTCTTTAAGGGTCTGTTTGATTCAATTTATTTAGTCTTATCTTATCTTATTTGATCTTATCTTATCTGAACTTATATTCTAGTTTATTGTGTTGACTAAACTCTTATTTTATCTTATCTTATCTTATTTTATCTTATTTTTCTTAAATAAATTATAAGAAGTTGAACAAAGCAGAGCCTAAATTTCTTAGGAATTGTGTCATTTTTCTTTCAGTCACTTACTAAAAACACGGAGGAAATGTATATTGAAAATTTAGCCAAACAGGGATACTCATTATGAAATCCCCAAAAGTATAAAACCATACACATTATAACTACTTCCTCCCATAACTATTTATCATACACCTGGTTATACCGTGAAAATTGTACACCAAAGTTTATTTTATTTGCTCATTATTCATTTGAAAAACTACAAATGACCAACAATTGCAAAATGATAAAAGTTCCTAATGAGCAAACAATAGCCTTAGATGTACCATGCACATAGTACACCCGGGTGTAAGCTAAGGTGAATGCATTCCTTCCTGCATTTCATTTTGTTTTTCTTATTGAAAACTCTTTATGAAATAAAATTTATCAATATTTTTTTGGGCCCCTCACTAGGGACCCCATGGTAAGATGAGGGTCCTGCCAAACCGGAACATCTCACAAGTTAACACAGCCTAGGCAGACACTTTAAGAGTAGATGGATGGTAAGGGGAACCACTCTTCCAAAGTGCTGCTAGTGGGGATCAAACCCCAAACCTTAAAGTTGGAAGATTCTTTTCTTACCACTAGGCCAAACTTAACTTACTAATAAAATTTATCAATATACGAATAACTTTTTAAAACAGAGGGAGTATACGTCTACTACGATACAAAATACTTCAACAATATTAAAAACAAAGGAAAAAAAAAAAGAAGTTTACCACAAACACCCTGATCCTTGACTTGTGTAACCACGCCTTTCTCTCTCCAATCCAAAAACGACGGCGCGTCACATCTCAACAACAACCTCGTGCGCGTGTGCTTCCTTTTACTCAATCGAACCGGGTTCTTAATCTTACCCAAATACATTTTTCTAAACTCTTCATTACTCAAATCACTAAACCGGTTCAAACCGACCGTAAACCCGGCCCGATTCTCCTTTTTTTCAACAACGTATTTCAGATTCCTCTTAAAGTTGTCGAAACGTTTCAACTCTTCTTTTTCATACTCGTATGATTTTGTTTTTGTGTGCTTATTCCTCCATTGTTGGAAGAGCTCCATGACCCGGTTCTCTGATTGGACCTCTTCCGGGTCGAACCCGGTTATGGAGTATTGAACTGGGGGCCCGGCCCAACTGAGACATGGGAGGAAGAGAGAGAATATGGAGAAGAAGAGGAGAGAATGTGAGGGATGATGATGATGATGATGGGATGGTTTATGGGTACCCATTATTGAAGACTTAGTTTTGGGTTTTGAACAATATTATAAATATGGTGAATTATATTGATGTAGTTATTTTGATTTGATGTAGTGAATGTTTGAACTGTTCGTTTGTGTCCTTGTTCTTGTCGCCGATTATGTAAATAAATTCACCGTATTCTTCTATTAGTTTGAGCAACTTGTCCTATAATCCTATAATATTTTGGGTTTGTTTGTTTAGATCACTTTGTTAAATATCGCCCGTATTTATTTATTTATATAATTTGCATTATGTGACGCTATTTGCCGCGTGTATATTACCAACACCCTCACATTTTTTAAGACATGGGATGATGGGCTCAATTGCTAAATGCCGTCCTAAATTTTTTTACTAACGCCTTAAATACATATTTTATATTAAAATTTCTCACTTCCCTTTCCCCTTCTCCTTCTTCTTTCATCACCCCTATGAATTGTACCACTGGAGCCATCACCACTACCAAGGCGGCGACGCCAGTGGTGATGTGAAAGAAGAAGGGGAAGGGGAAGTGAGGGAAGGGGAGAAAGAGAGAAAATAAATGGAGGTATACGTATAGAGTATAAAAATATTGTATTTAGGTCGTTAGTAAGAAAGTTTAGGGCGTCAAATAGCAAAACTCTTTACGTACTTATCAAGCTTGTTTGGTGTAACCAAGTAGTACTTAGTCTAGTGGTTTGGTTTGTATTACACAATCTAGGATCTCAATGTTGTACGATCAAACCCCACTAGAGGCACTTTGGGGGTGGGGATTTCCCCTAACGATTCCCCTACTCCTAAGGGGCCTTACCTGAGCGAGGTTCCGATTCGATAGTTGGTTGGGGATTCACCTTGTAATTTAGGTAAGTGGGGGACGGGGGTAGGGATTGCCCTTACCTTTCCCCCGCACTCTCAAGTGGTCGGCCCCTAAATGCTTGACCAAGAATGCCGTGCAGGTTGAAGTTTAGAGAGGGTCCTTCTCGTTACCATTTCTAAAAAAACTTATATCATGTATATATGTATTTCCCGTACCCACTTTATCCCTCATTGTTCTTCTTATATTCTCTCTTCTCAGCACCATTACCAATTTTGTTTTTCATAAACTCTACCCAACCAAAATTGGGAAAGTAATAGCTCCATGGGACAAATAAAAAGGAATAATAGAGGGAATATGAGAGTGGATAAAAAGATTTTGAAAGTGAATAAATATGAGAGGGAATGTGAAATTAGTTGGGTCCAATAAATAGGGCAACATAGAATAAAATGAAAAAAGAAAAATTGCTTATCAAATACTCCTCCTATCCTATAATACTTCTTGAACTCTCAATTTTTTTGGTTGCACAAAAATTTTGTTTACTTTCATTTTTGGCAATATTTATCCTATCATCACCAAATTTTTTAAATGACATAATAATTGTTAACCAAACAATAATTTATGATATTCTAAAACAATGGATATTAACTAACAAGTGTGAAAATATTATGGAATTAAGGGGAGTAATGAATAAAATCAAAGAGGGTTTATGAAACAGAAACGGAAGCAACAAAGGACTTTAAGTGATCTGATAGTGAGAGTATATGTGCTTTCTAAAGTAACAATAATGATATGTTATTACATAATTGAAGAAAGTTGATCGACTGAGACAAATCAAAAGTACCAATTAACTTTAGATAGGATAGGAGGAGTATATAATAAACTAGTATTTTTTGCACGCGATGCGTGCACGAACATCGCGGTGATATTGAACATGTTTCTTTTGTTTTCAAAAAATATGGAAGTTACTTTAACTAAAAAAAAATTGGTAGTTTTTTTTGGGGGGGAAATCTGGTAGTAACATTAGAGCTTTTTTTTTTTTAAAGTTCTATGACTTTTTTGCCCTCATAGTTATCATGGAATAATAAAAACATAAAGGGTATTTTAGGGAACTCAACCAAAGTCCTCAAGAGTTCCCATATATAATAGAGATTAGTGTGAGACGTGGGCAACTTTTTAATACGTCATTTTTAAAAAAAAAATTTAACTTTAGATACACAAATTCTTAAATGACGGGTATATAATAAATTAGTGTGAGACGTGGGTAACTTTTTATCCTAAACTAGTATTTGGGTCCGGGTGTTGCCACGGATGGTATTTTTTCCAAACTTGATATGCATTTTTTTTCCATTTGCATTAAAATATATTAAAGAAAACTCAACATTTAAAAGGTACAAATATAATACTATGGACATTTAAAGCATGATTAAAAGTTAGTTGAGATGGTAATTGTGCTTTGAATAGTAGCAAGAGGTCACGTGTTCAAATCTTGTTGCAAGCCAATTTTACTTTTGTTAATTGACATGACATACGTACACATGCATTAGACAATTCTAGTAGAGTAACAGAGACGACACGTGGCGTGTATACGTTGTCACGCACGCCTTTTAATATATTAGTATAGATGACTCGTTTATACCAAGTGAACTTTTTGAGATAAAAAGTTATCGTTGAATGGGGTAACTTACTGCCTTAAATGGGTCATTTTTACATATATCAAAGTGGCCGGTTAAGATATATAAAAAGTTATCATTTATTTAAAAGTGACCGCTTTTGGCCTAGTAATCCATTTTGACTTTAAAAGTGAGCCAATAATATGACCAAAAGTAACTAATTTTAACTTAAAAATTCCCCATATTGACACAATAGATGATTTTTTTAGATACATATCACCGTACTAACACATGAAGGTATAGTGAGTAAATTCCTCCATACATTCATAAGTTCTAAAGAGCAGCAGGTGATAGCCTAGGAGTAGCAGGTGATAGCCTAGTGGTGTTGGCACCACCTCCGATCCCAGAGGTCTTGGGATCGAGTCTCACCCCTTGCTAGGAGGGATCCTCAATTTTCCCCCTACTTGCAAGGGACTTCATCTTACCTTATTAAAAAAAAAAAATCATAAGTTCTAAAGCTTGCAATTCTGTTCGATGGATGAAATGAAGTTGATTAACAACAATCAAACTTGAATAATTTCCAAGGTCAAGAAGACTTTTCTCCTTTATCAACCATTCTCTCCACAACATTAGCCAAATTCTTGAGATTAAGCTCAATTATAGTATTAGCAAAGTAGCATGTATCCTCCTCGTTACTATCTTCAGGTACATCCACCATATATGATTCAACTACCAACGTCTTTTTATTCCCATTCTCATTCACCACCTCGTGTAACGAGGTGGTGACGTGGTAGTTAACTAGCTTGTGGTCCCCATCGATTACTTGATACACAATCATTTTTTCTCCTCGTCCAAATTTTCAAGCCTCTCCACGCTAGTTTTGCCAGGCAGGCCCGATCCAAAAAATAATTGACGAACTGACCCGATTTCACCCGAATCATAAACCATAGTGCAGGTGTGGACGAGCTTCTTGAACACCTGGGGTTGGTCGAACTGCCTGATCACGGAGCACACCAGCAAGAGCGGCGCATTGACGATCTGCGTGACCTGTCCCCCGCACTGCTGGTGGTGAACTTGTACGTGAATGACCATCTTAATCAAAATTTTACGTAAGGATTACCAACTTTATATGAATTTTGTGAGACGCATAAGGCAATGCCTGAGTATACATTTGGTTTATTACGTTCAATTTATAGTATGGAATTAGCGGTGCATACTTTTCTAGGGGCGGTTTTAGGATTGAAGCGAAATCAGTTTGCCTCGTAAAGGAGGGAAAATATCTTGCTCACTTAAGGACAATAGATGTCCTTAGATTGGTATGTTACGTAGTACGTTGGTGATCAAATCTTATGTTGACAATTTATGTACCACTTCTGAATGACTATTTTTATTGGTTGTTAATTATCTGTCACTACGACTCACTATGTAATAAAAAGAATTTTAAGCACATAAGAATGAAACAATTTGGTGATCAAATCTTATGTTGACAATTTATGTACCACTTCTGAATGACTATTTTTATTGGTTGTTAATTATCTGTCACTACGACTCACTATGTAATAAAAAGAATTTTAAGCACATAAGAATGAAACAATTCAAGGAAAACTGAACATGAATAATATTCCAAGTTCCATATATTTCTCGAAATAATTTCAATTTTGGATTATTTAAGAATGATTCCAACTTTCGAGGGGATCTTCTTAATATAATTCAAACTATTATCTTTAATATATACATACCATAGAGCCAAAATAGATTAGCAAAAGTAAGAAAAATAATATAGTTGAGATTCTTTGAGAAGTTCCCAACTATCGCCAAAAGTTGGAATTATGTCTAAATAATCCAAAGTTCATCTTATTTTTAAAAGAAAAGTGAAAGTTGTGATTATTCATGTCTAATTTAATAAAACCAAAAGCATACATGTGGTTAAAAATTCGGACCCGATACGTTATAACTTTGTTATAAAGGTGGAAGCTAAAAGGTGTTACTATCTTACACATATCCTTGTAATTATCTTACTGTAGCAAATCTTTTGTTTAATGGGCAATAACGATGACGTATATAAGATTGGATTTCAGGTCTTATATACCTCCTCAAAGACTTTACAAAGTAATTTAGATGTTGTCGACATGATTACCTTAATATAGGTACATGTGTATAATAATAATCCATTATAATAAAAATGAAAGGTCATCATAGATTATTCTTGTTATCTTATTAAATTTTTTGCTATCTTAGTGACCAACTTAATTATATTCATCTCAAAATTTTAATAATCCATGTGTTAATCAATTATTGCCGATCTAGCATTTTTGGGAAATCAAACAAACCTGCTTGAATGAAAAAAACTAGTTGTGACACCAAACAATTACTTAGAAACATATCTCTAAACTCCAATTTTGAATTATATGTTAGAAACATTTCATATTAATTTAATTATGAAATAATTTATTAATATACTTCCAATAATATGATTTGAATATACTATAAAAATTTAACGACTAAATATAATTTAAAAGGATAAAACTAATTTTGAAATTGGGACTATAAATGAGTGGAGGTGATGATTGGAAGATATTTTTTGCACGCTCATATTGGATTCGCAAATCGCAAGATACCTAAATAATGAATTTGTCCATAAGTGGAGTAAATAATTCATACCAACTGGGAATTAGCAGTGAGCCAGCAAAATAAGAGCTAGTCCACCAAACTTAGCCATAACAGTGTCATACCATAATTGGGTGCTAGTAATGAGCCAGCACAGTTTGAGCTAGCTTGCCCACCAACATAGCCATAGCGGTGAACAATTTTTTTTGGGTGATCTGAACAAAGGTAGCATTAGATTAAACTGTCATGGTTAGGCCCTGTTCTTTTGAACTTATTTTGGCTGAACTGAACTGAACTTATTTTATTTTTGTTGAACCGAACTTATTTTTTTGAACTGAACTTATTTTTACTTATTTCTCGCTGAACCGAACTTATTTTTACTTATTTTTGCTGAACCGAACTTATTTTGGCTGAACCGAACTTATTTTTCTTGAACCGAACTTATTTTGGTCGAACCGAACTTATTTTTTGTCGAACTGAACTTATTTTTGTTGAACTAAACTGTATTAACAAAATATTATCAATACTTATTATTATAATAATCAATAAATCTTAACATAATATTATCAATACTTATTTTTATTATTTTATTATTTTATAATAATAAATAATAAATAATAAAAATAATAAATAATAATAAATAATAATAATAATAAATAACAAATAATAAATAATAAAAAATAATAATAATAAATAATAAATAATATAACAAATAATATATAAAAAATAATAATAAATAATATATAAAAAATAATAATAAATAATATTAATAATAATAAATAATAAATAGTAAATAATAATAAATAATAATAATAACAATAAAAAATAATAATAATAATAAATAATAATAAATAATAATAATAATAATAAATAATAAATAATAAATAATAATAAATAATATTAATACTAATAAATAATAAATAATAAATCATAAAAAATAATATTAATAATAATAAAAAAAATAAATAATAAATAATAATAATAAAAAATAAGAATAATAATAATAATAATAAATAATAATAATAAATAATAAGTAATAATAATAAATAATAATAATAATAAATAATAAATAATAAATAATAATAAAATAAATAATAATAAATATAAATAATAAATAATAAATAATAAATAAATAATAATAAATAATAAATAATAAATAATAATAAATAATAAATAATAATAAATAATAAATAATAAATAATAAATAATAAATAATAAAAAAAAAATAAAAAATAAAAAATAATAATAAAAAATACTCCTAAATAATAATAAAAATAATAAAAATAAATAAATAATAGATAATAAATAATAATAATAAATAATAATAATAATAAATAATAATAAATGATAAATGATAAATAATAAATAAAATAATAATAATAATAGTAATAATAATAAATAATTAATAATAAATAATAATAATAATAAATAATTACTATAATAATAATAATAAATAATAAATAATAATAATAATAAATAATTACAATAATAATAATAATAATAATAATAATAATAATAAATAATAAATAATTAGAATAATAATAATAATAATAATAATAATAATAATAATAATAATAATAAATAATAAATAATAATTAATAAATAATAAATAATAATAATAAATAATAGTAAATAATGATAATAATAATTAATAAATACTAAATAAAAAATAAAAAATAAAAAATAAAAAAAAATAAAAAATGCAAATTCATCGTTATTTTAATTATAATATTAATAATAATAATAACAATAGTAATAGTAATATTGAAAACAAAAATAATAATTACAACATTAGATAAGACTACACTTATTTTTTTTGAACCGAACTTATTTTGGGTGAACCGAACTTATTTTTCTTTGAACCGAACTTATTTTTGGCTGAACTGAACTTATTTTTCTTTGAACCGAACTTATTTTTACTTATTTTTGCTGAACTGAACTTATTTTTACTTATTTTTGCTGAACTGAACTTATTTTTGCTGAACTGAACTTATTTTTACTTATTTTTGCTGAAAATAAGTCCAAAAGAACAGGGCCTAAGAGCCTATTACAATCCGAAGATAATAAGTCCTGACAATAATTAGGGGGAGTGGGAAGATGCCTAATTATGTTAAGGGGACCATGCCCATTCCTACATCCATGAGCGAGAGCATCCGCAACCTAATAGCGGTGAGCTAGCCAGCCAAGGTTGAGCTAGTATATTATCAACGTAGGCCGCAGCCCTTTTGCACGAAATCTTTTCTTACGAAGCGGCTTATGGAAGTCATTATTGTAAGTTGGTGTTCGAAATCTATGAGGGTTGTTGCCAAATTCGTAATTTAGGATTTAGGAAGTAAAATTATCGTGTAATCACGAAATGAAAAAGGGTTCAACTAACTTATTACTAAAAAGACCATTGATGGTAAGCCCCTTTTCCCCTTTTATTTTCAGTTTTTAATTCATTTTATTGTTTTGTTTAATAAATTAGTATCTCTTTATGAGATCTTTTCAAACCCTGTTATGGGGTTTTTAGTTTCTGTTTTAGAAATCTCCTTCTCCCCTATGGGAGTTGTGAGTGTGGTTTTTTTGTTTTCAGGTATGAGAAATTGTTCTCATTGGTTGAAGTTCGAGACTCAACATGAAGGTATTAGAATCTCGGATGCGGTCAACATGAGTCGGTCAAGAATGTTCTTCCCAAACTACATCAGAATGATAGACTTCCTCATCAATAGCTGCTTGATTCAGCAAATACAAGGGGCTGCGCTGTATTGCTCGATCTGGTTCATTGTAGTTCCTTCGAAGACGAATTTGATCTAGCTAGCCTTGTTTAATTGTATCTTGTTTTTCTTTAATACCTATTGTAGATGCCATTTGGCCTTCAATTAATGAATTATCTCTTTCAAAAAAAAAAGACCATTGATGGAATTACATGATCGAACATGATTGTAGATAGAATGAGGTATATTGATCATATGTATTATATGGACAACTATATATGCTAACATTTTATGAATAAAATTCATAAATGAATTTTTTTCAATTCAATTTTCTTAGTTGTGTTGATATTAATTTTATATTGTCATAATATAATAACATATAATACTATGTAGCACAATGAAAGACTCTATTGTTGAAACTTGAGGGTCAAGGTTCACATCTCATATGGTATGAATTAAGCTAGCCATATTACTATTGTTTTTTTATATCTTTATGAACGACATGCAATGAGATCCATTTAATAATTGAGCGCACCACATGATACATAAATTTATTAAGAAAAGTATTAAATATACGTAGAAAGATACAACTTTAGTTACATTATGGATTTGTTGATTTGTTGATAGATACGAACTTTAGTTACATTAATATATATAGTTTGGTGGTAGAATAATGATATAATTAAGTACGTAGATGGTCATGGGTAGAGATGGCAATGGATCCAGACTGGATCCGAATCCCAAAAAATGGACATGTTGGATCCTGAAGCCAGAACGCGGATGCGGGTCGAGTCCTAGGTCAGATTAGATTCCGAACCCTGAACCGTAAATCCATTTTTTCCAGCTAGGCAAATGGCTTGGGTTTTAAACCTTTGAGGTATACTAATAATGCTATCCTTTGCTTTCCAAAACTCTAACTCTCATAACTTCTCAAGCACTCTCACTCTCTCAGCCTCCCTTTCTCTCTCTCTCCGGTAGCCACCCACGATCGCCGACTAGCAGCCGCCCACCCTCTACAAAGCTTTGCGCTCCACCGTCCAGACTTGAAGCCAACACGCTTCTTCCCTCCTCTATGCTCGCGTGTTCTTTCTCTTTCCACCACTACGCGAGTTCTTACTCTCCAGCACCACGCAGCCGGCAGCTTTCCTTCTCTTTGCGTGCACCACCGGATCAACCAGACCACCATCGCACCAACAACTCCCCTTCATGAAAGGCCCAAAATGCTTTTGCAATCTAATTCATTTTTTAAGTCGCAAATTTGCTATAATTTTGTTGTGAATTTGTAATTTTGTTGCTAAAATTGTAGAATTAAATTTGTGTTAAAGTTGTTGAATTTAGTTGCAAATTTGCGGTTAGCTTGCTTAATTTTTTATAATTTTACATGGAAAAGTAGGTAAAATAATACTCCCTCTGTCCCAATTTAGTTGCTACATTTGCTTTTTCACAGTTTACGAGATGCAACTTCAAACGCCAATATCTTGAGTTACATATATGAAAAAATTATAAAAATTATATATTTGGAAAATACAAATTGGGACGAATCAAACAAGATCCCACATGACTATGTTTTTTCTTATGTATATAAACTAAAAGACAGTCAAAGTTATGACGTGAATAGTACCAATGGTCAAAATGTAGCAACTAATACGGGACGGAGGTAGTATAAATTAGCATATCCGTTTTGGACGCGTTTTAGGACAAGGATCAACAAGATTCGCAGTATCTGGATCCGAAACCTATGTATCAAACCCGACCCCGATCCGACTTGTTGCCATCTCTAATCATGGGAGATTTTATGGATTACTTATAACTTATAGCTTTTCCGAAGAAAATAATGAAAATACTAACTTTAATTTAATCCACATATCATCCAACTCTATTAATTGAAAACTTTTACGTGGGATTTACTGATGCCACAACTACTCCCATTGGTTCTGCGCGACGTTACATTTTTTTTAAGGTAAGGAGAAGGCTCCCCAGCTAACTGGATCGGAACCTTGCTCAGGTCGATTCGACCCGGGTTTGCTGGCAAAGCCCCTCGGGAGTAGGGGGAATGGTAAGGGGAAGTCCCCACCCCAAAGCGCCTCTAGTGGGGCTTGATCCCACAACCTCAAGGTTGTGAGAAACAAACCAAACCACAAGACCAAGTACTACTTGGTCTACTCGACGTTATATATATGTTGATATCGCGCTTCTTGTTAAATACTAACTTCTGTTTCTAAATAAGTGCAACAATTTGATTTTCACTATTGTCAACGCACAACTTTGACCATTAATTTCTGTAATTGTATATTTGTAAAAGTTATAAAAACTTGATATTATAAAAATATTCATTGATACAAATCCAATAATATTTTATATATTAATTTTTCTTTTTAAAATTTTACAATCCGTACAATGATATTAGATTGTTGGTTAGGAAAATAGCGATTTATTTATGTTAAAAGTTTCAAAATTACACGTAGGTTTTTAATTAGAAAATACTCCCTCATGTTTTGTATTTGTTCAATCCTCTTTTGCTTTTGTGGTCAAAGATTTTTACTTTGACCATGAATACCCACAACTATATATATATATATATATGATCTTGTTAAATTCGTGAAAAGATTAACTTCTAATTTTTCTAAAGTGAATTAAAAATATTTATCGTCAAAAGCATGTTTTGAAGATTACAAATAAAAGAGCTGAGAAAATAATAGTAAGATGCAGTAATATATTAAATAATTATGCTACTAAACAAGTATTAATTTTTCCAATGATGTTAGGTTGTTAGGGTATCCTAATTATACAAGATTGTTAATTATGAATTAATGATTTAATTGAATTATTACTTTAAATTAATTTTCTCCTTTAAGTGAAATGGGTAAAAAAAAAAACAATATTAATACTTATTGGACTTCTTTAGCAAACCTTTTTCACTGATCAAGAGAAGTTCCTCTTATTAGGAAACCTGGGTTAATATCTTCCTCCAATTTGTGAGAAGTAAATTAAAACTTCTTAAGAAATGGAACATGCTATGTTTTTGTGAACCAAATAACTCCACAATTTTTCCTTTCTCATGTTTTCTAATGTCAACCAAACAAGAACGATAAAGAACTCTCATTGATCTGATACGCAAGGATTTATGTATATTGCATTCCAAAGACAAAATGTTTTACAACCTAGGACTTTGAGTCCAAGATTAAACCTTCTACGAAAGACTTCAACGGATAAAAAAAGACAAACAAAACCAGGCTAAGCAAGCAATGAATACAAACATCATTAATTACATTATCACAAGTTAAGTATTTTTTAAACGGAAAAATCATAAATGCAGTGTGTTAGTAAAATAAATTATAAATTGTATTTATAAAAAAGACACAATAAACATAAAATAGTAGGCCAAACAATGCAGAATTGTTTCTATTTCATGGAAATACTTTTAAAATTGAGTGGCCAAACAATGCCAAAAAATGGAGAGAATTGTTTCATTTCATGGAAATACTTTTAAAATTGAATGGCCAAACATCACTGAATTTCTAAAGCCCTTATATGGAGTAGAAGCTGACTTCAAGAAGCTTGAATAAAAGGAGATAAGTTTGAAATCAATCCCATGCATGCTGATCTATTTATATAGAGGGACCAGGGTGGTTGTATCTACTTCTTTCAACCATCTATCATGGCAGGTGGTGCCCAAGGTGGCAGGGTTTTCTTGATTGTAATAATGGAGTAAATATCACTTTTTTTAAATCGTTATGGTCAACTCAAGTCACTAGCTTTATTTTTTTTTTCAATTTATCCTCAGGGGGACTAGGAAATTAGGGTTCTTATTGTCATTATTCTTAACTAAATTCTTTCTTCGAAAATTTTTCTACCTGATAAATAATAAATCTGGCCAATTCAAATAAATATTAGTATTAGTGGAATGCAACTTAGCAGAATTTATACTTTTTCATCATCTATTCCAAATTGCTAAGTTACTATATAGATAACTAATGTTTTATTGTATACACTTTATGATGTTTTACATCTAGCTAGCCATATGAGCACTTATTACTCATTGGTGTACTTAAATAAAGTTTGTGGGTTGTGGCAAGTAGCAAGGTGCACTTCAAAGCTGTTGGAACTCAAGGTGACATACAAGAAAGGGGGGTTGAATTGAGTGGTTAAAGCTAATCGATTTTCGCAAAAACACTCTTATGGCACAGTGCCGTTCACTGTGTTATTCACTCGTAAATTATCCGATTGATATTTTTCCTCGAACGAAATTGTATCAAACAATAAAACAATGAAATCAAATAATAAGACACATGAATTTAACGTGGTTCAATCTCACCTCTGAGATCTACGTCCACACAAACTACTCTTTTATTATTTCAATCGTAAAATACCAAACCCTTGATACAATTCGATTCCCCCACTACTAACTCTAGTAGTGCTCCCCAACACTTAACCCTAAGTGTTGCTACTCTCTATAATATGAAAGATTACAGAAAGAAAGATTCCTAACAAGCGTGCTGTTTATTCAAGCAAATAGAGGATCGTTACAATCGTTTTTTAGCTAGAAACCTTAACTTACTAGAACTTTGTGCCGTACACTGTGCTGTGGGAGTCCATTTTCAGCTCTCAAAATCTTATTTTCACCAAATATGAAAACGTGGTTTGCTATAATAATTTCTATCCCTTATATAATTCAATCAACTGAATAAGAATCCTTCTCCAAGATGTATTATCTTTTTGAACAATTTTTATTCCTAAAATAAAGGGATATAATTCTTTTCCTATTCAAAATCCAATTTTATCTTTTATAAAAACTGATTTTTTCTTTTCCTTATAAGATAAGGATTCCTCCATATCTTATGCCAACTATTAAATCAGATTTTAAATAAGTTTTTATCAAAACAAACTTTATAAAAATCGTTATCATTAAAAATCAGTTTTTCTCTTTTTACAAACAATCTTTTTCGAAAATCTTTTAAAGAAATGTTTTCTTTAAAATCAGTTTTTTATTAAAACTCTTCTTTTTCTTTTTTTTCGAAAATCTTTATCAAAATCTTGTTCTTAAAACTTAGATTTTTTAAAACTCTTTTTTCCGAAAATATTTTTAAAGAAACGGTTTCTTTAAAATCAGTTTTTACAAAACTCTTTATCCGAAAATCTTTGTAAAAAATATTTTCCTTTCAAAACTAATTTTCGAAATTAAAAACTCCCCTTTTTTTATATTCTTTAAATATAGAAACATGAAATTAATATAATTACCTATTTTCTTAACTCTAAGAAAATAGTTAACCATCCTAATTTCATATTTCTAGTTTAGCACAAAGTTCTAATATGTTAATTACATTGCATAATTATGACTAAGAACATATATAACTAGACCTAAGCTTCTATATCTTCAAGTTCTTGATCTTTCATGAACATCTAATCTTGATAGTTTTCCTAGATCACTGTTACATACATACATGTTATAGCATAAATCGTTTATCATCATCAAAATAACATTGACTTAGAGTCACAACAAATTCCCCCTTTTTGATGATGACAAACAAATAATACTTCCCCCTCAAAATATGCACCATTAATCACATTAGGGAAAAATAACTCAACATCATTCATAAGTAACATGGTAACCAAGATAACCAATTCATTAGTCTAAGTATTATACTCATCTTCCCCCTTTTGACATTATAAAAAAGGAGAGCATCAACATGTTTCGCGAGTCAAAGTGAGATATAGTCAGCAAAATAATGCAAGTAGCTCAAGCAATAAAGACTAAGGATGCTGGTGCTATGCCATAATCCAACACACAATCCGAAGTCATTAAGCAAAAAATAATCCAACTCACAATCCAAAATTATGAAGCAAGAAATAATCATGAAGGATCATGGCTGATAGCTAAGAAAGTAAGATAAAGAAAAGTAATGCAAGCTTGAAGATTTGAAATGACAATTGGCTCAACAAGTGCTTAAATCTTTCTTTAAAGATTTTCAACTTCCGCAAATAAGCATCATAGGACTTTCTTCACTGTGGCACCGTGTGTGCATTTGTGCCAGTGAACAATCTATTCCCTTCCAAATATAAGTAATCTTCGGAATACTGGAATCCAAAATGATGATGTTCAAAACTTTGATAATTTTCTTCACATTTGAATTGAACTCTAGGACTTATCTAAAATAAGTGTCTTACTCTCCTTTTCTTTTCTTTTCTTTTCTTTTTTTTTTATGAAGAAAAAACAGACCATACAATATTACTAGAGTCAATCAATAAGAGATCAAAGATAATAAGTTAATTCGGACCTCATTTTCTTTTTGATGCATCTCCTAGCACTGTGCCTTGCACAGTGTGAATCAGTACCTTTCATTCTTTCACGTATTTGTGTTTCATTCCAACTTTTTCATGTTCCCCCTTAACTGATGCGTCTTTTTCTTCCATCATCTTATCAAGATGTTCTTGCCTCATAAATTATCATTAATCAAGATTAAAAGCACTTATTGAACTTTGGATCAATGGGTGAGGAAAAGAAGGAATATAATAGGGAAATGAAGATGAGGAGAGACATATGAAAGAAAGAAATAATGAGGCACAAATGTCAAACTCATAAATAGAAAATCAGATTATTGGGATAAAGATCAAGCTTGCTATAGGAGAAAGAAGTTGCATTTCATAGCTCAAAAAGTCGGCAACTTAGGATCATATAGCTCATTAGTTCGGCAACTTAGGATCATGACATTAGGACAGCATCATTAGACCATTACGAGTCCTTTTTATATCAAGTGGACCTTTACTCACAAAACTTCACCAAAACATGCATCAACACTCTAATCAATATATTTAAAGGAGGACAACAGACATAATACTCAACAAATTTCCAGAAATTAATTCCAAAGCCACGAATTATCTTGTAAAACATTCATGCATGAAATTAAACATAATTACCTTGATCACACAATTGTGGTATGCTTAATAAACTGTTTTTCAAACCACTTACCAACATCACATTTTCTATGGAGTGTGTTAAGGATTTGCCGACGTTTCAAATACCAATTATTTATCCCTTTTTGTTATCGCCAAATGTAACACACCCTCCATAGTAGGCTACTAGTGAGAGGAATTGAGATTTATTACTAGTCATATGTCTTGAGCAGCCGTTGTCGAGATACCATAGGCTACTTGTTAGTTTTAGGAACCCAGATCTGCTTGGGTCCCTTTGTCTTTCGTTGAGCTTCTAACAAGTCTTTTCTAACCCATATTTGATTTACGTTCTTTACATTTTTTGCAATACTCCTTTTCTTGATATTACAGTTATCCATAAGGTGTCCATTTTTTCCACAAAAGTTGCAAATCAAATATTCAGGTAGATCAACATATTTTCTTTTACGAAAGGCTCTTTCGAAATTTCCGCATCGTGCCGTACAACGTGTTCTTGACGACTGTATATCCCAAACCAGTTTTGTTTTGATTGTTAGTTGTACTAGACAAATAATCGAGAGCTTTTAGACCATATGACCACTTTTCATACATTTTTCGAGTAAAAGTCAATTGTGATTCCAAGAATTCAACAGAAGTATTTAGATCACTATTTCTTTTTCTCGAAATTTCTAATTCTCTCTTAACTTTATCAAGTTCTTCACTTATCTTAGCATCACTAGGCAACATTAATGGAACAATTCTTGATTTCAGTCTTGAATTATTTAGTTCAACTAACTCATGATTTAGCGATTCAATTTGCTTTTCAAGACTCAATTTTTCAGCTTCTAACACAGTGTATGGCACTGTGTCATTTACGATTTCGTTAGCAAGAGACTTTTCATATCTTAGAGCGTTTATCTCAGTATCTTTCTCTTTAATAATTTTCTCTTGTTCATCATTCCTTTTCATCAGTAATTTATGTTCTTTCAAGAGATCTTTATATTCAAGTTCCAACCCAATCTTTTGCTTAGTTAAAATTTTCACTTCTTTTTTCATGATTGAAAAATCATCATTCATTTGTTGACAATCATCAATGATATTTTCAAGCAAAGTAACAAGTTGGTTTTTTGATAGAAGATGTATTGAAGGTTTTAGAGAAAGAAGACTTACCTCACTGTCTTCAGTTTCATCTTGAGAGTTTGAACTTTTCGCCATTAGACACAAATGAGAGTCGTCCTTGCACTGTGCCCTTCTCTGTGATGTCTGTACAACATTCAGACATAATTTTTCTTCATGGCACTGTGCTTCTGACTGTTATTCATCAGAATCCGAATCTCCCCAAACGGCAGCTATCATTGCTCTCTTGAATTCTTTTTTGGATGGCTCCCGTTTTTCCTTGGGCTTTTCATCATCCCATAGGGGACATTCTTTAATCCTGTGATTTAACTCTCCACACTAGAAACAACCCGAATTAGTAGCACTTTTCTTAAAGTTAGAGGTAGTGCTCTTACCTTTGAAATTTTCATCTTTTCTAGTATTGTTGTTTTTGTTCTTTTTGAGAATTTTTTAAAATCTCCTAGTAAGAAAATCAATATCATCATCACTATCACTATTTTCAATTTCCAATTCAGTTCTCAAGGCTATACCTTTACTTTTTTGTTCATTAGTTTTAGAATCTAAGACAAGTTCATGAGTCATTAATGATCCAATAAGTTGTTTTAGTGAAAGTTTAGTCAAATCTTTAGCTTCTTGAATAGCGGTTATTTTTGGGAGCCATTGATTTGTTAAACTTCTTAACACCTTTCTCACTAAATCTTCAGAAGTATATGTTTTGCCTAGAGAACGTGATTCATTAGTGATTAGTGTAAATCTAGTGAACATCTCTTTAATAGATTCGTCCTTATTCATAGTAAATAATTCATATTGTTGGACAAGCAAATCTATTCTAGATTGTTTTACCTCATTCGTACCTTCGTGGGCCAACTCCAGCGTGTCCCATATCTCTTTTTGCTGTAGTGCAAGCGGAGATCCTTGAGTATTCATCAAGTCCAATTCCATATTGGAGAATACTTATAACTTTGTAGTTCTTTTCGGCTTTTGCATAATCGACTGAATCGTAGTCATCTTCATCCTTGTCGACCATCTTTGCTTCAGCATTTTTTCCTTGGATAAGGATTGGTCCTCTTCTAATGACTTTCCAGCATTCATAATCCGATCCTTGGATGTAGATCCACCATCCTAGCTATCCACCATCCGTAGTCTTTTCCGTTAAAAATCGGGCACTTGGTGTGTCTATCTCGAGAGTCATCTTGCATGTTCATGACTTCTATTCTCTAGGGATGAGCCTTTCGAGAATAGCCTGCTCTGATAACACTTGTTGGAACTCAAGGTGACACTCAAGAAGAGGGGGTTGAATTGAGTGGCTAAAACTAATCGATTTTCGCAAAAATACTCTTATGGCACAGTGCCGTGCACTGTGTTATTCACTCGTAAATTCTCCGATTGATGTTTTTGCTCGAACGAAATTGTATCAAACAATAAAAAAAAGAAATCAAATAACAAGACACGGGAATTTAACGTGGTTCAATCTCACCTCTGAGATCTACGTCCACACAAACTATTCTTTTATTATTTCAATCGTAAAATACCAAACCCTTGATACAATTCGATTCCCCCACTACTAACTCTAGTAGTGCTCCCCAGCACTTAACCCTAAGTTTTGCTACTCTCTATAATATGAAAGATTACAGAAAGAAAGATTCCTCACAAGCGTGCTTCTTATTCAAGCAAATAGAGGATCGTTACAATCGTTGTTTAGAAACCTTAACTTACTAGAACTCTGTGCCGTACGCTGTGCTGTGGGAGTCCGTTTTCAGCCCTCAAAATCTTATTCTCACCAAATCTGAAAACGTGGTTTGCTATAATGATTTCTATCCCTTATATAATTCAATCAACTGAATAAGAATCCTTCTCCAAGATTTATTATCTTTTTGAACAATATTTATTCCTAAAATAAAGGGTATAATGATTTCTATCCCTTATATAATTCAATCAACTGAATAAGAATCCTTCTCCAAGATGTATTATCTTTTTGAACAATTTTTATTCCTAAAATAAAGGGATATAATTCTTTTCCTATTCAAAATCCAATTTTATCTTTTATAAAAACTGATTTTTTATTTTCCTTATAAGATAAGGATTCATCCATATCTTATGCCAACTATTAAATCAGATTTTAAATAAATTTTTATCTAAACAAACTTTATAAAAATCGTTGTCATTAAAAATCAGTTTTTCTCTTTTTACAAACAATCTTTTTCGAAAATCTTTTAAGAAAATGTTTTCTTTAAAATCAGTTTTTTTATTAAAACTCTTCTTTTTCTTTTTTTTTCGAAAATCTTTATGAAGATCTTGTTCTTAAAACTTAGATTTTTTAAAACTCTTTTTTCCGAAAATATTTTTAAAGAAACTTTTTCTTTAAAATCAGTTTTTACAAAACTCTATATCCGAAAATCTTTGTAAAAAATATTTTTCTTTCAAAACTAATTTTCAAAATTAAAAACTCCCCTTTTTATATTCTTTAAATATAGAAACATGAAATTTATATAATTACCTATTTTCTTAACTCTAAGAAAATAGTTAACCATCCTAATTTCATATTTCTAGTTTAGCACAAAGTTCCAATACGTTAATTACATTGCATAATTATGACTAAGAACATAACTAGACCTAAGCTTCCATATCTTCAAGTTCTTGATCTTTCATGAACATTCAATCTTGATAGCTTTCTTAGATCACTGTTACATACATACATATTATAGCATAAAGCGTTTATCATCATCTGTAATATCCCGAAAATTTAAACTTACCTAAATTAATTAATAATAATTAGTGATTAAAATTTTCCTTTAATTATAAGGTATGACAAGAATTTGTCGCGTTACATCCGAGTATTGATAAAAGATATTTAGTTCTTTAAATAAATATATGTTGTACAAGAATTGCAAATATTAACAAGTGAAGGTAAGATTAATTAAGAAAAGAATTGATAAACAAATTAATTACTAAAGCTTTACAAAGTGCTTTTAATCAAATAGTGGCTCAAATTAAGGGTATTAAGAATAAAAAGGAAAAGGAAAGGAGAAAAGAAAAAGAAAAAGGAAAAATCAAAATAGAAATTATGTTTTCATTTCCATCACCATTTTTCCTCACAAGAAAACCCAACAATGAGTTTTTAATCCAAGATGAATTTTTATGCACACAAGAACTCAAACCAAATTAAAAATTCCAATCCAAACCAAAGTCTCCCAAAATTTAATTTTTCTATCAATTACATCAACATCATTCACAAAATTAGGAGCCTCAACAATGGCTATAAATAGCCATAGTTGCTCCACCAATCACCACACATTCACCACTCTACTTTCCACTATCTTCATCCCCCAACCTTCGCCGGAAACCGCCACTCAAGAGCCACCCTCAAACTCTCTGTTTTTTTTTCGCACTCTCTACCTCCCCTCTGTTTCCACCACCACAGCACCACCTTTGGACGCTGCCACCGCCACCCAGCGCGACCAATAGCGAGCGCCACTTGCCGGTGAACCCCCACACTCGCCGCAAACCCATCCCGTGTCCCTTTCTTCTCTCTCCCTCGCCCAATCCTTTCTTCTCTCTCCTCTGCTTGGTCTGCTCTTCCTGTGCCGCTGTGCGCACCGCCAGACCACCGGCGTTACGCCACGCTGCTGCCTCCACCATCGCCTCGCTGCTGCCCACCGGAGCCTCGTTCTTCCTCCCCTGCTCTCAGGTTCAACGCTGCTCGGTTTGAGCAGAGGTATGAGGATACCTCTCCATCTACTGTTTATAAGTTTTAGTTTTTATTTGGCACTTAAGCCCAAATTATACTATTATAAATTACTCTTATTGTTGGGCTTAGTGTGTTGGACTGATTTAATTAAATCAGTAAATGAATGGAGTATCTAAGATGGTTAGTCAATTATATTGATGTTCATGTTCTAATTTAGTTAATAACACAAACATAATAAAAACGTGTTATAAATTTGGTTATTATGAAACTTAGCTATAAAATAATGATATACTATGTGATAATACTTGATAGTATTTCATATTATTTATAATTATAATATATCAACTAAAGAGTAATATTAATTAAGTATAATTTACTTGTCAAATTTGTATATAATAAAGTAGCATACACTTATGCATAGAATTTAGATTTCAAGAATTAAAGTGTTATATTACGAGGTCCATATGTACAAATTATTAAACCTGAGTCACGAACGATGAGACTAACAACCACTGTTTTAGATTGTAAAATGACAAATATGTTTAAAGGGACTACGACTAATAGGATGAAGTTTTAAGTTAAAGTTCACAAAATTGTAACTTATGCTTATTGTTCAATTTATAAAATATGAAATGGTTATAATAAGACGTTCATATTCAAAAGTCGTGAATTATAACTTAGACGCTAGGCTGTTAAGTAGAACGAATGCCTATGGATTTTATCAACCACCAAAGTCCTAAATATATATAACTCCCAAAATGGATACATGATGGAAATGGATCAATAAACTCAGATTTTAGAATAAAATATTAATAAGTCTTTTATTAATCCCTGAATTGATTAGATTAAAAGGAAGAGATATTACAAGCCTCCCCCGGCTATCAAGGTTGTTAAGCAAGATTCCAGGTAACATCTATTGCTAACACCCACGATCCCCTTCGAAATGTGTTTGTGAAATGATGTTTATAATTATGTTAAGGATTTTGTGATGTGATTCTTTATATGGATTGTGGGATACTTAAATTGTTTTCGAATGAGTTTCGTAAATGATGATCGTATGAGTTGTTGATGCTCAAGTATGATTTATGAAAGATCTATGGCTTATGCCGATGAATGCTAAACAAACGAAACATGATAAATAAAAGTGAAAGAGGTTCTGGCAGTATAATGTTACGCTTATCTACTTTATGGTCGTGCACGTACCTTCGCACCCGCCGTACACCCAACAAGGGAGCCGGGCTCCTTGAGGGGTACCGCATGTTATGTTACTACTCTATTTTGGTGCGAGCGGTGTATCCAACAAGGGAGCTGGGCTCCTTGAGGGTCATCGCATGGTGGTGTATCCAACAAGGGAGCTGGGCTCCTTGAGGATCATCACATGGTGGGAGACATCCTGCATGTCTATACTTGCCAGTTACCATGTAAAAAAATGAAAAGATAATGGGAACTTATGAAGTTTCAATATACTACTTATAATTGTTCACCTTGCTTTTATTTCATTATTGATTTCTAATGTGTTTTACTATATTCTCTTCTCCCTGTTTTCAAATAAAATGAATTGAAATGAATTTACGTCGTTAGGGTAGTATGTTACTGAGCTTCGGCTCATGATGTTTTGTTTTCTGTTTTAGGTATGAGCAGGATCATTGCAAGAGCGCTATTAGTAAGGAATATGTTCAAGTGAAATTGTATGGTATCTTGTATTAGGGGAAATCATTATTATTTGAGTCGAGCATTTGTGTATATTAAGGACTATTTAAGGCTGCATTGTATTAGTGAGCCATATTACAAGGCTTAAGTTCCATTTCCGCTGCTAAGTATAAACAATTATGTTTAATTAAGGAGTGTGAATTTTCGGGGCGTTACATCATCAAAATAACATTGACTTAGAGTCACAACAAAAACTTAAATGACCCCTGTGCACACTAACTTAGTGTGCACTGGGTCCGGGTTGATAATTGATAATATTAACTTCATATAGTGAGTTTAATAGAGATATAGTGAACTTATATACAATATAGTGGATTTATTAACGGAAAACATATAGTGAAATTATAAGCAATATAGTAAAAGATTTAATTTTAATAATTTAACATGTACGAAGATGTAGGTTGTGTAGTATTTCGTGACACATGCATTAACATATAGAAAGATGTAGTTTCTGCATGATATAGTGAGTGTCTGAATGATATAGTGAGTTTCTACATGATATAGTGAGTGTCTAAATGATATAGTGGATTGTTCAGAAATGATGTAGTTTCTGCATGATATATATAGTATGTTTCTTCATGATATAGTGAGTTTCTTCATGATATAGTTGGTTTCTTTATAATATAGTGGATTGTTTAGAAATGATGTAGTTTATGCATCATATAATATGATTCTGCATGATATAGTGGGTTTCTAAATGATATTGTGGATTGTTCAGAAATACTACATGCTTTTGACCTGGTGCACGCTAATGTTAACGTGAACTGGGTCCACACAAGTCAGATTGCAAGGTGCAAGGAAAAAGTGACGATATAATCTATTTAGTTACATTTAGATTGTCTAAACAAAAATTAAGACGATTATAGCTCTTATACAAAGTGAAGTTATGGTAATGTCCCAACTAGCCTCATGGACGAAAGTATAGTTTCCTAAAAATCAGCAAATAGCGATACATGTTAGCAATAGAGAAGACTTATCTGGATATCGTTCAAGACCTCTCTGAACATCGACCTCTTATCATATTGTAAATGTTCTATTTTCTTAGTTGAGATCAATGAGCTAGGGAATAATGGTTTTGGTTTTTTAGCGAAAAATTCCCTAATGTGTTTACCTTATAGAAGTATTTGAAGAGAAATATATCCATACTTGTTAGCAATAGAAAGTAATCATACATTGTGGAGGGCATACAGTACATAGCTAATGTTTATTTGCTCTAAATGATAACACTTTCGTGGATTGATGGTTGAAACATGCCCTAAGAAGAAAAAGATATTAGATGCAATTATTGGTGACGCCTTAGATAATAAACAGTAGATAATAGATAATATAGATATAGAAATCATTAATAATAGAAATTATAACTTACCGGCGTAAAAAGAGAATGGTATCCCTTAAAAATAAATTAAATAAGCATTATTCATGACATAGTAATGTAGTATGACACTACAATACAAATATACAATGAACTACCTGATCTTTCTTTGTATAAGCATTTATGAGCCACATGATCTTTATTTGTATGAGCATTCTATGTGGTGCAGATTGTACATATATGACGATGTCACAAAGAAGGTTTTTTTGTTTTAGACTTCATTCCTCTATGAATGTCATAAAATTCAGCTTGACTGCCGAATCAAAACAACAAATATATTTTTGTGGTTCATTTCTTCGTCCAACTGCTTCCTTTGAGGCTTCGACTATCCTTCCAATATTATGGCAGCACCGCACCCCTTAATTCTCTATAATTGATTATTTTTTCTTATCTTTTCACACTTTAGGCTCTATCATACTTAAAATCGCCCCGGTCCCACTTTGACTTTACTATTTTACCCTTCTCTTTTTTCCACCACTCGCCACCCTCGCCACCACCTGCCACCACCTACCTCCCCCGCCACCACCCACCACCACTTGCCACCACCCACCCCGTAAAAAAAAAAAGATTTTAATTGGGGCTAAGGGTCGAACTTATGGCCAGGAAGTTCGACCCATGGCCCGAACGTCTGGCAAGGAAGTTCGGGACATGGGTCGAACGTCCGGCCGGAAGTTCGAGCCATGGGTTGAACGTCTGGCCCGAACTTCCGGCCGGACGTTCGGGCCATAGATCTAACTCCCTGGCCGAAGTTCGACCATTAACTAAAAAAATTTTAAATTTTTTTAAAGGGGGGAGAACGTTTGGCCAAGAAGTTAGACCCATGGCCCGAACGTTTGGCCTGGGACGTTCGGGCCATGGGTCGAACTTCCTGGCAAACGTTACGCCCCATGGCCCGAACGTCCAGGCCGGACGTTCGAGCCAGACGTTCAGGCCATGGGTCGAATGTCCCGGCCAGACGTTCGACCCTTAGCCCCAAAAAATTTTCGCAATATGAGTGGTTGACGAGGTGGCGGTGGGGCTTGAGGTGGGCGGTGGGGGCTGGAGGTGGTGGTGGGCTGGTTGTGGCAGGAGGTTGTGGTTTGGGAAAAGAAAAGAAAAACAAAGGAAGGGTAAAGTTGGAAATGTTTGGTGGGACCGGGGCGATTTTAAGTAATTTCGGGGCGACAAATAAAAGTTCAGATTTTTAAATAAAATGGTCTCCGCTATCTTTTTTTAAAAGGGCCACTTTTTATTTATCATATATTTCAAGATGTTATAGAAAAGGAAACAATTTTGTAAGTAAGAAACTAAAAGAAAAACCTTAATCTTATTTTATTTATTTATTTAGGGGTGATCATCCACCATTTTTGATGATGAAAAGTTCAAATTTCCTGCAAAATTTTAAGTATTTTGTATTATTTATATCTTTATCCTTTTAAGTGGATACTTCTCCCACAGGTCTAGGTGGATTTTTTTCTCTCTTCTTGTAAGATTGACAAGGTCTCCGACTGTACGTTCAAAGGGTGGGTACAATATTTTCTTCGTCAATGGTTTATTATACTAGGGCATTACCGAGCGTTGATAATACGAATTAGCAACAACTATCAATCCTTTGTCTGCAGTCTTCTATAGCACATAATTTTCTTCTCCAATTTACTTCCTTCGTTATTTTATACCTGCAGTGTTTTAACTTATATGTTTGCTAACATATAACTTTGACCACTAATATCTTTATTATTCAATAAGTAAGAGTTATTATTAAAAGAAATTGATATTCTGGAAATATATACTGAAATGAATCCAAACATTACAAAAGTATATGAATTGTGTAAACATCAAAACATTCCAGTTATATAAGAACAGAGGATGTATGTATGATCGAGTGTTGGATCCACTTGTGGAAAATTGTATTGAGACAATGATTTAAGAATGCATCGAATTTTTAGATTTATGCTTTTGGATTATATTCTTTGTTCTTTCATAAATGATTTTTGTTTGATTTTGTTGGATTTGTTTCCGTTACCATTGAATAAGTATCTATTATAAATTTCGTATGGCTTTAATTAATGAAGTTAGTGTCCCGTGGTACTTCATTCAAACAAATGAAATAAAAAAAAAACAACCAACATTTTGCAATTTATACTTTAGATAGTCAAGATCTTGTTATAGAGTCATCTTACCATCTATATTCAAACAACCAACTTGTTTTTGGTAATTTATACTTTAGATAATTACATATATTAATGGTCAAAGTAATGTTTTATAAATTATGTGAAAAGCAAATAGGAACTTTATTATTAGATGGAGGGAGTGTTGGAAGTTCAACCATTATTCTCAAAGAAAAACCTCAAAGGAGTGGAAAAAAAATAAAGTGAAAAGCTCATGTCTCACATGGAAAAAAAAAATGCTCCACCTTGTTTATTTATGAGAGTTCCTTAGCACTTATTGTTTGATAGATTGCTAGAAGGATGGATGTACCACACGCGCGGGCGCCGGCGGGGCCCTGCTCGTGGCGAGCGCGGGCGGGCGTGGTCCGTTTTAGATCTCCTTCTTTTATTTTTACGCAAATTGCAAGTATCTCGACTTGCCGTTATTAGTGTATATTGTAACCGTTGCTAGCAAGATTTTCGGAGCCAAATTGTTTTCATTACTTATAATTAGCCTTTTCGTTTTTCTTATTGCTTGTTTAGCCTATTTAAAGGTTCCTTCCCTTCAGTCAAATTACACAGATTATAATCTTCTTCTCATTCTCTCCACAAGGCTTTCTAGTTTTTGGGCAATGTTCTGATCTCTATCCGAGGTATGTGAGTGCACACATATCTTGGAGTCGTGCTAATCCTGAAGGACGATCGCTTGATTTCTACTGCACCCGGGCAGCGCAAAATCGTCTTTTAGAACAATGGTCATCCACGTCACGGCAAACTATTCTCGGCTCTTGCTCCAACAGATAAGTTTATATTTATTCTTTTACTTGAACAGGGAGTAATACACTAATACATGATGCAAGTACTTTAGCTGGCTTTAATATTTTACATCCTTTTCACAGCGTTGAGCCATCATGACATCAATAATTATTACAAGAGCCCGAGTTCCTTTTTCATACAAGACATGCAAAATTGCTAAAATTAATGCAGCAATCTGGTTTCTCTTCCATTGCAGCGTCGGATAAGTCATTTCCTCACTTTCTCCAAACTTACTAGTACTCCATGGTAACTTATGTTTTGCCAATGTCTTTTTCTTTGCTTCCACTCCAAGGTAGTCTCCAGATCTCTACATGACATCAAGGCAAGTAAAATTAAGATCATTTTGACGACTCATCGTTTAGAATTTTTTGTTGGAAAAGACCTATTAAAATAGCTATTTTGTTAGGAAAGACCTCATAAAAACTTTTTTGTTGAAAAAGACCTATTATAATACTTTCTTTTATTACTAAAGACCAACTCAATGTTTTCCGGTCAAAAAGTCAATTTTTCCGACATTGACTTGCTTCCCCTCCCTTTCTCAATAAATTGGACCAACCTATTTTTTTCCTACCATAATCACTTAAAATAGGAAGCAAGAGGAAAGGGTTTGGTAGGGTTAAGGGATTAGGATATAAAAAAATATGTTGGTCTCATTTAATGAGAAAAGGAGGGGAAGAAAAGTCAATGTCAGAAAATTGACTTTTTGGCCCGAAAATATTGATGTGGTCTTATGTAACAAAGGGAGTATTATAATAGGTCTTTTTGAAAAAAAAAAGTTTTTATTAGGTCTTTTTCAAAAATATGGCTATTTTAATAGGTATTTTTCAACAAAAAGTTCCATCATTTAATATTTTAGACGGTAATAAATAATGGTAATACACTTATGGAAATTAATTTATATATTTCATTGTGTGAAGAAAAAGTATCATAGAATGTTCTGTCCATCCGATAATACCCCTTTTCCTCATAAATTTTCATCACCATCTAAAACCACTATATTAGTATATGTGCATATAAATTCATTACCATTATCATCATAGATTAACGGCTAGTTGGCTATCAAAAATGTCGTAAAGGTTATATGTATCCACACGAAGGTTAATTATGAATATGCAGAAGAATTAAGACACAAGATGGAACAAAAAGTCAAGTTAATTAGATCATAATCACTATACCAAAATTGTCATATATGATATATACCTTGAAACATAATCCATGATAAGCATCACAAAAGGGATAATCTTGAGGGCAGCAGAAGTTACTTTTTAGCACAGCAAACAGCATTAGTGTACTGACAGCAGCCGTACATCAGACAGACATCGAAGAACTCAAAGAGACAACAACAAGTCTGGCCTGCAGGACAGTAAGAGAAGTCGCCGCAAATAGTAGGAGTAGGAGAAGGAGGTGGTGGTGGTGGTGGAGGATTGTATGGTGGCGGAGGAGGCGTGTATGGCGGCGAAGGAGGAGAATAAGGCGAAGGAGCTGATGGTGTTTGAGTTGGATATAAAGCTTGAGCATTTATGGTAAGTATGTGTTTCTTCGTAGGTACATGTAGCCATTCATGCCCCAATATGTTCCCCAAGAGTTCTTCACTATCCAGTAGTCCTTGCCTCTTTCGGAACCATATCCAACGATCAAAACGGCGTGATCAATGTCGTATAGATTGCTTGAGCAAGCACCATCATAGATACCCTGTATATCAAGTAAGAAGATACAAAGTGTTACAGATAATCAGATATTCATAAGATTGAGTGGTCACATAATTCTCAATCCCAACTTTGTATTTCCTTAACATTTCAATTGACAACGTACAGGACTTTGTTAGTGTTGAAATATGCCTTGAATTATCTGGCGCTAATATATCGTTTCTGTTTTGGGTTCGGTTTAGGCCCATCTGTTTAGGTCAATTAGAAGGGTAATATATAGTACCCTATAATTAACCTTTGTCTCTACTATTCTGTAATCTAGACTCCCTTTCCTAAAGATAATAAAACGGTTATCCTCTGCCTGTGGATGCTGCTAATATTAAGGATAATTAGATATTCTTCAAATATTCAAATTCTCTAAAGTTGTTAGAGTTGTTCTTATCCTCCTAGTAATTCTGTAAACCAGTAGCTTAGCCTTATCTTCTGTTTTCAATACTTTAGCATAATAATAGCTATAGTTTAGCTAAGTTAGTTTAGTTATTTACGGCTGCTGTTACTCCTAGTTATAAGCTTATTCTTCTCTATATAAGCTACACTTGTTTATTCAATATATTATCAAGAATTACATTTCTTATATGGTATCAGACTTAGAGATCCTCTCCAACATAATTTTTCTCTTTTCAAAATGGTGAATGATGCTGTGATCCCAAACATTAGTGATCCCTCCAAACCATTCACTCTTATCCAAATTCCAAACTCCATCAAACTCACCTCTGTGAATTACGTAGCATGGAAAACCCAACTCCAAGCTACGCTCCTAGGATATGACATGTGGAAGTTTGTTGACGGCAGCTACCCATCTCCTTCCGCCTCTATTACAGTTGATGGTACTTCCCTCCCCAATCCTGCAGTCCTTACTTGGTTTCGCCAAGATCGACTGGTTTTTGGTGCCATTGTTAGTACTCTTTCCCAAGATCTCGTTCCTCTCGTGTCTCAAACAGGCACCGCTGAAGAGGCTTGGAAAATTCTCACTTCCACATTTGCTAACCCCTCACGGGGTCATTTCAACCAAATTAGAAGCAATCTTAGCAAGATCACTCACTCAACTCAATCCATTACTGAGTATATGCAGGCTATCAAGCAATGCACCGATCGTCTTGCCTCTATGGGCAAACCAATGGACCATGAGGACATCATTGATACGGTATTACTTGGCCTTGATTATGAACAATACAAATCTGTTATTGATGCTGTAAATTAAATGCTCGTGATACACCCATTTCTTTTGAAGAACTCCATGAGAAACTCATAACCAAGGAGCTCACGGCTTCTGTCAAAACAGCACCACTACCTTTCCCTGCTATTGTTAACGTTGCTCAACACCGCAACCGTGCTTCTTATCCACCACCTCACAACCGGCAGTCCTTGGCACCTCCAAACACTCAGTCCCCTCGCCAACCTCGCCCCTACTTGGGTAAGTGCCAATGGTGCCGTGAGCACGGCCATTTTCTCAGTCAATGCCATGCTTTCAAAGGTCAATTTCCTACTATTCAAGTCCCTGTTGCTGCTCCAGTTCCTTATGTGAAGAAGCACTTTTCCCCTCATGCACCACAAGCTCATGTTGCCATAACCGATGCATCTCCCTCCAAAGCATGGTTACTCGACAGTGGTGCTTTTCACCATGTCACCAACGATCTTGCCAACCTATCCCTCCATGCTCCTTACGACAGCACCGAAGAACTTGTGATTGGTGATGGTTCAACTCTCCCCATTCAGAATTTGGGTTATTTCTCCCTCTCTACATCTTCTACTACTTTTCATTTTTCTAATGTCTTGCATGTTCCTTCCATTTCACGCAATATCTTGTCCATTTCTCAATTTTGTCGAGAGAATAACACTAGTATTGAGTTCTTACCCTCTCTTTTTCGTGTTAAGGAGCTTTCTCAGGGAACCATTCTCCTACAGGGACCAACTAGAGCCGGAGTTTATGAGTGGAGTCCGACCTCGCCACAAGCATTCACCTCTCTCAAATTATCTAAGCATGATTGGCACCATCGTTTAGGCCATCCCTCTTTATCTGTTCTTAGGACTTTAAATTCCCATTCTCATTTGTCCATTCCAGTTTTTAGCATGTCTCATTGTAATGCTTGCAATATGAATAAAAGTCATAAGTTACCATTTTCTCTCTCCTCACTTTCTTCACAAAATGCTTTAGAGCTCATATTCTCTGACGTTTGGACTTCCCCAATTCTATCTCATGACAACTTCA
This sequence comes from Beta lomatogona, assembly GCA_947646795.1. NCBI lineage: Eukaryota > Viridiplantae > Streptophyta > Magnoliopsida > Caryophyllales > Amaranthaceae > Beta > Beta lomatogona. Next base: position 2,384,637 of record CANSNZ010000447.1, read on the forward strand.
AATATTACATTATTTTTGTGGATCATCACACTAAGTATACATGGCTATATCCACTTAAAAAGAAATCAGACACTTATGATGTTTTTGTGCGGTTTAAGGCTCTAGTTGAAACCTTTTTTAATCGGAAAATAATTAAATTTTTCTGATAATGGTGGTGAATTTGAAAAATGAACACCTTTCCTCACATCTCATGGCATCTCTCACCTTACCTCTCCCCCTCACACTCCAGAGCATAATGGCTATGCGGAACGTCGTCATCGCCATATTGTTGAAACTGGTCTTTCCCTATTAACTCATGTTAAACTGCCACTCTCTTTTTGGCCAAATGCTCTCGCCACTGCCACTACCTCATAAATCGCCTCCCCACACCTACTCCTGATAACAACTCACCCTACCTTAAGCTTTTTGGTACTCCACCTAATTATCACAAGCTTCGGAGTTTCGAGTGTCTTTGTTATCCTTGGTTACGACCCTACTCTTCTCACAAATTAGACCCTCGGTCCCTTCCATGTGTCTTCATTGGGTATTCTTCGAGTCAAAGTGCCTATTATTGATTGCATCCACCCACTAATCGCATTTACACCTCAAGACATGTGAAATTTGTAGAAGATGTATTTCCCTTTACTGACTTGTGCAGGTATGCTGAACCATCACAATCCTCTTCTGTTGATGAATGGAGTGTGCTGAATATTCCCTTACTACCTACTGTTACCCCTTCGGTGCACCCCCACCTGAACCCCACTCCCCACAAATACCACATACTCCTGCCCCTGCCTCGCCAGTAGCTTCTCCCTCTTCCTCACTGCTCACAGTCTCACCCTTAACTCCCTCTGCTGTCCCCAACCGTCCCTCACGGACCATCATCACTCGTCTCCACAACAACATAATCAAACCCAACCCAGAATATGCTCATCCTACCACACTAACCGCCTCCCAAGCCGAGCCCACAAATATTACCCAAGCCTTAAAAAGTTCTCAATGGAGAGCCGCCATGTCTGATGAATTTGCGGCACTTACCCGAAACTGTACTTGGGTTCTTGTACCACCACATCCCTCTCAAAATTTGGTTGGTAACAAATGGGTTTATCGCATTAAGTACAAGTCTAGGGTGACATTGAACGTTATAAGGCTCGTCTAGTTGCTAAGGGGTTTCATCAACGGCCGGGTATTGACTTTTCTGAGACATTTAGCCCCGTGGTTAAGCCCACAACTGTTCGGCTCATACTTTCTCTTGTTGTCACTTGTGGATGGTCTCTTCGCCAATTAGACATTAATAATGCCTTTCTTCAAGGTTCTCTTACGGAAGATGTCTACATGTCTCAACCTCCCGGCTTCCTCGATAAAGATCATCCGACTTATGTTTGTAAGCTCCGCAAGCCTATTTATGGCCTAAAACAAGCCCCTAGAGCATGGTACAATGAGCTACGGACATTTTTGTTGGCCTTCGGGTTCAAGAACTCCATTGCCGATTCTTCCTTGTTTATGTATCATCACCATGGATTAATATTTTATTTACTTGAATATGTGGATGACATAATTGTTACGGGTCCTTCTCCTAATGCCTTGCAGGGCTTTATTAATTCTCTGGCTTCACAGTTCTCTTTAAAGGATTTAGGTCCTTTATCATATTTTCTTGGGGTTGAAGTCCTTCCACATCCACAAGGCTTATTTCTTAGTCAGAAAAAGTATATTGGTGACCTTTTGGCTCGTGCTGGCATGACTAATTCCAAAGCTGTATCAACACCTATGATGGCTCATCCTCCTCTTACTTTGGATGCTGGCTCTCTGCTTCCGCAGCCCACTGAATATCGAGCCTTAGTCGGGGCATTGCAGTACTTAGCTCTTACTCGTTTGGACATAGCATTTGATGTCAATAAGTTCTCTCAGTTCATGCACTAACCCACTGACTTACATTGGTCCGCTCTTCGGCGCCTCCTTCGTTACTTGAATGGTACCATTACTCATGGTCTGGTTCTTCACCGCAACTCCCCTTTACAACTCCATGCCTACACTGATGCGGATTGGGCTGGTGATCGTGACACATTTGTCTCGACATCGGGTTATATTGTTTACTTAGGCCGCAATCCCTTATCTTGGAGTTCGAAAAAGCAACCGGGTATTGCGCGCTCTTCCACTGAAGCTGAATTTCGGGCGGTAGCATCCACCATACCACCACTGCTGAGCTGTTATGGCTTCAATCTTTACTCTCTGAGCTCCACATCCCACTGCCTCATACTCCAAGTATTTACTGTGATAATCTCAGTGCCACCAATTACTCAAAAAATCCAGTATTTCACTCACGGATGAAGCATCTCGCCCTTGCTTTCCATTTTGTTCGTGAGCAAGTACAACTTGGCCGCCTTAGGGTCCATCATATTCCGGAAGATGATCAGCTTGCAGAACAAAACCTCTTCCGGTGGCTCGCTTCACTACGTTGTTCTCCAAGATTGGCCTCGTCGACAGACCGTCCAACTTGCGGGGGAATATTAAGGATAATTAGATATTCTTCAAATATTCAAATTCTCTAAAGTTGTTAGAGTTGTTCTTATCCTCCTAGTAATTCTGTAAACTAGTAGCTTAGCCTTATCTTCTGTTTTCAATACTTCAGCATAATAATAGCTATAGTTTAGCTAAGTTAGTTTAGTTATTTACGGCTGCTGTTACTCCTTGTTATAAGCTTATTCTTCTCTATATAAGCTACACTTGTTTATTCAATATATTATCAAGAATTACATTTCTTATAGCTAACACATTATTAGTGAACCACGTTAATTCTTGTGTCGATTGTTCTTTAATTCTTCGTTACTTTATTTCATCTAATATAATAGTTAGTAGTGGGGAAATATAATGAAAATTGAGTGCAAAGCCTTTCCTCGTTTGAACCTCGCCCTTAACAACTACTCCTCGCTATCTCTAATACTCCCTCCGCCCAAACACATATATTCGCCGTGCAAATTATTTAGCTACTATTCCCTCCCTCCCTTCTCTTTTGTTCTTCCTAACTGGAATCGTTTTTTTTTCAACCTATGTATTGACTAACACATTTGGAGATAGACGACTTTGACTATTGATTGAAATCTTTAACTATCTATTAGTAAAAATTATAAAAAATTTAAGGTTTTGGAAATATAGCTTGAGGTCAATACAACATCCTAAAGACATAATTTAATTATTATTATAAATAGTGCTTAAAGTCAAATTATTGCAACTTATAATTCTGAGCATGTAACTTACTCCAGTGTATAGCTGAAAATCAAGAACGGATCCATGTAGACCAACACTAATAGGTTGGTTAACTGTGGCACACAGGAGGCTACTCTCTGATTCTCCCACGTTTTCATAGCCATCAATGTTTACATTATTGTTTGCAGCCTGAAAATGTATAAATATGTCATATATAGCGTTAATCCCGTGAAAGATAACCAGAAAGTAAGTGTGCATTAACGATAATCTGTGATTTACAAATATGTCATAGCGTTGATGAGCAGAAACAACCAAATAAATGAATGACTATAGCTGCCCACAAGAAAGAACAAATTAATGACTATTATAGTTGTTGGGTGTACATCCCAAGTCCCGCATCGAAGAGATAAAAAAGAGTTGTCTAGTTTATAACAGTTCACTTACCATTAGTATGATGCCTTTTGGAAAGGAGCCAAAAAAACATACCCGTGCAGGCTTGGCCTAAAATGGACAATATCATACTCCCTCCGTCCCATAACATAGTGCTTACATTCCTTTTTTGGTGTCCCAAAATGTTGTGCCTATTTTTTTTTTTGTCAATTTATTTGGACTAAATTATCCTTATTTTCTACAAAAACTTTCCAAAATACCCCTACTTTTCTCTCAATACATGTGACCCCATTTATTGCTTTACATCATTCCAAGGAACATTTGTTGCCTTTTGATTTTATTTAAATGAAAAATAAAATAAATAACTTGTTTCAATACAAAAGTATCAAAAAAGCACTTCATTAAATATATTTTTTTGGAAATCGTACCACTCATTCCATTTTCCTTAATTTTCGTGAAAAATGAGAAGTAAGCACTATATTATGGGACGGAGAGAGTACTAATTAAGAGTTATAGGAATGGTAACATACATTGACTCATGCATAAAGAGAGAAGGTAAAATAGGGGAAATATTTTAGTTAGTAACAAAGGATTCAAATATCTAGCAAACGCGCAGAGTTGAACCTTGTTGGCTTTACAAGTTCCCCCAACTCCAGTGTAATGGTACGAGGCTTCAGTATCAATCCCACCATTATATATGATCCACTCAAATGCATTGTCCATATCGCCCCCGTCACATCCCTTATCGACTTCCACTAGTAGAATAATTGTTTATTACTGCAGTGATATTGCTGCGGTTTCACCCATACGCAGCAATATATAACGTAAAAAAAAAGAAAAATATAAAATACCCATATTGCTGCGGTTGCCGCCGAAAACCGCATCAATATGGTTTTAGAGAAATTTTTTTATCATTTGACCAAACATATTGCTGCGGTTTCTGTCAAAAACCGCAGCAATATATTAAAATAATATAAAAAAACATTATTTGGACCTATTGCTGCGGTTCCTACAAAAAACGGCAGCAATAGGCTTTTAAATTAATATAAAAAGAGTTTATTTAGGGTTTCAGACTCATTTCACTCTTTTCCCTCTTATTAGTTCAGCCTCATGCCTCTCCCTCTCCCTCTCCCTCTCATTTCTTTCACGCCTCTCCCTCTCCCTCACTCACCATTTTCCATCTCCAGTACTTCCTTCCTCAAAAGGGTTGCCAGAATTCCGGCCGAAAACCGCAGCCTCTCTTCGTTCTCACTCTTCTTCTCCGGCGCACCGTTTGCCACCTCCGCACCACCACAACAACACCCTCCACATGCCGCGGACAATCTCCGATCACCAGCCTCTCTTCGCTCTCACTCTTCTTCTCCGGCGCGAGGTTACCATCAGTTCAGTCCTTCACTCTTCTGCTCTTCCCTCGCGCGAGGTTTTTCGGTGAGTTCATGTCTTCTTTTTCCACCATTTTTTCATTTTTGTTTTCGAATTTTCTCAATTTTGGTTGGGTTTTCAGATCTGGACGATTTTCAACGACGATTGGTTGCCGGCGATTTTGTTTGTGTGAGTTTTAACTACGATTGGTTGCCGGCAACAACGACGGTTTTGGACGACGTTTGGTTGCCGGATTGTGGACGACGATTTTCAGATCTTTTGTTTTCTTTATTTTTTGTTTTTTCACTTAAATTTTATAGAGGTTGATATTTTCGTTTGTTCAGTGTAGTGTAATTCTTGTTTCTTGTAATTCTTCTATATCTCAGATTTTTTTTCCTTCATTAGTTTCATTTTTGTTCAGTTTTCTTATTGTTGTTTTTTACTTTGTCCAGTTTTCTTATTGTTATTTTTTTCTTTGTTAGTTTCATTTCATTTTATGATGGAAGTTTCTGATTTTTTGCTATTTTTCTGAATTTTTTTATCTTTCGAATTTAATGGCAAAATGCAAAAAAAAAAAAAATTATTTCTTATACCTGTACCTATTGCTGCGGTTTTTCCAAGAAACTGCAGCAATATACTTTTTGAATCTGATATAAAATATATATATTGCTGCGGTTTTACCCAGAAACCGCAGCAATATATTTATTACCTATTGCTGCCCTCTTATTTGCTACGTGGCCAAAACCGCCGCAATAGGCTACTTAATGACCGCAGCAATAAGCATTTATTCTACTAGTGTTCGTCGCAATCTACAAGCTCTTGCTCGGACAGGCTAACGAGTTCTCCGGTGTTGATTGCGTTGATTCCTTCGATGGCTCCGGTTGAAGTGAATGCCCAACAACTTCCTGTAGATAGACATGAGTTGAAGAGGATCGGATACAATTCTTGCTTTGATATTGTAAACACAAATTTTAGATGTCTGCAAAATAGAATCAAATATGTGAAACAAATGATAAATTTTATTAATACAAAAATCTGAGTACAATCTCTAATATATCCACTGATTCGATCTCCAACAGAATGATTTGGTTTCCTTGAATGAGGGCCTCCGGGCTTGATCTCCTTCAAGTATGATCGTCTAGAATAGAACGGCTTTGATGCTTGTTGTTCTTCTTCTAGGTAGAATGTTTGGTTTGGATGTGCAGACTTAGAGAGTCTCTGGAGCAGCTTTCTCTCTCTCTCCCTCTTTGAGTCTTCTGTTTTTCTCTCCCTGGCAAATGAAGAGGAGCTCTCTATTTATAGAGTTAGGAGAACCCTAGGGTTTCCACTTATCCTGCCTCCTGGGCCTCATGGACATAACTCTTTTATGAGTCCATCTTTTATTTAATGAGCCATGACCCAATAATAGATGATTAATTAAAATAGGCCTTATTTAATAATAAAGCCCAAATTAATTTATTTTACGATCATCCATTTATTTTAAGTCAACATATGACCTGTCGGGACAAATAATTAATGGCTTGGCATTATACAATTTTTTCATGCCTACAAATTGCCCCCTCGAGACTGTATCACATACACGATTATGAGTGTTTTGATTGTGATTGAGTCTCGAATTTTTTTAACATACTTTAGCCCATGACCATACTGTCTTCGTAGAGCCCCATGACTTTTGTTATGGGAAAGCCCACCAAATACTTGCTTTTTTTTTTTTAGCTCTTCATGCTACGAACTGTAGTAGTATACTACAGCAAACTAAAGCCCAAAAATTTTTTTCTTCTTTTTTTTCCTTTTCCTTTCAATTAACCAAACTAGGATATAATTTGGTATTAGAAACAAGATAGAAGCCATAAACGTATCTTCTTGCTGGCCGAATTTACGAAAGTTGAAGAAGATAACATCACTCCAAATTCTAATATAAATCTCTTTCGGTTTAAGATAGATAAATTTGTAGAATTTTTATCCCACTCAAACACTTCTTCCCCCACTATATATATGCATAATGGGAGGGCTTGACTTTTGAAGTGGAGGACGTGACTATATGCATGAGTGTGTTGTTGAGTATGTGTATCTTGGCTTTGTATTACAAACTACAACATGTCTACTGCCCATTTGTTTTTGTTTTTTTTTTTTTTTTTTTTTTTTGTTTCTTTGAACATATATGGACCATATAATAAAGCTTTTAATTGTAGAATGTAATTGCAATATACTGATAATAGCCCACATTTTCTCTTTTATGTTTGTATCCTTTCTTTTTTTTGTTGTTGTTGTTTTATTTCGTGCATTTCGCCTCATGATTGGACCTTTTGCGAAGCGTTGGCCAGTATCACACTACCCTCCTAGTTTGAAGCGTTGGTGGAAGGACATCTGCGAAGGCAACTCATCCGCACAAAGATCATCCAAACCGATCCTTCTCGCCTCCCCTCACCGAGCATGCACTGAGACCAACACACTAGACACACTTCATGCACGCCTTTCCCGAAAAGAAGCTAGGTGGAGCTCTAACATGCATTTTGGAGTTGAATTCAAATACATTCCTTGCTATTGGGAGTGGCTAGAGGACATCTTGCGCCAATCCAGAAACACTCTTTCTCGCATCCACCTGTTCGATGCTGTGTATGCTTCCATGTTCATCTACAAGTGCAACAGTTCAGTGATGCAGACTTTTTGTGAATCATGGTGCCCAAAGACGAACACCTTGCTTCTTTCGGAAGGAGAGATGTCTATTAGTTTGTGGGATGTTCATGTGCTTGGTGGTTTGCCCAGTTCTGGTCTTCTATATGACGAGGTGATCCCTTCAGCAGAAGAATCCAAAGTAGAACATGATCTACGTCTCCCCAATAGTTGCAGATACTTGCTTGAAGCTTTTCGCCGCTTAATGACAAAATCTAACAGGTCAAGTGTCCTTTTGAAGAATGGTGTCGTTTTTGGTTTCGCGACTCTTCCAAGTATTGCACAACACCCACAAGCGCAGAAAAGAGGGCGAATTATCCTGTATATGACGAGGATTTTTTAACACTTGAGAACCCTCAGCCATGGAGTGACACTACTCATGCAGCGCTTCTTGACTTGGACATTCCCGAAGCTCATCGCCACGAAACCTACCTTGCGGCCTTTCTCTCATGCTGGATTTGTGCTTTTGCCCTCCCTTTGAAAAATGAGGGTCATATTCGCCTTGGTGTCTTCAAACCTGCATCATACCTTGCAAGTGGTCGCGAGATTTCCTTAGCTGTTCCTGTCCTTGCAAGCATTTACAGAGGCCTGAATGAGCTTTCTACTTCCTCTTCACCAGGTAAACATCATGGGTCATTTCCTGCTCACTATGTATATGCCTGGATAGCCAGCTACTTTCAGAGCCACCGCTCTATTGCACGTGTTTCCGGTGGTGCCCGTATGATTGCATTTCACGGCCCCGAGGCTGCCCTGTCTTTCCACAGCTCAGAAGCGAGATCTCTCATCCGTTCTAGCAAGGTAATTGATTGGCGTGTTACTTTCGTGAGCACAGGATGGGATAAAGATTTTACCGATGATAACATGCAATCTCGTCAGACTAGTGGTTTGTTCCTTAGTATGAGATCCAGCTTTGTAACATTGAGGCATGATGACTGCTACGTGATTGAGTCGTATAGTCCTCATAGGTTTAGCCGATAATTTGGTTTTTACCAAGATATGCCTGGTGAGTTGGAGCCCCAAAAGCAGGCCACAGAAGAGCGCTTGTTTAACTTGTTCAACTCGAGCATTCGCCTAGGAACCAAGTCTTCTTTCTTGATACCTCGTAGTTGCGCTAGCATCCAAGCTCAAACTACTCCTGCTTTTGTGTCTTGGTGGAAATCAGTCTATTCTCTAACTTTTTCCTTGCGCTCTTCAAGTTCTCCAGATGTCTCTAGGACTCATGGCCAGAGTAAGTCTAGAAAAAGAAAAGTGAACTGTTCCACTAGTTCACCGAAGGAGAAAGCTGCTAAGATCCCTGCTGAGCCTGACGAGAAGCGTAAGCTTAAGGTCAAGTTTGCAAATAATTCTGTTCCTCCCCTTCCAAAAGAAATTGTTATGAAAGGTGGAAAAGATGATAGTGGGAGTGCTCCGAGTGGAAGTGGTAACCATGGGTTGTCTTCAACCAAATGCGTCGCTGAGAAATCAGTTTTTGATGACATCTTTGGCAGCGGTTATGATGAAGAATCAAATCATGAGGAAACACAAGTAAGTCACTTAATGTTCTACCTCATTCTCTTTTTATTTATTTATTTAATGCATATTCTTTTCATCTTACCTCCCCTTTGTTTTTTTTTTTTATTTAGGGTGGCCAAGCTGAAATGGATATCGCCGAGGAGCTACGAGCCTGCAACAATACATTTGCTTCCCCGGATCAAGAATTGATTGATGCCTCAAAGGATCCTGTTATAATCCAAGCTGCAGCATGCATTTTGACTCGGGAGTCCAACAACATTACTGATGTGCCCCCTGCTTCTGTTAAAACACCCTCCTTGAGTGTTCGAAATATGATATCGCAAGCTGAGCGACATGCTGCAACTTATATGGTCAAGTCAATGAGGAAGAAGTTATTGGAAACTCCTTTGGATGAAGTCCATGACTTAAAGCAGGAATGTGAAGAACTTTTCCCATACATTATGGACAAAGGAATTGACATATCCAGCTTACGAGGCCTTGTCGAGAAGTACCTAGAGTGTAGCTTGAAATTACACTCTCAACAGAAGAGGCATGCAGAGAAGCCTGCTTTGAGCGTGCTTGAGGAGCAACTCTTGACAGCAGAATCATGTTTGAGTAGTGCTGTGAGTCTTTGCCAAAAGGAAGAAGAGCGAGTCCAAACACTTGAAGGAGAGATGAAAGACATCCACCAAAAGCAAACTCGACTAAAGGAAGAACTCGCTGAGCTAACCGACAAGGAGAACAAGCTTATGACAGTCATTGCAGATTCGAAGCACCTTCTTGAGGAGCAGACAACAACAGTGAATGATTTGACCAAATCTCATACTTTTCTTGAGGTAAATGTTGCTGATGTCAAGCAAGTGGAGACCGAATTATCAACAAAGAAAGAAGAGTTTTGAGGAGGCCCATGAGGCATTGAAGACCTTACAATGGGAGCCATAGCTTTTTTTTTTTTTTTATCCTCTTTGCTCTTTTTTATTATTTGTTTTTTTTTTTTGGTTTTAAAGACTATTGAGGTGTCTTAGTTTGTTATTGCATTTTTTTTTGAAATAAATAGAACACAATCCATCTTGTTTGCAATAAAGAATATTTGCACATCTGCTTTTTTTTTTATAAGACAAAATGCCTCAATTTTTATTTTGTTTATTTTTAAGCCGTTCACAGTTTATACTGTTGCGGGCCAGGAGTATTACAATGAATGTCTCTTTTTTTTTTTTTTGGGGGGCTGGACTTGAAGCATAGATGACTACTTCAAGCTGCCTATGTACCTGTAAAGCAAAGGAATTCACTCCACAAGATCAAGCCAACGTAGTTCAATCAAACACTATTTTGTTAATATATAATTTTTTCCTCATTTTTTACATGAATATGCAGTTTATTCTCTTGCTTAGGAGTTTACATTATGAAAGATTTCAAGGATAGTATCGCTTCAAGAACTTCCCGTTGATAGGACCTATGCGCAATCCATCAACATCAACAATCTTATAAGCTCCATTTGTGTATACTTCCTGGACAACATACTGGCCATCCCATTTTGAGTCGAATTTGCTTCCTGTCTTGCGAGAGACAATGATGGATCTCTTCACTGCAAGAACCATATCCCCGACTTGAAAAGAACGAACTCGCACCTTCTTATTGAATGCACGTGTCAGGCGGGCTTGGTAGCACTCCAACTTTTGTTGTGCTTCAAGTCTTGTTTCATCAAGTATGCTTCTAATTCCGCCAGTCGAATCTTAGCATTTTCTTCCGCCGTAAGATCCTCTTCAATGGCTATTCTCAGTGACGGGACTTGTATTTCCAATGGCAACACAGACTCTACACCATATACGAGTGCATAGGGCGTTGATTGAGTTGGTGTTTTGTACGTAGTACGATATGCCCACAATGCTTCACCAAGTTTCTTATGCCAATATCGCTTGTGCTTGGATACAACCTTACTGAGCAAAGTGCAAAGTGTTTTGTTGAAAGCTTCGGCCAACCCATTAGCAGGAGCGTTATACATCGAGGACTTACGTTGTGCAAATTTGAACTTCTCACAGAGACTTGTCATCAATCTGTTGCAAAACGGCGTGCCATTGTCTGTGATTATATAACGAGGTACACCATAGCGATATATGATGTAATTTCGAATAAAATCAACTACATTTTCCTTCTTAACTTCTCGAAGAGCAACTACTTCCGCCCACTTGGAGAAATAGTCTGTGCCTGCGAGGATGTATGCATGGCCGAGTGAGGACTTGGGCGTGATTGGACCAACAACATTGAGACCCCAAGCTTCAAATGGCCAAGATGTCACAGTAGGGTGCAACGGCTCCGGAGGCTGGTGAATGAAATTGGAATGATACTGACAGGCTTCACATCTTTTTGCAAACTCCATGGAATCTTGAACCATGGTTGGCCAATAATACCCCAATCTTTTGATCCGATCTTGAAGTTTTGGACCAGCTTGATGGGCACCACAAACTCCTGAATGAGCCTCTTCTAGTGTTTCGGCGGCTTCTTCATCTCCAAGGCACCGCAACCAGGTTCCAAGGAATGAACGCCTATAGAGTGTTTCTTTGTAATAGATGAAGCGTGGAGCTCGCCGTCGAACTTCTGTCTTGTGCTTCGGATCATTTGTCAACTTTCCATGTTCGAGATAATCTATGAGTGGTTGACGCCAATCATTGGTGTTTATTTCATAAATTGAGACTGCATTGGCACCTTCTTCTATTCCATCTTCAACAGGTGTAACCACCCATCGATTGCAGACTGGGACTGATATGCTTTCTTCTGCCCCCAGTGCCAATGTGGCTGCAACATTGGCAAGTGCATCAGCCATCTTATTGACACTCCTTGGAACATGTTGCAATTTGCTGCTGACTGTGAAGCATGGCTGTGGTAAGGTATCAAATCATCTTTCTTTACATCATAGTCATTAAGCAGTTGATGTATCACCAGTTTGGAATCTCCATACACATCAAGGTCATGGACCTCCATTTCCTTAGCCATTTGAAGCCCAAAAATAAGCGCTTGGTATTCAGCGACATTATTGGAACATAGTTGAGTGAGAACAAAGGAGTATATGAGGATATGTTTTTCAGGTGAAATGAGAATTACACCAGCACCAGCACCACACCATCCTGTCGTGCAGCTCCATCGAAGTATATCTCCCATGGTGGCAAGATGTCGATATAGAAGACTTCTTCTCCAGGTAGATCATCTAGGAGTGCCCAATCTGACGGGGTTGGATGGTCTGCCAAGAAATCTGCCAAAGCTTGTCCCTTGATTGCCTTCTGAGAGACATATACAATGTCATGCTGACTTATGAGAATTGCCCACTTCGCGATTCGTCCGGACAACACTGGTCTTGACAAAATGTACTTGATGGGATCTGCTTTGGAAATCACCCGCACAATGTGTGCTTGCATGTAGTGCTTCAATTTTTGAATGGCAAAGATCAAAGCCAAACACATTTTTTCAATGGGAGAATAATTCAATTCTGCACCAACTAGTGTTCGACTGAGGTAGTATAAAGCTTTCTCTTTACCTTCATTGTTTTCTTGTGCACATAATGCCCCCAATGACCTTTCTTGAGCTGCGATGTAGAGAATGAGAGGCTTCCCTGGAATTGGTGCCCCCAAGACTGGAGGTGTAGATTAAGTATTTTTTGATACTTTCAAAGGCCTTGTGACATGGCTCGTCCCATTCGAATGGAGCACCTTTCTTCATAGGATGACTGAAGGGATGGCAACGCCCAGCTAAGTTTCAGATGAAGCGTCGAATGTAGGCTAGTCTCCCTTGGAGTCCGCGCAATTCTTTGAGATTTTTTGGAGGTGGCATGTCTTGGATCGCCCTAATCTTGGATTGGTCGATCTCAATTCCTCTATGTCTCACGACGAATCCCAAGAATTTTCCAGAGGTGACGCCAAATGCACATTTCATAGGGTTCATCTTCAACTGATACCTACGCAATTTCTCAAACACATCACGCAAGTGAAGCAAATGATCACCTCTCTTCTTTGATTTGACAACAAGATCGTCGACATAGCACTCAACCGTCTTGTGCATCATGTCTTCAATGATCTTTTGCATTGCACGTTGATAAGTGGCTCCTGCATTTTTCAAGCCGAAGGGCATCACCTTATAGCAGAATATGCCTTTGGGTGTGCGAAAATCTGTTGCTTCTTGATCTTCTGGCGCCATTAGAATCTGATTATATCCTGCAGTGCAATCCATGAAAGACATGGCTTCATGACCAGTTGTGGCATCAATCATTATTTCAGTGACTGGAAATGGGAAATCATCCTTGGGACAAGCATCATTGAGGTCCCTGATGTAACAGCCCGTTTCCCGAGCTGCTTAGAAGCTTTCTTTTACGATAGGTACGAACTGATATTTTAGCTGGCCAGATTTTACTATGTAAGGAACTTACCATATTAAGCCACGTATATTTGGGGAACAAATGACCATTTTAACCTTAAGACATCCCAAACATAACATATATCAAGTTTGATTAGGTTTTGAGCTCGGATTCAACCCAAAAAGGCTCTTTAACTGGAAGTTCATTGTTACCCGATAAAACGGTCTCTATGCGATTTTCTTAATCTTAAAGATTAAGGCTCTCAAAGGCTTTCTAACTTATCTATTGGTTCTCAAGGCTTTCTTCACCTCTAAGAATGATAGTGCTTATCCTCTTTGACCTTTCTTAACCATTAAGAATGATAGTGCTTATCCACAAGCTTTCTTAACCACTAAGAATGATAGTGCTTATCCACAAGCTTTCTTAACCACTAAGTATGTTAGAACTTATCCACTTGCTTTCTTAACAATTAAGAATGATGGTTCTTATCCCCTTTTGTCCTAGTATGCCGTTAGAGAGAATTCTAACTACTTAAAGGACCAAAGCCTGATGAAGGCTTAATATAGCTAACAAAATAATTGAACCTGCTTAAAAATTTAGGCTGTTACACTCTACCACCCTTAAAATAAGTTTCGTCCTCGAAACTTCAAAACATAAACTCATAGATCAGCCTTAAGTATCCAGATACCAAGCACTACAGCCTCCGATAGTCCTTACTAAATTTCCATGAAAAATTCCTCAATATTACCTACAAATAGATTTCAAATATCCTCAAATTACAACTTCGAATTCCATATTCTTAATCCCTAAGTTTGACACAAATCTAGACTCTTATTCTTACTCTATTGCTCAAAACATGAAATCTAATTACCCAAGTAACTGACACACATTCCCAATGATCTTTTACCCCCGCTATGTGGCTAACTCAAAGACACGGTCGCGGGGTTGCTCCGATACCATTTGTAATGCACCCGTTTCCCGAGCTGCTTAGAAGCTTTCTTTTACGATAGGTACGAACTGATATTTTAGCTGGCCAGATTTTACTATGTAAGGAACTTACCATATTAAGCCACGTATATTTGGGGAACAAATGACCATTTTAACCTTAAGACATCCCAAACATAACATATATCAAGTTTGATTAGGTTTTGAGCTCGGATTCAACCCAAAAAGGCTATTTAACTGGAAGTTCATTGTTACCCGATAAAACGGTCTCTATGCGATTTTCATAATCTTAAAGATTAAGGCTCTCAAAGGCTTTCTAACTTATCTATTGGTTCTCAAGGCTTTCTTCACCTCTAAGAATGATAGTGCTTATCCTCTTTGACCTTTCTTAACCATTAAGAATGATAGTGCTTATCCACAAGCTTTCTTAACCACTAAGAATGATAGTGCTTATCCACAAGCTTTCTTAACCACTAAGAATGCTAGAACTTATCCACTTGCATTCTTAACAATTAAGAATGATGGTTCTTATCCCCTTTTGTCCTAGTATGCCGTTGGAGAGAATTCTAACTACTTAAAGGACCAAAGCCTGATGAAGACTTAATATAGCTAACAAAATAATTGAACCTGCTTAAAAATTTAGGCTGTTACACCTGAAGTCCACACACACACGCAATTGGCCATTTTTCTTTCTCACAGGGACGATATTTGCAATCCATGTAGGATATTTGACTTCACGAATGAAACCTGCATCAATGAGCTTATTAACTTCGTTTTCAATTTCAGGTATCAATTCAGGTCGGAAGCGTCGTTGCGCTGCTTTTTTGATGAAACTCCTTTCTTTATGGCTCGACGGTGTACTGCCACTCTCGGATCTAACCCGGGCATCTCGCTATAGCTCCATGCGAAGACATCCTTATACTCCATGAGTAGCTCAAGGTACGCCTTCTCTTCTTCGAGAGTGAGCAATGCACTGACAAAAATTGGTCGTGGCTCATCTGGAGTTCCAAGACTCAACTCTTTTAGATCATCTGTAGACTGACCTCCATCTTCAAGTGTTTTCGAAGCCTCAGCCGTTTCTATTTCTTCGTC
The DNA here is from genome assembly GCA_947646795.1 of Beta lomatogona. Lineage (NCBI taxonomy): Eukaryota > Viridiplantae > Streptophyta > Magnoliopsida > Caryophyllales > Amaranthaceae > Beta > Beta lomatogona. The sequence continues at coordinate 2,400,115 of CANSNZ010000447.1, forward strand.
CTGGGTCCTGGCTTCACAAACCGTAACATGATTGCAAGAGGCCACATCATCTAGCTCTTCATTCTGGACAATAGGGGGCTTTTGATTTGTGAGAACTACAGTATGACCTCGCACAGTAAGAGACTTGCCCACCTTTACTTCAAAAGTTGAGAAACGCTTCATTCGAGATGGTATGGTACTTTTGACCTCCTTCTCCAACTTGAATTCGTCTTCCAATTTTATTGCATCCTTCTGTTGCCATTGTTGTTTGGGAATAACTTTGCTTCTTCCAATCCGACCGAAGACAGTTTTCTTGCACTGTGCGGCTTTTCCCAATCTGTTGAAGACGCTTCTTTTAGATGAACATGGTGCTGCATCTTCGCATCGTCCACCTAATCGTTGAAAGATCGGATTTGATGACGGAGAATTTTCCCGACCTTCTAGCCTGTCAAACACCGAGGATTGTGGTTGAATCGAAGCAGGCTTGATCCTGTCAAAGACAGATTCCATCCTGACTGGCAAAGTATTTTCCCCTTCACTTTCCTCCAACTCTTCAATTGCAATGTATTGTGTTGCTTGTATTGGTTTTCGCCGTGCTGTTATTCTAACTGGCTTAGATTCCCTGAATCCCAGGCCAACTTTCTTCATAAAAACACGCTATCCTTGCTGCTGGAGGTTTTGCTGAGTTTCATTGAGGCCATAAGCTTTAGCTTCTATGACCTTTCCCATAGGCTCTGAATTAGAAAAATCGTATCCGGAGTTCTCCATAAGCTTATAAGCAACTGGGTCGAAGCCTTCTCTTCTCGAACTTGGCATTTCTGATGACTTCTTGAACCCTGGAAGTGGCACGCTGCTTTTTTTTGAGTCATTTATCTTTTGCACAGGTAAAGTCATTTTTTCAGCAATAGCTTGTCTACTTTCACCCTGCTTTGATGTAGGTTTCGTTTTTTCTTCATCACCTCCACATTGTGCAAAAGGAGTGTAATCCCCCATAATTTTAAAGGATTTTATAAATATATTTTAGTATTTGTATATTTATATTTTAGTTTAAACGATTTTATTATTTAAAGAAGGTTGACTATTTTAAAAGTCAAATGAAATTATTTCAAGGATTTAAGAAAGTTGAAAATATTTTAATTAGGCATGCTTTGAAAAAGGTTTGAAATATGAATTTGATTTAGAAAATAAGTCTAATGGACTTGAGGAACCCAAATTCTAAGTAGATTAGGAAAGAGGAGTTATATTGATGCTAGGAGTCCTCATTTATAAATCCTAGTTATCATCGAATTCTATTTAAACTCAATCTCCTTTTCCTAAGCCCAAAAGGAAACCCTACCTATAAATACCTTAAGCCTAATTATTTTACCCTACACAAAGATTATTTTTCACTCGTCTCTCTCAAAATCTCACGGCATTCTTCTCTCTCCTCTTCCACGTGAAATCAATTTTTTTTCTTCCTCTCAATTTTTCTTTCTTCTTCTTCAAGTAATGCTTTCTTCTTCGCTAAGAAACGTCACCACACCACCGTTGACCACCGTTGACCGCCGTTGCTGCCGCCACTGCTCTCCCTTGGCCGGCGCATCATCACTTCCTCTTGTGTTGGTTGAATTCTTTTCTTTTTCCTCAGGTTTTCCATTAAAGACTATGTTTTTATGCTTTATTTTAATGTTAATCATGATTATCAATGTTAATTTACTGTTTTAATGAATAATCTTGATTCATATATATATTCTATTATAAGAATAAAAATTCAGATTTGTTTATTATTGTTAGATTGAAGTTTTAATAATTAAGGCATGGATTTTTAGGGTGTTAATTATTAGAAAACCATAGTAGCATATTATATACTATGAGATTGATTTAAGTTATGATTTTAAGCATGTTTAAGTGGGTTTAAAGAAGGTTTTATGATTTTATAAGTTGCTGGAATTTCAAAAAGTATTTTATTTAGGGAGTTTTAAGAATTTTAATTACTAGTATGGTAGTACTATGCTAGGAATTAAAAGTAATTGGAGTTTTGATAGAAAAATCAACTTTTGAATATGTTTAAAGGGGATTTTAAATATTTTAAAGTTGCTGTCTTTTTATTTAAGAGTATTGATTTTAGTTATATTTGATTTCTAGGCGGAGAGTATTCCGTAGGAGATTTTTAAAGGGGCTAAAGTGGCCAGTCGACTAGTTTACACAAGGTACGTACATACCTATGTGATGATTGAGATAGTATCATGATTTTATGAAGGAGAATTATGTAGTATCATGTGTAGGAACTATGTTGAGTTCATGTATGATATTTATTATGTTGGATTTTGCATGTTTTATGCCTGTGTGCAAACATGTTGATTATAATATTTGATTATGAGTAGAATATCATGTTTGTATGGAATATTGATGCAAGCATGTTAATTGGATTGGGAACTTTATTTATTAATTCACATGGGGGAATTAATATATTTATTAGTAGTGGGTCATGTTTGATCATTGTTCCCTTTTTGTATTTCACTACTTTATGAGGACTGTGGGCCTTATTTGGTAAGTTGACAAGTTATGCCTTTGAAAGGTAAGATTGATTGTTGGCTAGGCTCAACAAAGTAAGAAAGGTTGGAATTAAAGAAAGTAATCTTGGATTGTAAGTTGTGTGATCACTTATTAAATCCTAAGATAAAAGAAGTTCAGTTGTGAATGTTTGAATTATATTTTGTGTTGCTTGTATGTGTGTCATAACAAGTAATAAATTGTTAATCACGTAAAGTGTAACTTGGATAGTAATAAGCTTTAGGCTGGTGCACGTCTGAAGTTGGACAATCAGGAGTTGGGGTACATGGTGAGCGTGCCATGGCTTTTTCTGGGAATTGGATTGATCACCGTTCCTCTTTTTATTCAAAGGTTCCTCGATATCGCTGGTCATTATGGAATACGGAGTCGCGCCCGTATTTCGTCTTCCTAGGTGAAGGCTGGTTTTTAGTTAGACAACTCGGTCCAATAACTATTCCATTTAATATAATAAAAGATGATTAGAGTTTAGTTCAGTAGAAGTTATCTGCAGAATGTTATATTGTTGTATTATTATTTACATCTGTTTATTATTTCTTAGTATCATGATTAGGATTGTTTATGTATTGATATGTAGTACTCAGCTTTGCGATTACGTGCTTTGTTTGTGTGTGTTGATCATGGCTTTCTGATTTTTTGTTTTTTTGTTTGTGTGTGTTGATCATGGCTTTGCCTTATTGATCCTGTGATGACCCAATTTTGGTGAGCATATTCTCTAGAGCATTGACATTTACAGGTTCGCAGATGTAGCATCATTGGGGAACTGGGAATGGAGAGCTTGTGAAATTTTATATATCATATTTTCTGCATCAGTAGGAACTTATTATTATTAGTTGGTTTGATAGACTTTTATAGAGTGGTTTATTTATGAAGTACTTATTTAATTATTTATAAAGTTTAGTTTGTTGTTTTCCACTGCAAAATTCTGAATAAGCCGATACGTTATCACACGGGCGATAATACTTGGGTAATTCTCTAAGTTTTATATTATAAAGGCATTTCTGAAAAGAGAGAATTATCGGGGTGTTACAAAGTGGTATCTGGGAGCTTTAGGTTATTTTCAAAACTTTTAGGCGCCTAATTAACTTACTAGTTATTTGAATAAACTCTTAGAATTGCTCATACTTATTCATTTTATAGGAATATGTTTTTTTTTATATACAAATTTTTTTTTAAGAGGACCGAATTTTTTTTTAGAGGAATTCGAAATTTTTTATGGTTCGAAATTTTTTTTATTTTGTCCGAAATATTTAATCTTTTTTTTATTGGCCGAAAAAAAAAATTTATTTTGGCTCAGGATTTTTTTTTAAGATGTCCGAAAATTATTTTTGTTAGTCGTAAATTTTTCGACACTTATTATTATTATCTTATAAAATTGTCTGCATTATTTTTCATGCCTTTGAAGTTTTACTTGTTGCATTGTGAGAATGGGTAGTATAGGAAGGGCATATAGGATAGAAATATTATATGCCTGCATTGAATAGCTAGTTCAGCATGTTAATATTTTTCTTCCCTGCTAACTATTCATGATTATTTTTTTTCCCTGCTAACTGCTTCTATATTTCTTCCCTGCTGATTGTTATATTTTGTGCCTATGATGTTAATGGCATCTTTTTATTGTTATTGTTGGGAATTACGTACAGGGAGAGTACTAAAAATGTTATTGAATATATGTATTTGTTTTTGATCATTAATCATGTCTGCCAGATTAGGAAGCTATTATAACCCCATTGTTCTGAGTGATGATGAAAGTGATGAGGACATTGCACCTATTGATGATGAATATACCGGTTTCGAGTGGGTTATGCGTAGGATATTAAGGTCAGGAGCAGACAGTGATGATGAGCTTATTGTGGAGTACGACCGTGCTAGGGATCAAACCAGAAGAGACATCTACCATGCATCATTCAGGGTTGTCGAGAGGATGAAGAGCCTCAACCTTCGAGGAGATCTAAACGACGAAGGAAATATGTCGAGTATTATGATGAGGACATAGATGAGTCTGAAGATGAGATCTTCGTACCTGGGCTATACATAGAAACTGAGGACAAAAATGATAATGTGATACCTTAGGTTACTATTTTTTTTATTCTTCTTAGCAAATAGAGGAAATAATATTATAATCAGTTGGTTAGTCGACCAACAGTGATAGCATAGTTTTATTTTTTTTACAATCATGGTTTTCTTTTAGGAAGGTATAATATTATAGCAACATTTATTTCATTTAAATACCCGTTATGGAAGAATAAAAGTTATTACTTAATTATATGAGTGAGTAAAAATTTATTCTGGGCACGTAATGGGGATATTTTTATTTTCATTATGCAATTATATTCTTGCTTGCTTGTTTCTATTTGCATGCTGATGTGAATATATTTTACATGGATGATTATGTGATTATTAGAGAACATTTCATGTTGAACTTGGAACTAGTTGAGAAATTGTCTGTTGATGCGATCTTTAATGATCAAATCAAATGTTGCCTTTCTAGATGGAAATGTGAGTTATGCTGGAACCTAACACTAGTAGAAAAAACCTCAATTGCTCCCGTTTTTTAGCCCCCAAATGCTCCGTATTTCACGCGTAGCAGACGCCATACGAGCATTTAAGACTCTTACAAATGCTCCGGTTGCAACCGGAGCATTTGTCAACACAAATGCTCCGGTTTTCCTTAAAACCCGGAGCATTTGTGCTACCAAATGCTCCGGTTTTTAAAGAAAACAGGAGCATTTGAGGCCCAAAAAAATTAAAAAAATTTTTTTTTTTTTTGCCTTTTTTTATTCTGAATTAATGTACAATCAGTTACGTATACATAAAAGTTTCATTTCTATTATTTTTCTTCCTAAACTGATGCACAATCATAACTTGCATCTCATGCAAGATGTGCTCATTAACATACGTGAACTATTACGGAGCATACTACACTCCCGTTTGATTCAGACATTGTACATAACTTGCATCTCATGCAAGATGTGCTCATTCCGGAGCAAACTAACACAAACATTAGCCCAATATTACGATGGGAAGCATAACTGCCTTTCCAAAGAAATTTTTAATACAATCGGACTTTAAATTCATGAATAGTTGTGACTACAAAATGACCAGCAAGGAGTCAAGGACATACTTGCTGAGATTAGATTATAAAAAATGTCAATCTAGAAGGACTCAACAATTTTCAATAAGATGTCACCACTACCCCAAAAGACGGTGAATATACTAGACCTTTTCAGAAGTAGGTATCATACCACGTTACATAAAACCAAAGCAACGGAAAGGAAGGCCGGTATTTTGTTGGGAGAATGTCAACATTTTTCTTTGGTCTTTTAGTGCTTCATAACTCGACCTAGGTTAACCTCTGTTTGAACATTATGGAGGCGGGCACTCGCTCTAGTCACATTTAGTGTTTGAATAACGGGAGTTTGTTGTAGAATAGAGCTCCCATAATCATCGGGCATTTGAGTAGGGCCGCCTTGAGCAAAGAATCTTATCACGGAATGTCACAAGTGCAGGGGTCCATCCGAGATAGCATTCCTTACACCTACGTAACATACCAATGACATATAGCTGATAATTAAATAACAAGCTCCATACAGACAAGTTAAACACAATGGCGAAGTAACTAGAGACGCAAAAGAAAGTAGCATACTGCATCTCAAAGCTCATCAGCTCTACTGAAGATCCTAGTCCATTATGTACCTGATAAGCACATGGATACATGTAGTCAGTATAGGGATATAAAATTCCTTCAAACCAAGGAAAGTTTCGATTACTTAGTACAACTTTTCCGCTAAACACCCTTGAAAGTATTGATGGATGACAACCCTCTTTTGAGTCTACAACACCATCATATTTTTTTTTAAGGCCCAGATTATTTGCGAGTTATATCATTCAGATTTCAGATCCATCCACAAATCAATATCTACAATTGTTCATGATTTTGCTCTCTCACTATTAGGAACTTCAAGGCATTGTCCCATTAGTATATTTCATACAAAATGGAGGATCTGTAGATCTCGAATCGATCATAATTATAAAGGCAATGACCAACACGTACATCTCGGGAAAAAAAGTGGAGTAAGGACCCATCTAGGAGGCAATGCTCGGTGGATATGCATCATTCGGGGAAAAAAAAATAGCTGAATAGGCTACACACCTTGCATTGCTTAAGATTATATCAACATCATGGAGGAAAATAGAACTTTTTATATACTGGCCAGAATCTACCCGTTGAAGCAGTGTAGCCACATCCATAGGATTTTGGATTGTCGAGCAATAATTTGAAGCATCTTCATCTGTAAGTGGTTAATGGAAGGCACTATAACATTTATCATATAGGATCCTGCACAAAACTGTAAGTTGGCATCATTATTGGTTCAAAATTGTAAAAACAAAGATTCTGAAACGTAAGGAGCATCAGATCTTGACATGTTCACCACCATTTTTATCAACACAATAAATCAATTATAGTATTTAACATGCAACTTGATAACATTATACTAGTTTTCTAGTAATTGAGCATTAAACAATCATTTTGATTACAGTACAACATTTATATCAATTAAAACGAGCTCTTCCCAATGTCATTTCCAGGTGTCTGCAGACCAATAGAAAACAGTATCCAATGAGTTAAGCAAGATAATTCAACTTCTTTCAAATCAGAGAGAATCATGCAAAAAAACTATATGCTTAAGCTGACTTGTTTTGCAAGCACAATAGGTAACACATACAAAAGACCAGCAGAAGAAATGAACTTGAGAGAAAAAGTGAATTAGTATTTTGACCTGTGGATCTTCTATCGATATAAGAAATGGACGTCCTTTAGCTTGAAACCTGGAGGGAAATAGAAAATGTCACAATATGAACGGCATAACATAGCATCATCACAAAACTTAAACAAGCACCATTCTGCAAAATGAAACAAAGTACATGGCGAAAAATGATCTTTAAGAAAGATAGAGTTTCAAGTGAAGTATGGGACATACCCCTTGCGAGTCTTTAAATAAAAGGTTCCTCTTCCATTGCAAGATACACCAACATCCCAAGTGTTTAATCTATGAGCATAGAACTCAAAAAATTTAACTTTGTTCCGGAAGCAATAATATGTCACACATATTTCAATTAATTGCTACAGGTTAATAAATGCTTTGAGTTCAAGTCCTTAAGATATATTCTTTTTCTGAAAGAAAGAATCATCATCAATTGATCTACTTCCATTACAATCAGGGTTCTAACTTTAGAATTTAAACAGAATATTCGATGCAAATTAAGACCAAACTTTACACTTCGACGGATTTCATAAAGGTAAGAGAAAGGAGACGGCAAGAAGTGACCATTATAGATTAGCAAGTCTTCCAATATTTAGAGACAGCCACAAATGGTCTTTATCATCTCAGAGTAGTTGCAATCGCTTTCCAGGTTTAATTTAATCAGTGTTGTAATAAATATAAGAAAAATAACATAAATTAAAACATGCGTAATTAAAAGCACGCATCTAGTAGCTCCCTAGCCCTGCAAACAATGAAGATGAAAGAGGAAAAATTTGAGCATTCTTATAATCGAAGCAAAACATACCAATAGTATTCCCAAGTTATGTTATGGAGATCTTTGGCGATCGTTTACGCTCCGTATCAAATAAAGAATGTAAGAAAGGTAACACAGTCACTACAAAACATTACAAGAAACACGCGAGGTCCAATAACATAAACACACTACTTTATAATCTCGCAAATACGAACAAAGAGCCAAAGAAAATTAATAGAGAGGAGAACATTTTAAGTTGCGGAACAGGCCCATCTTCACCACCCCCGCCCCAAAAAAACAACACACCCATCCATTCAAGCAAAACAAACTTTATAACTCTTTTGGAAAATGTACTATCCAATACTTATTTATTATATGTAAGGATAATCATGCAAATTGCAAAGTATTATTGTAATTGCGGTATCCTTCCGGGTATATGTTCGGGTTTTAAGACACCATCCTTATTAACCTTTACTTGAATACAAGTTTCTACAAAGTTGATTGCTTGAGTTTATATTTGCGTATTATTCCGTAATGGCGTTTTCATGATATTGTTTTCAAATTTAGAATAAGATGCAACCGTACCATACTCTTGTTACATATTACTCCCCTCGTCAAGGCATGAATAATATTTTAGGTCGAACTTTGGCCACTATTACTCTCAATACATATTGGTAAATGTTATGAGAAAATGATACGAGGAACGGTCATTTTAAGATATATTAGTAGCCAAGAGTAACTTTTTGAGCGTCGTGCATGCCTTTTAAAAAAGAAACAGAGAACTCTAATTATTATGTTTTTAATTTGGGATGTTTATGTGTCTGCCAATAGTGATGTATAATTATTCATGAGTAAGTTCACTTCAAACAGAGGCACAACACCATTTCGCCTACTTTCTCTAGTTATATTACTTTGCTTAGGTGCCCAATGTGCAAAAAGGTTCTTCAATCAATTGTAATATCCAACACATATAAGGCCTATCTTATGCATCGTTGTCTGATGCATTGAGTCAAAACTGGCCCATCGGGACCAAAACAAAGGCAACCGCCAAATAGCATATCTAAAGTAGAACCATAGATTCTTCATACCAAGTCAGAAAATATTTGAAAAAACAAGAATAAAGGCATTTTATCAGTTGTCGGTATCTTCAATCAATGCAATATAATAATGTAAGAAAAATATGATCCCTCTGTGGGCCTTCAAACACAAAAAAGAGAACAAAACCTCCTATTCGCTAACACTAAGCATAGAGTTTGTTTCACTTACTCGTAACATAGCAATCAGCATGGCAAGAAGTGCATAAGAACCAACTCCTCTAGAGTATACCTACACTCGAGCAGATCATCAAGTCAGGAAAATCATATCCCAGAGGCCGGAAAGTAGATATAAAAAATGAAAAAAGAAGAACAAACAATGTCAGATAGGAAAAAGTGAATTCGTATAACTACCTCTTCACTCTCTTTCCTAAAAAAAAACCTTAAACTTAAATCTCTTTTTTCTCTAATACCGATTAACAAAATCAAACAAATTTTACTCCTGAAGTTCATCATGATTAGCTATGCCACCTAATCCAATCAAATAAAAAAGCATGAGGGTTCAATATAAATGAACTACTATTACACTAAACTAGAAATGCAATGAACAATAAATAAAAATCACAAATTGCTAAATTATCATGAAACAACAAATGGAAGTGGGGTGAAACTAGAGGACCTGAGTGTATAGTAGATACGAACAAGAACAAACAAAAACTTGTTCAACAAAATAAAACGAAAACAAATTAATTTATCTAATCTTGGATGAATTTTGTTAAAGGAAAGATGGAAAACTGAAGAAAATTACAGAATTCTAAGCAATAATTCGCAGCACAACTAAAAAAAAAAAACAAACAATGGAGAAATTCGAGCAAAATAAGGCATAATAGAAAATCCCAATTTCGAATTCTAGGGTTCTATCAACCAAATCAATCAAAAAATCAAAAAAAGAAAACAAGTTCGTAGCCACTTACTTGTTTTATGAAGAACGGGACGATTCGAAGCTTTGGCGGCTCACGGCGGCAGCACCACCACCAACAAGATCACTAAAAGCAGCAGCAAAAGAGGAAAGAGATCAAAACTTCCAACAAGCAACATCAACTTCATATTCAAAGCACAAATAACGAAGTATTTAACAGGAGAAAACAAATCAAAACTTTAGCAGAGAGAGAAAATACGGAGAGAAAGTTGAAAATCCTGACTCGCAGAGAAAACGTTGGCTTTGGTGTTGTTGGGGTTGGTGGTGGTGGTCGTTGACGTTGGTGTGCAAAGAGAAGGGAAGAGGGAGAGAGAGTTCAAACCCTAATAATTTTCCTGGGTTCGTTCTTCATGGGTCGAAATAGGAGAGAGAATGTGTGAGGCTGAGAGAAGATCAGAAGAATAGAAGAGAGAGGTTAAGTGGGAACACGGGTGTGTGAAAAACTTACCTGGAAAAATAAACTTAAACTGCTTCGATTTATTAGCAAACGGAGCATTTGTTTATAAATGCTCCGATTTATTAAATTAATCGGAGCATTTGTACTTATTTTTATATTTTCCTTTTCACATGACTTTCTAAATGCTACGTTTATACAATAACCGGAGCATTTGTTAAGTAGCAAAAGAAGTTTTTTGCACTAGTGTAAAGTAGGGTTATATTACTTACAGGTCCCGAAGTAGAATGGCTAACAACAACGATCTAGCTGCTGCTATTCGCCTCTTGGCGGAGAAATTGACTCAGGAGAGAGCTGAGCGTCCTGAGAGTGCCGGGGATATGTTTGAAAGGCTAGCTAAGGTTAAGCCACCATACTATAAGGGACAAGCTGGCCCTACCTTCCTAGAAAACTGGATTAGGGAGTTTGAGAAACTTTTTGAGGTTGTGAACTGCCCTGAAAATTTGAGAGTGGGTCAGGCTGTGTTGTACCTTAAGGATGAGGCTGATCTATGGTGGAGGGAGAATGGAGCTAGACTGAGTGCTATAGAAGGATTCAATTGGGATGCTTTTGTGACTGCCTTGAGAGGGAAGTTTTACCCTGCATTTATGAGGAAGCAGAATGCCCAAGAATTCATTAATCTTAGGATGGATAGTATGACCATTTCTGAGTACTACAGTAAATTCATAGCACTGTCGAGGTTTGCACCCGAGGTTGTAGCTACTGCGGAGTTGAAGGCTCAAAGATTTGAGCAAGGGTTGACTGATGAGATACAACTGGGGTTAGGAGGTGAGACTTTTACATCCCTAGATATTGTGTATGGGAGAGCCGCCCATATTTATGGACTCCAGTCGAGGCGGGATAAAAAGAATATTGCGGTAGGTGAGAAGAGGAAGGACTTTACTGCTGGGGGAAACCAGGGGAATTTCAAGAAGAGTAGGAATGGTAATGGGAATTTCCAAGGAAACAACAACCAGGATAACCGCAATAGGGGTCGAGCTGAAAGAGTGTATCACTGCAAGAAGTGTAGCAACAACCACCCTGGTAGAGACTGTAAGGGGGACCCAGTGATTTATAACTACTGCCAGAAGAAGGGCCATAGGGAGTATGAGTGCTTTGCTAAGCAAAAGAAGGAGCAAAATGGCAATGGGGGTAGTAGCCAAGTGAGGTCTGGATTTAACCAGTCAGGAAATCAGGGTTCGAAGCCTGCAGGGGCGCAGAACAATCAAGGAAGCTATAGCAAGCCTGCTAGTGAGAACAACTAGAACAAGGCTCCGGGAAAATTGTTTGTGATGAGTCGCAATGAAGCTGATCGATCTGCCGACGTAGTGTCTGGTACTTTTTCTATTAACACATTGCTAGTTAAAGCATTATTTGATTCGGGGGCGACTTATTCTTTTGTCTCGTCGTCTGTTATTAAGAGTCTGGGGTTAATAGATTCTGAAGTGATTGATTTGCCTGTTAGTATACCTACTGGTGAGACCATAAGGTGTACCAAGATGTTTAGAAACTTGCCTCTAAAGATAGGAGACTGTGTTTTTCCTTCTGACTTGATAGAGTTTAATATGGGAGACATAGATGTAATTCTGGGGATGGATTGGCTAAGTTTATACAAGGCCAAGATAGATTGTGAAGTTCAGAAAGTAGCTTTAAGGAATCCTTTGGGTAAGCTGACTTCGTATAGACGTTTTGGGAAATCCAAGAACTTTGGGGTCATCTCTGCAATGCAAGTGAAGAAGTTGATGAAGAAGGGGTGCGAGTTATATTTCTGTAGTGTGCAAGATGTGAGTAAAGAAGTTGGGGTAGGTATTGAAGATGTTCCGATTGTGAATGAGTTCATGGATGTGTTTCCGAGTGAGATTTCGGGTATGCCGCCGGTTAGAGCTGTTGAGTTCACCATAGACTTAGTTCCTGGAACTGCTCCTATATCTAAGGCACCTTATAGAATGGCACCTCCGGAAATGAGTGAGTTGAAGACGCAGTTGCAAGAATTGTTCGATAAGGGTTATATTAGACCTAGTGCATCACCTTGGGGAGCTCCTGTGTTGTTTGTCAAGAAGAAAGATGGGAGTATGAGGTTGTGTATCGATTATAGGGAATTGAATAACGTAACCATCAAGAATAAGTACCCTTTGCCTAGAATCGACGACCTATTTGATCAATTAAATGGAGCGAGCGTGTTCTCGAAAATTGATTTGCGTTCGGGGTATCACCAGTTGAGAGTAGCTGATAAGGATATACCTAAGACTGCATTTTGGACTCGTTACGGTCATTATGAGTTCACTGTAATGCCTTTTGGGTTAACCAATGCACCTGCCATATTTATGGACTTAGTGAATAGGATTTTCCATGAGTTCTTAGATAAGTTTGTGGTCGTATTCATTGATGATATTATGATCTACTCGAGGAACGAAAAAGAGCATGATGAGCATTTGAGGATCATATTGGAGACGCTTAGGAAGAATCAATTGTATGCCAAGTTCTCTAAGTGTGAGTTTCGTTTGGAGAAGGTAGCATGATGAATCATATTTATATATAGTTTTAAGGTGCATTTAGGTTGCATTTTAGAGCATTTAGATTCATATTTAGGTTCATTATTGCATCATATTCTTAAGTTATGTTATTCTACTCCTATTCGGTATGTTTTCTTGTTTTTGATGAATTTCAGGTAATGAGAACGTATTTGGAGTATATTTAGCTGAGCTTGAGGATTAGGAGCACTTGGAAATAAGCTACAATGCATAAGGATAGTATGGATACGTCTTAGTACGAGTTTGAGCGAAAACGAAGCGGAAAATCATTAGAAGAAATGTGAAAAAGGAGTCATGTATACTCTTCTGATCATAACTTTTGATGTACTTCTTAGAATCAAGTAATTCCAACGATTTCCAACGATTGGTCACACGCCCCAAATGGACTTCTGGTTCGAGAGATACAGCCTTCGCAAGTTGACGCAAAATCGCTGTTTTCCCGCCCGGTCGACCAGGCGGTTTCGCCCGACCGGGCGAAATGAAATTTTCACAGGATGCAAGGCATGTTAGCCCGGTCAACCGGGAGAGAAAGGAGCCAAAATCGCTTGCGCGCCCGACCGAGCGGATTTGCTGTTCTGTCGTAGTTCCTCAATCACCGTCGCCCGACCGGGCGGAATTCGCCCGGTTAACCGGGCGGTTTCTCGAGACGGGTTTATTTGCCTTTTTTAGCCGGTTTTGTAAAAACTATAAATAGGTCTTCTCTCTCTCCCCAAAAGATCTCCTTTTCGGACGTTATATATTGTATTCTTAGGTTTAGCTTTAGTTTCCTTCTTCCTTTTCTCTCTAGTTTTTCATGGCAAACCCTAGTTTTTCTTTTCTTCATTAATTCATGAGTTTATAATTTTCATCTCTTTTCTTTCATTGATTTCTTTGATCATGCTTTTCTTTGTAGATTTAAATTTCTTTATTTATTTCATGATTGAGTAGTTTATATTCTAGGGTTTGGGAATCCATATTTATATGCTATGATTCTTGATTGATATTTATTAATGGTTTGATTAGTTATTGATATCTCTAATTGATTAGTGTTCTTATTGTTAATCTTGCAATCTGATCAATTGTCTGATTAAATATTGCTAATATCGAGTCATAGATCGAGAGATAGTACTCTTTAGAGGCTTATTTACAATTAGCAAATCTGATTATGTTGAGCGACCGTACTAGCATATGTTGATTTGAGAGCGTTAAGGCCCGACCGTAGGATTAACATGTGCTCTAGATATCTGATTAATTAAATCATTGATGATATTTTGATAGATTATAGTTATGAACATGGTGAACCATTGCCTTAGATCCTTTTTAGCTTGATTTTCGTAGTTTGATTAGTTTAGAACTTTATTTCATTATTCCTGATCTTGTTTAGTTTCTCCATGCATTAGAAGCTAGATTAAAACAACCATCTCTCTGTGGATTCGACCCTACTTACCCTACTACATTGTTAGAAGGTTTTGCAGGAATTATTTTTGACAGGTGTACGACAGCCTATCAAATTTTGGCGCCGTTGCCGGGGAGACGGTATAGTTTTATTTATTTTTTATTGTTGGTGAAATTAAACTGCATATATATATATAGTTTTCTTTTTTCTTTCTTTTTGTGAATATATATATTTTGTTGTTCTCTTTGTCTGTTTTAGTGTGTTGTCATGGAGTGGTATAATTATAGTTTAGAGGGGGTTGTTTTTTCTAATTATCAAGGGCAATGTGATTATTCTGGGTATTATAATGCGAATGATTGTGTTTATAATGCATCATATGATTGTCAAAATTTACAAAATCTGTGCATGAATTCCTATGAATATTCCCATGACCCTAATGAGTCTTATTTGCCTGATTATACTCAATGTTATCAACCTGAAGTGAATAATTATTTTCAACCCGAAACATCAGAGCATCAGGAACTATTTAACATGATGAATGAGTATATGGTTAAACAACATGAAGATTTAAATGAATTAGCTCATGATTATCAAAACATAGCGAAATCTATTGAATTACTTGATGTGCAACAATCTACTAATCAACAGGTTATACTTGATGATGATGATTTTGGTGTTGAGAATTATACTCCGGAGGAGAAAGGCGTTGATATGACTCATGATAGTTTGGTAGAAGGTAAGGGTGTAATTGGTGAAGTTGGTATTGAGTGTCTCTATGTCGACGAATCCTTAGTTGAGAGTGAAGTGTCTCACACTTCTTCTATAAACTTTTCATCTGCATATGAGTCTAAAGTTAAGAGTGAGATAATACATGAGTCTTTGTCGGTTCCATCTGATACTGTTTTTGAGTCTCATGTTCCCGTCTCTAAAAAACTTGATCTTATTCCTTCTTCCCCTTTATTATATCATCCATCGTTCCTTCTTTCTCCCCTTTTGAATGACTCTCATGATAATGTAAATAATGTACAATTGGTTTCTTTTCCTTCTTTTGAGTCCTGTAAAATGACTAACGATTTTTCTTTTTCTTCTTCTTGTAAATATAATTTTTCCTTTGATTTTTCTTTTGGTAGTTTTAGTAATATTTTAGCACTAATTTTTTTCATTTTTCCTTTCCACTCTTATATAATATGCTCTGAGATGTTTGCAGGAACATATGATAAGCTTCTTAGAGCGTTGAACTATTATGAGTGATCTACTAATCTTAAACGGTCATGCAAGACCTTAAATCAGCGCTTATCGGGAGGCAACCCGACTTTGTTCATTTTTTATTTTTTTTTATTTTTATTTTTTATTTTTTTTGGTTTGACTAACTTTGCTATTGTGTGATGAAGTCTTTTGCTAGGTGCAAGCATAGACAATTTTTTTGGCTAAGTTCATTGCCTCATTACAACTATCGATTGTGGTGGAGGTGTCGATGCTTTTTGACACTCCCTTTGATTACCCACCCCTTTTGTAAGTTGTACCTCTCCCTCATTTAATTCCTCTTTGTTCACATTGAGGATAATGTGTCATTCAGCTTGGGGGAGGATGTTTGTCATCATTACTTAGCGCATGTTAGTTGCATTTAGAGTAGTTTTTTCATTGCTTTCATAGGATGTTGCACGGTTTGTACCGCTCACTAGGAGTGGGAGTTTACGTGTAACCAAAAACATTGTACTGCTTTCTTAGTTGCATTAGCATATTTCATTTCATATTAGACTTCATCTCATTTTAGTTGCATCTATAGGACTATTGCTGGCACTCTTTGAGAACTTTGATGATATTTTACTACATTTCCTAAGCGTCATTCATCTTGAGCATGATACTTTATAGCACGATTGTTTCGCAATTGATTGTTTGTGGTAAGATTGATTGATCTCTCTCTGGTTCTATTTAACTTTATTGTGCAGACACCTTAAACTAAGTGAGCTTCTCTGCCTATAAACTGACGTATCTGTGTCAGTTATGTTCTTTCATGTGTGATTAGTTCCTTAGTTGTTGCATTGATCTTGATTTTGACTTGGTACTCTTTGATATTTGATAGTGCATACATTTTGATATGATTGAGGCATTTTATTTCATGATCTTAGCTCCAGAGTTATTCTTGTTTTCATATTATCCTTCCTCTAGCCCCGCTGAGCCTTTCTGACTATGTTTGATTGCTACCTACATTACAAGCCATTGACCTCATTTGATATTTGTCCTAAGCCTAGCTTGGGGGAGCGAGTATTAGTTTTGGTTTGGTTTGTATTGAATTGAAATGCTCTATTTGTGGTTTAGAAGGATGGAAAAGTATGTTTAGTGAGCTTTGAAATTGAATTGAAAGTTCGAAAAAAAAAATTGAAAAATGAAATGAAAAAGAAGTGAAAAAAAAAAGTTGTGAATAAAGTGAAATAAAAAGGGTTATGATTGAATTTCTTGAGTGAAAAAGGTTGTTGATTATATTTGGAGATTGTTGGTTGTTGCACGGAGTTATTGTGACCTTTCTTGGTCATGTTTTCGGTTATATGATGCTCCCCCTTCTTGGTTTTTCCACCACAATTCCCAAATTATTCCATACCTTTAATCTCAGCCCCATTACAACCCTTAAAAGTCCTCTTGATCATTGTGTATTGTATTGTTGAGTATTAAGTGAGTCAAAAAGTCAAATTTAAATAGTATTTGCTTCATCTGAGTCGACTTAATTAGGTTGAGTGTCATCATTTCTGCCTTAAACACATGAGAGATTTGAGTGCACATAACTATAGTGAGGTTTGTCAGGTTTTGATAAATCCAGCTTTGAAGAGATGGTATGTGGTATGATTGGAGAGTCGATTACGATACATGACATGCTATACGGCTTTGTTCGAGATTGTTTCGATGCTTGGTTTGTGTAGTGATTATATCTCTTGTGTTTTCAGTTGAGTGTTTAGCCCTGTTTTAGTCCTATATTGTAGGTTGTCTTACTTTTCCCATGTCTATGACTTATTGCTTGGGGACAAGCAATGGTTTAGCTTGGGGGAGTTTGATAAATCATATTTATATATAGTTTTAAGGTGCATTTAGGTTGCATTTTAGAGCATTTAGATTCATATTTAGGTTCATTATTGCATCATATTCTTAAGTTATGTTATTCTACTCCTATTCGGTATGTTTTCTTGTTTTTGATGAATTCCAGGTAATGAGAACGTATTTGGAGTATATTTAGCTGAGCTTGAGGATTAGGAGCACTTGGAAATAAGCTACGATGCATAAGGATAGTATGGATACGTCTTAGTACGAGTTTGAGCGAAAACGAAGCGGAAAATCATTAGAAGAAATGTGAAAAAGGAGTCATGTATACTCTTCTGATCATAACTTTTGATGTACTTCTTAGAATCAAGAAATTCTAGTTGATTTGGAAACTAGACTTGAAGGGCTTTCCAACGATAGGTCACACGCCCCAAATGGACTTCTGGTTCGAGAGATACAACCTTCGCAAGTTGACGCAAAATCGTTCTTTTCCCGCCCGGTCGACCGGGCGAAATGAAATTTTCACAGGATGCAAGGCATGTTAGCCCGGTCAACCGGGAGAGAAAGGAGCCAAAATCGCTTGCGCGCCCTACCGGGCGGGCTCGCCCGGTTGACCGGGCGGATTTGCTGTTCTGTCGTAGTTCCTCAATCACCGTCGCCCGACCGGGCGGAATTCGCCCGGTCAACCAGGCGGAATTCGCCCGGTCAACCAGGCGGTTTCTCGAGACGGGTTTATTTACCTTTTTTAGCTGGTTTTGTAAAAACTATAAATAGGTCTTCTCTCTTTCCCCAAAAGATCTCCTTTTCGGACGTTATATATTGTATTCTTAGGTTTAGCTTTAGTTTCCTTCTTCCTTTTCTCTCTAGTTTTTCATGGCAAACCCTAGTTTTTCTTTTCTTCATTAATTCATGAGTTTATAATTTTCATCTCTTTTCTTTCATTGATTTCTTTGATCATGCTTTTCTTCGTAGATTTAAATTTCTTTATTTATTTCATGATTGAGTAGTTTATATTCTAGGGTTTGGGAATCCATGTTTATATGCTATGATTCTTGATTGATATTTATTAATGGTTTGATTAGTTATTGATATCTCTAATTGATTAGTGTTTTTATTGTTAATCTTGCAATCTGATCAATTGTCTGATTAAATATTGCTAATATCGAGTCATAGATCGAGAGATAGTACTCTTTAGAGGCTTATCTACAATTAGCAAATCTGATTATGTTGAGCGACCGTACTAGCATATGTTGATTTGAGAGCGTTAAGGCCCGACCGTAGGATTAACATGTGCTCTAGATATCTGATTAATTGAATCATTGATGATATTTTGATAGATTATAGTTATGAACATGGTGAACCATTTCCTTAGATCGTTTTTAGCTTGATTTTCGTAGTTTGATTAGTTTAGAACTTTAATTCATTATTCCTGATCTTGTTTAGTTTCTCCATGCATTAGAAGTAGATTAAAACAACCATCTCTCTGTGGATTCGACCCTACTTACCCTACTACATTGTTAGAAGGTTTTGCAGGAATTATTTTTGACAGGTGTACGACAACCTATCATAGCATTTTTGGGTCACTATGTGTCTAAGAAAGGAGTCTCTGTAGATCCTGCTAAGATTCAAGCTATGAGTGAGTGGCGAACTCCAAAGAGCGTGTCAGATATCAGAAGTTTCCTAGGTCTAGCTGGTTATTATAGAAGATTTGTGAGAGATTTCTCGAAGATTGCAAGACCTATGACCAATTTGATGAAAAAGGAGTCAAAATTCGAGTGGAGTGAGAAGTGTGAGGAAGCCTTTCAGATTCTAAAAGAACGTTTGACCTCCGCGCCTATTTTGACCCTACCTGATGCGAATGAGGGATTTGAGGTATATAGTGATGCTTCGAAGAATGGTTTGGGATGTGTGTTACAACAGAATGGGAAGGTGATTGCGTATGCATCGCGTCAGTTGAAACCTTATGAGGCTAATTACCCTACCCATGATCTAGAGTTAGCTGCCATTGTGTTCGCTTTGAAGATTTGGAGACACTACTTGTATGGGGTAACTTGTAAGATATTCAAAGACCATAAGAGCTTGAAGTACATCTTTACCCAGAAAGACCTTAATATGAGGCAGAGAAGATGGCTAGAGTTGATAAAGGACTATGACTTAGACATCCAGTATCATGAGGGGAAGGCAAATGTAGTCGCTGATGCGTTGAGTAGAAAGTCGAGTCATAGCATGAACGCCTTGATAGTACCTGAGGAGTTGTGTCGAGATATGCAAAGGCTTAGCCTAGAAATTCTAAATCATGGGGAGATCGAGGCAAGATTGAGTGCTTTGTCATTGGGATTGTCAATTTTCGACGAGATCAAAGAGGGTCAAGTTGGGGATGAGCACCTAGAGAAGATTAAGGAAAAGATGGGCCAAGGTAAGGAAAGTGATTTTAAGATCCATGATGATGGTAGTCTGAGGTTCAAGGGTAGGTGGTGTATACCACAAAAATGTGATGAGCTTAAGAGACGTCTTATGGATGAGGGGCATAATACACCGTACTCTGTGCACCCTGGGGGTGACAAGCTGTATAAGGACCTTAAGCAGATCTATTGGTGGCCAAACATGAAGCGAGAGGTAGCTGAGTATGTGTCTAAGTGCCTAACCTGCCAGAAAGTGAAGATAGATCACAAGCGACCCATGGGGAAGGTCCAACCATTAGAGGTTCCGGGATGGAAGTGGGATTCCATATCGATGGATTTTGTAACTGCTTTGCCTAGAACAAGGAGTGGCAATGATACTATTTGGGTTATTGTGGACCGTCTGACAAAGTCGGCCGTTTTCATACCAAAGGAGACATGGAAGAAGAAGCAACTTGCGAAGACTTATGTTAAGCATGTGGTGAGACTGCATGGAGTTCCAAAGGATATCATTTCTGACCGTGACTCTAGATTCCTTTCGAAATTTTGGAAGAAGATCCAATTAAATCTTGGGACAACATTGAAGATGAGTACAACCTTTCACCCTGCGACTGATGGTCAGACTGAGAGGACTAACCAGACGATGGAGGATATGTTGAGAGCATGTGCTATTGATTTTCAAGGTAGCTGGGAGGACCAATTAGACCTGATCGAGTTTTCTTATAACAATAGTTACCATGCGAGCATTAAGATGGCACCTTTTCAGGCATTATATGGACGGAAATGTAGAAGCCCCATTTGTTGGAATGACTTTAGTGAAAATATAGTCTTGGGGACAAAGTTTATTGAGGAAACCGTTAAGAATGTCAGACTGATTCAGGCTAGAATTCAAGCTGCGCAAGATAGACAGAAGAGTTATGCTGACTTGAAGCGACGCGAAGATGAGTTTGCTATATGTGATAAGGTGTTCTTGAAAGTACCACCCACTAAGGGCGTCATGAGATTTGGGAAGAAGGGCAAGTTAAGCGCTAAGTATGTAGGCCCATATGAGATTTTGGAGCGAATTGGGAAAATTGCCTACAGATTGGCATTGCCAATGGAGTTTGAAAAGATGCATGATGTTTTCCATATTTCTCAACTTAAACGTTATATTCCTGAAGAACATCATGTCCTAGAGCTTGAACGAATTCAGATCGATAGTAGCCTCACATATGAGGAAAGGCCTGTCAGGATTCTCGACAGAAAAGTGCGTAGTACACGCAATAAGGATGTCCACATCGTGAAAGTACTTTGGTCTAACCACGAATCTGAAGAGGCAACGTGGGAAGCCGAAGATGAGATGAAAAAGAAGTATCCAGACTTGTTCCATGAGGTGAGTTACGAGGGCGTAACTCGTTTTCTTTAAGGGGGATAGAATGCGATAAATTTCGCGCTTTTTGTCTATTTTTATGAGATTTTTATGCATATGTATGCCTATGTTGAGCAATTTGTACATGTTAGTGCTAAAGAAGTAGACTCTCCGCATAAGAAAGCGTGTTCATAAGTAACACAAGTGTTTATATTAGCAAAAGTGTGCACAAGTGGCACAATTCTTTGTAAACTTTTGAAAAGTTGAGTTCAAGTTTTGAAAAATATGTGAGTTTTCGTGTCAAGTTTCGGGACGAAACTTCTTTAAAGGGGGGTAGACTGTAATCCCCCATAATTTGAAAGGATTTTATAAATATATTTTAGTATTTGTATATTTATATTTTAGTTTAAATGATTTTATTATTTATAGAAGGTTGACTATTTTAAAAGTCAAATGAAATTATTTCAAGGATTTAAGAAAGTTGAAAATATTTTAATTAGGCATGCTTTGAAAAAGGTTTGAAATATGAATTTGATTTAGAAAAGAAGTCTAATGGACTTGAGGAACCCAAATTCTAAGTAGATTAGGAAAGAGGAGTTATATTGATGCTAGGAGTCCTCATTTATCAATCCTAGTTATCATCGAATTCTATTTAAACTCAATCTCCTTTTCCTAAGCCCAAAAGCTAGGAAACCCTACCTATAAATACCTTAAGCCCAATTATTTTACCCTACACAAAGATTATTTTTCACTCCTCTCTCTCAAAATCTCACGGCATTCTTCTCTCTCCTCTTCCACGTGAAATCAGTTTTTTTTCTTCCTCTCAAGTTTTTCTTTCTTCTTCTTCAAGTAACGCTTTCTTCTTCGCTAAGGAACGTCACCACACCACCGTTGACCGCCGCTGCTGCCGCCACTGCTCTCCCTTGGCCGGCGCAGAGTACTATGCTAGGAATTAAAAGTAATTGGAGTTTTGATAGAAAAATCAACTTTTGAATATGTTTAAAGGGGATTTTAAATATTTTAAAGTTGCTGTCTTTTTATTTAAGAGTATTGATTTAAGTTATATTTGATTTCTAGGCGGAGAGTATTCCGTAGGAGATTTTTAAAGGGGCTAAAGTGGCCAGTCGACTAGTTTACACAAGGTACGTACATACCTATGTGATGATTGAGATAGTATCATGATTTTATGAAGGAGAATTATGTAGTATCATATATAGGAACTATGTTGAGTTCATGTATGATATTTATTATGTTGGATTTTGCATGTTTTATGCCTGTGTACAAACATGTTGATTATAATATTTGATTATGAGTAGAATATCATGTTTGTATGGAATATTGATGCAAGCATGTTAATTGGATTGGGAACTTTATTTATTAATTCACATGGGGGAATTAATATATTTATTAGTAGTGGATCATGTTTGATCATTGTTCCCTTTTTGTATTTCACTACTTTATGAGGACTGTGGGCCTTATTTGGTAAGTTGACAAGTTATGCCTTTGAAAGGTAAGATTGATTGTTGGCTAGGTTCAACAAAGTAAGAAAGGTTGGAATTAAAGAAAGTAATCTTGGATTGTAAGTTGTGTGATCACTTATTAAATCCTAAGATAAAAGAAGTTCAGTTGTGAATGTTTGAATTATATTCTGTGTTGCTTGTATGTGTGTCATAACAAGTAATAAATTGTTAATCACGTAAAGTGTAACTTGGATAATAATAAGCTTTAGACTCGGTGCACGCCCGAAGTTGGACAATCGGGAGTTGGGGTACATGGTGAGCGTGCCATGGCTTTTTTTCGGGGAATTGGATTGATCACCGTTCCTCTTTTTATTCAAAGGTTCCTCGATATCGCGAGTCATTATGGAATACGGAGTCGCGCCCGTATTTCGTCTTCCTAGGTGAAGGCTAGTTTTTAGTTAGACAACTCGGTCCAATAACTATTCCATTTAATATAATAAAAGATGATTAGAGTTTAGTTCAGTAGAAGTTATCTGCATAATGTTATATTGTTGTATTATTATTTACATCTGTTTATTATTTCTTAGTATCATGATTAGGATTGTTTATGTATTGATATGTAGTACTCAGCTTTGCTGATTACGTGCTTTGTTTGTGTGTGTTGAGCATGGATTTGCCTTATTGATCCTGTGATGACCCAATTTTGGTGAGCAGATTCTCTAGAGCATTGACATTTACAGGTTCGCAGATGTAGCATCATTGGGGATCTGGAAATGGAGAGCTTGTGAAATTTTATATATCATATTTTCTACATCAGTAGGAACTTATTATTATTAGTTGGTTTGATAGACTTTTATAGAGTGGTTTATTTATGAAGTACTTATTCAATTATTTATAAAGTTTAGTTTGTTGTTTTCCGCTGCAAAATTCTGAATAAGCCGATACGTTATCACACGGGCGATAATACTTGGGTAATTCTCTAAGTTTTATATTATAAAGGCATTTCTGAAAAGAGAGAATTATCGGGGTGTTACAAGGAGATTGACCTTTCTTACGCCTGGACATTGGAATGTAGCGTAGCACCGGCATTGTTAAGCTAGACTTGGCTTCAGCTTCTTTCAAAGAGACCTTCTCATCCTTATTTTCATCGATCCCTATGAGCTTTGCTACTGCAAGTTTATTTGACCGATCACCCTCCCTGATTGGCTCTTGTTTGACAACGATACTCTTTCCTGTAGTTGCAATCTCTATCGGCATGACCTCCTGAGGCTCCTGCTGCTCAATATAGAACTTTGCATCTGCAAAATGTGACTCAACTTCAGAGAATGGGTTCACATCTGCACTTACCTTTCTTTCGCCATTTCTATAGTATTTGAGGCACTGATGTAAGGTCGATGCCACAACACCATTTTCATGCATCCAGGGTCGTCCTAGCAACAATTTATATGATGTCTTCGAGTCAATAATATGAAAGACTGTGGTTGCCATCATCTCCCCTATAGACAAATCAACTCTGATCAAACCAATAGCTCGTTGACCTCCTAAAATGAATCCTTGTATCATCAGGTGGCTTTCGGACAAATCCTCCATGGTGATCTTCAACTTCTCCATAGTAGCCTTAGGCATGATATTGACCGCAGATCCTCCATCTATAAGAATGCGGTTGATCCTTTATTTTCGAATATACCCACAAACAAAGAGAGGTATGTTATGGGGTTTTGACCCCAACATAAGATCAGCATCTGTGAATGCCAAGGCTGCGCTACATGCTGCACATGGATCAGGATGGTTGTCATAAATTCCTTGCTCAATATTTTCCTTAGATGTATAATGAGTAGGATTTTCTATGGCGCGTGCAAGAGCAAATCGCATTTCTTCTGGGAGAGAAAGAGCTTGTCGCCACCCCATGCGGGATGGGACTGTTTCCAACAATGCAAGTATTTTGGCGTCTCTCACAGGGTCCTTCTCATGATTGAGACCTTGTTTGGGAAGGTGATTTTGTTCACCTTGCTCCTTTTCTTCTTCCACCACATCACAGGTCACCATATTGACTGAGACTTCACCGAAGTACTCTTGAGGGAAGAATTCGTCCAAGGTGACGGACATTCGTGCTTCCTGTTCAAGGAGATCAATAGGTAAGACACCATATTTGCTAACTGGTTTTGTCTTCTTCTTCGCCTAAGAGCGTCTGGGTTGTTTCCTTCCTTGTTGCCTTTTTCTATGTCGATGAGGTTGCGACTTTGGCATTACCTTCTTTCTTTGCTTTCTTCTTGTGACTAAAGTCCAGCCTTCCCCTTCTTCTTCTTCTTCATGAGGTATGGGAATCGAATCTGAATACTCATGATGTGACATGCATGACAAACCCACCGCTTCCACCATGACTGGCTCCAGACTTCCGAACTGAATGAGTCTCATTTGCTTCCTTTGGTCGTTGTATGGGGAGGCCTGCAAAGTGACTGAAGCATGATTTGATTCCACCATATCATCGAGATCTAGAACTATTTTCCCGTCATTGGCAAGTTGCATGATCCTTTCCTTCAGCGTAATGCACTTTTCAATAGGATGGCTTACTAAACGGTGATAACGGCAATAGTTCCGATCCGATGTTCTCCCTGCCTCTTCTGGTCGTTTGGACTCGGGCAATTCTATGATTTTCTTCTCGAGCAAATCCTCCAACATTCCTGCTAAGTCAGAATTTGGGAATGGATACTTCTTAGCCTGCAGTTCTTTTAGTGTGAGTCTATCTTTCTTACCATTCTTGGTGAATGACCCCTTCTTTTGTTCATTCTTTGGTTTTGCAGAAATCTTCAAAGGAGCAGACGTCGTGGTGACTGAAAAAGACTCCTTTGTAGAACTCTTGAAAGGCTTTTCAGTTTTCTTGAATTCCTTCTTCTCCTTTTTGTACTCAGAAGAACTTCTATCACGGTTGGCGATAGTAAGCTCCATATCATGGGCCCGCGTTGCCAATTCCTGAAAAGATTTAGGTTTTATACCTTGCAAAATGTACAAGAGATCACATTTCATACCTTGAATGCACATCTCCACAACGGAAGTTTCTGACAAGCGATCCTTGCACTCCAGACTCAGAACGCGCCATCGGTTGATGTAATCAACAACAGGCTCGTCCTTCCATTGTTGTGTCTTGGTTAACTCCGTCATGCTTACGATGCGGCGTGTACTGTAAAATTTGTTCATCAATTCCTCCTCCATCTGGTCCCAACTACTGATGGATTCTGGCGAAAGATCTGTGTACCAGTCGAAAGCGATTCCTTTAAGGGAACGAACAAACTGCTTAACCAACAAATCTCTTGTGGTTCCAGCGTTGTTGCAAGTCTCCACGAAATGCGTTATATGCTGCTTAGGGTTGCCCTTGCCATCGAATTGTTGAAATTTTGGAGGTTGATAGCTACTTGGCATTTTCATCTTGTCGATCCTCTTGGTATATGGCTTTATGTAACGGTGATTGCCATGAGAATCTCCGACCAATTGCATTTTGACAGCACTGGCAATCATATCTTGGATTCTTTGAACAGTTAATGAATCACCTTGTGGCTTTCCACCCTTTGAGCTTTGTTTGGATCCGCGGCTTCGATTGCTGTCGGCGTCCGAATCACTTTCATTAGGGCGTTTTCCAAGCTTCTTCTGCAAGGCAGCAATCTGGGCATCTTTCTCTTCTCCATCCTTCATCATCCTTTGGATGAGATTCTTCATTTCGATCAATTGTTCTTCGAGTGTTTTGGCTTCATGTACCATGACAGTAGCAACATCAGAGTCTGAGGCTTGAATTACTTTGAACAGATGCAGAATTGACGGATGTGATGAAGGAGAGGAACCACTGCTACTATCATCATCGTTGGCCACGTTCAATGGTTGGAAGAGGGGGTTTGAGGAGAACCCTTCGAACAGAGCATTATCTGATTTCTCATGTATGAAAGGGCTTGAGTTGAGCATAGGAACTTCATGCGCTCCAAGGAAAAGTGGTGCCATGGATGATTCTGAAGTGAATGAAACGCCTGGCTTAGTGCGCAATTTGGTAGGTATAGATGTCGCACGTAGGTTGGAAGCAGCACTCCTAATAGCAGCCTTTTTCGTACCCCTAGTATGAAAACCAAGGATTACATCATCAATAAAATCACCAAGAGTCATGCATCTTCGCTGCAATTGATCAGTTTTCTCCACATCAGGATGAGAGATGTTCTTCTTTGGTGCCATTGCTTGGGAAAGATTTGAACTCGTGTTTGGAGAAAGAGATGAATGGTAGAGATTGTCCCACCGAGCGTGCCAAAAATTTGTAAACACAAATTTTAGATGTCTGCTAAATAGAATCAAATATGTGAAACAAATGATAAATTTTATTAATACAAAAATCTGAGCACAATCTCTAATATATCCACTGATTCGATCTCCAAAAGAATGATTTGGTTTCCTTCAATGAGGGCCTCCGAGCTTGATCTCCTTCAAGTATGATCGTCTAGAATAGAATGGCTTTGATGCTTATTGTTCTTCTTCTAGGTAGAATGTTTGGTTTGGATGTGCAAACTTAGAGAGTCTCTGGAGCAGCTTTCTCTCTCTCTCCCTCTTTGAATCTTCTGTTTTTCTCTCCCTGGCAAATGAAGAGGAGCTCTCTATTTATAGAGTTAGGAGAACCCTAGGGTTTCCACTTATCCTGCCTCCTGGGCCTCATGGACATAACTCTATTATAAGTCCATCTTTTATTTAATGAGCCATGACCTAATAATAGATGATTAATTAATATAGGCCTCATTTAATAATAAAGCCCAAAAAAATTTAATTTACGATCATCCATTTATTTTAAGTCAACATTTGACATGTCGGGACAAATAATTAATGGCTTGGCATTATACAATTTTTTCATGCCTACAGATATCAAGAAGTGAAAGCTACGAATCCAAATCTTTTGTCCCATAAATCGTGTACCACTTGTGAGTCACTTCTTTCCTATCAATTGTTATTATTACTATGACCCACCATTCAATAATTTAAAATTTTAAAAAAAATAATAATCAACCAATAGAAAGAAGTGACACACATGTGGTACACAATTTATGAGATAGAATAATTAGATTCCAAAGCTACATATGGCTCATCTAATACTAAAGGCAAAGAGTAATTATTTTCTTCATCCGAGATTAAGAGCCACTTAAATGATAATTTTAAGATTGCGGGATATGTTGTCTTATTTCTTAAAATAGTGGTAATGTAATCATCATGTGTACTTACTTATGTATTCAAGAATCATAGAAGAGACAAATTTATGTGTCTACTTTCTAATAATTTGTGTGGTCTAGTTTTTTTATATGACTTTTAAAGGAGAAACTGGGTATACCGGTGCGAAATTTCTAATATTCTGAAACATTAAGTATTTGGTTTCTCATAATTAAATTGATCGAGAGCTTCGCTGGTCCGTTTTTTTATACTTCTTCCATTCTGAAATAAGTGAAACACTTCTCTATATTATGTGAGAGCTTTTCGAGACAAGTGTTTCACTTATTTCACAATGTAGGAAGTATGATATGGTCAAATCAGCAGAAATCTGGTTTATTGAACAACTTTACTCTTAATCAACAAGCTAAGTTAGGTTTGATGCTAATAGATTACGGACCAGCCCATATGATGTGATCCATACCACACTTAACCTTCACACACTTCATTTTTATATCTCATGTTATGTAGGCCCTCCACTAACTCTTTGGTTTCTCACATTTGATTTTATTAAATTTTTTTATACGCAATACATCAAAAACCATATACTTTTTCCGTAACAAAATAGATGTTACACTTTTAAAAACACACTTTTCTAGGCAATTTTTTGAAGTGGAGATAGATAGAGAGAAAGAAACAAGGAGACCCATGTGATAGGAGAGAGATAGAGGTAGATAGTCGCATAAAAAGGAAGTGTAACGGTGTTGAAGCTAGGGGTGCTTATCGAACGAGCCGAGCCCGAATAGCACTGGGCTCGGCTCGAGCTCGTTTAACTTTTCATGGGCTCTGCTAGGCTCGAGCTTGTTTAGCTTTTCATGGGCTCGGCTCGTGAGCTCGATTAGGCTCGAGCTCGTTTTCAGGCTCGGCACGAATTCGGGTTCGATTATGGGCTCGAGCCCATTTGGGAAATTTATTTTGCGAAAAATCTGTATATACCTTAGTTGAGTTAATATTTTAAAAGAAATACTTAACATAATTTTTAATATATAAATATTTTTAAAATATAAAATATTTTTTAAATATAAAATATTTTTTTAATATAAAATATTTTTTTAGTATAAAATATTAATCGAGCTTTTCGAGCCGAGCTTTGCTTAGCTCAGCTCGGATCGTTTAAGTCTCGAGCCGAGCCACAACAAGCCAAGCTTTGACCGAGCTTTGACTGAGCCGAGCCCGAACTGTTCGCGAGCTTGTCAGGCTCATTATCACCCCTAGTTGAAGCTATAATGAATAGCGCACACCACATGTGAGTGTCCCACATTGATTAAAGAAGAGAGATGGGTTCACTTTATAATGCAAAGGGGCTACTCCCCTTATTGCCATATGGTTTTAAGGTGGAACCTAATTTGTCGTGTGAAGTGGACTCTCTCTCCTTGTGATGGGTGCGGCCCAGGCCCATATTTAACTTGTTAGAGATGTTAGAGATATGAAATAATATCTTTCTGATTTGATAAATAATATCGATATGATTTAGACATATCATAACTTTAGGATTATGGTAATATTATAGTTTTCTATTTTATGTTATCTTAGCTCTTGTATAAATACCCTCTATTGATGAATGATAAAGACAAGCATTTCAATTCTAAACACATTACCCTAAACACTTACTTAACATGGTATCCGAGCCAACCAAAATATTGGATTAACGACCCTATGCTTCCGTAAACCTCGGCAGTAGATGGGTGTTGATAATAAAACCCACCGGCCGGAATTTTAAACCCTTGAAATGCAATTTTTTTTCCACTGCTCTTGATATTACGTTATCACATTGTCGAAGTTTGTAAAACTGTCTCTTGTACCATCACGAGTTGTTGTTGGTCGATTGATGGTCATGGCTTCAAAGGGTGTTTGCTAATGATTTGCACCAAAAAAAAAATTAATAATAATAATGAAAAAAAGCCGATATATATATGCGTGATGGCTGGACTGCAGAAGTAATGGAGTTTATTTTTTATTATTTTTGTCTCATGCGAGACTTTTGCTAGTTATGGATGTTTGACGGATGATGTTGCTTTATCGGCTCTCCGTGTGTCGTAGACACGGTTTATAGGTTCCTCATGTGCCTTGAGATAGGATTTATCGGCTCTCCTTGTGTCGTGAGACAAGGTTAATTGGGTTAATTACAAGATTTGAGCATGGGTTTGCTCCGAAAACCCAAAGGATTTGAGCATGGGTTTGCTCCGAAAACCCGAAAGGATTTGAGCACGGGTTTGCTCTAAAAACCCAATGATTTGAGCTTGGTTTTGCTCCGAAAAACTATAACTATATTTGAGTTTGGTTTTACTCTAAAAGAAACCATTGAAAAA
Organism: Beta lomatogona; assembly: GCA_947646795.1. Taxonomy (NCBI): domain Eukaryota; kingdom Viridiplantae; phylum Streptophyta; class Magnoliopsida; order Caryophyllales; family Amaranthaceae; genus Beta; species Beta lomatogona. Next base: position 2,430,285 of record CANSNZ010000447.1, read on the forward strand.
TTGAAGCCGACCTCGCCGGTTTGTGCATATAGACTTCGTAAAGGATGAAGCTCCAAGTTGACAGATTGATTTGGTGCTATTAAAGAGTTTTATTATTATTATTTGTCCAATCGTACCGTTCGTGTTACTGCCGTTACGATTGCGGGAGAGGTGTTATAGATGCTAGAGATATGATATAATATCTTTATGATTTGATAAATAATATTGATATGATTTAGATATATCATATCTTTAGGATTATGATAATATTATAGTTTCCTATTTTATGTTATCTTAGCTCTTGTATAAATACCCTCTATTGATGAATGATAAAGAAAAGCATTTCAATTCTAAACACATTACCCTAAACACTTACTTTACAAACATCTATTTTGTTACAACCATATTTAGAAAGTGTAACATCTATTGTTTTACGGAGGAAATATACACTTTCCTACTAACAATTTTTAGATACATGTCCAAACTTACATCAATAAGTTTTTTTTTGTGCGCTGACCGCACACGGTTAATAACCATGTGGTTGTACACATAAAAGAAACACAATATTGAGACATCAATATCCCCTTCAATTTATATATATATAAGTAACTCCTTATATTGTAAGACACCCCTGAAAATTATAACTAATCTCTATTATTTTTATGAGTAACCCCTAAGAGAGTAACCTGTAACCCAACTAGGGGACATAAGCATAAGTAACCCGTAATATATTAATTAGTAACCTCAAAATACAATTATTAACCTTATATGTGGACTAGCCACACTGTTAACTATAGGTGTGGTTGGCCCTTGAGCTTCGGATCAATGTCCCCAGAATCAACGAGTACGCCTGCGTGTTTCAACGCGAACATAAAAGTCTTTGCGCCAAACTAAATAGGAAGTTTATCATAAATTAGAGGAAAGTATGAATTGGCAACAATATAATGGCTCACTCGGTAAGCAGACTTACATAACGGTAATGTAATTCAGTGTAAATTTGAAAAGCATTGAGTCGACAATTTTCATGGCTAATACTCTACTTCATCCCAAAAAATACTTTTACTTCCTAAAAATTGTATTACCATTCATTACCACTTGACAGGTGACAATAAATGGTAATCAAAACAATAACGAAAAATGCATATTTAGGGATGGTGAAGTTTCATTATATTATCACTCGTAATCACCGTCTATTAAATGGGCCGTAAAAATAAAAGAAAGCTCAAGTTAAAAAAAAATTACCACAAGAACCCTGATCTTTTACTGGAGTAACCACACCTTTCTTTCTCCAATCCAAAGACCGTGGTACGTCGCATGTCATTTGCAACGTTCGTCGGCTATCCTCCTCCTCATTCATCCAACTTAAATTATCGGGCTTTTTCACTTTCCTGAAGTACTTCTCCTTAAACTCCATGTTACTCAAATCCGCAAAACGATTCAAACCGACCGTAAACCCGGTTCGATTCAAGTTCGTTTCAACAACATACTTGATATTGTTCTTGAAGTTCCCGAAATGTTTCGACGTTTCGTCTTCATGATCGTACACCTTTCCATGCTTTTCCCTCCATTGCTGAAAAAGGTGAGGCACTATATTCTCATAGTGTAATAAGTCTTGTGGTTCATACCCGGTTATGGAGTACTGACCCGGAAACCCGGCCCAACAGAAACATGGTAAGAGGGAGAAGATAATGAAGAGAGAATAATGGATTTGTATAACTTGGGTACTCATTTGGCAAAAAATAGGTTGAATAGTTGGATTATGGTTTGATTATAGGTTTTTTTGGATACATTTATATTGTGCATGTGCATGTTAAGTTTTGATGATGAAAAATAATATAATATGTTATAGTATGAAAGTTTGTGACAGATGGTTGAGAAAGGAATAAATAAATGAAGACTTTGAAGAAGTGAAGAATCAAGATTGAAGTCCAAGTTTATATTGAATTCCAAGTTTAGTTACTATATGCAAAATGTAATATGCTAGAACTAGATGATATATTATGTGCCAAATAAAGAAATATAAAATTAGGATAATTATTACTTTCTTAGAGTTAAGGGAATAAATAATTATGTTAATTTTATATATCTATATAAAAAGGAAGTTTAGTTTTAAAATAAAAAAGGATTTTATAAAAACTGATTTTGATAAAACGTTTTGTATATAAAAGATAAAAGTTTTTTTTCGAAAAAAATCATAAAACGTTTTTAAAGAATTTTGATAAGAAGGAGAAAAACTGATTTTTCAATATGATAAAGTTTGTTTAATAAAAAACTGATTTAAGAGTTGATCTAGTTAATATAAGATATGGAGAAATCCTTATCCTATAAGGAAAAGGAAAATCAGTTTTTTTATAAAAGATAAAATTGATTTTTGAATAGGAAAAGAATTTTATCCCTTTATTTTAGGAATAAAAATTGTTCAAAAGATAAAATATCTTGGAGAAGGATTTTTATTTAGTTCACTAAGATATATAGGGGAGAGAAATCAAGATACAAACTCACGTTTTCAGAGAGAAAAAATCGGAGATATTAAGAGCTGAAAACAGTTTCCTAAGGAACAGAGTATAGCACAGAGTTCTAGTCAGATTAGGAAACTAAACAACGTTTGTAATTGTCCTCTCATTTGCTTGAATAAGAAGCACGTTTTTGAGGGATTATTCTTTTTGTAATTCTTATATTATAGGAGAGTAGCAACACTTAGGGTTAAGTGTTGGGGAGCACTACTAGAGTTAGTAGTGGGGGAATCGAATTGTATCAAGAGTTTGGTATTTTACGATTCAAATAATAAAAGAGTAGTTTGTGTGGACGTAGATCTCAGAGGTGAGATTGAACCACGTTAAATTCCTGTGTCTTATTATTTGATTTCATTGTTTTATTGTTTGATACAATTTCGTTCTGGCAAAAACATCAATTGGAGAATTTACGAGTGAATAACACAGTGCACGGCACTGTGCCATAAGAGTGTTTTTGCGAAAATCGATTAGTTTTAGCCACTCAATTCAACCCCGCCCTTCTTGAGTGTCACCTTATGTTCCAACAGTTTATATTATATGTTCATTATGATATGAATGTTGGGATTATGTCCTGATATTTTGAGCTAGCTACTAGTCGGTGAGATGAGATGGACCTAAGGTGCAACTGTCCAAGGACAATATTAGATGTACTTCGTATTAAATTTTTAAAGTGCTTTTCACGTTGGTTTTTTCTTTTTGTTTGGTTTTCAAAAACAAAAATCTTATATGAGTAGTTTTTTTTTTTTTTTGACTAATTGAATGATAGATATAGAAGAACAGCTAACGGTTAAAATCTACTGATCAAAGGTAGAGAGGACGAGAGTGATATTACACAAACCTAATGCTATGACAATATTAGTTTACATATACTTCCTCCGTTTTAAAATAGTTGCACCATTTGGTATTTGGTCACTATTCATCAACTAACCTTGATAAGCTTTGTCTCACCATTTCATATTTGCGATGCGAAAATAGCAGCAATATGCCCCTACAAAACCACAGCAATATACCCCTACAAGACCGCAACAATATACGATTATTCTACTAGTGAAGTTCTAGACCATGGCAGATTGAGGTAGGGAGTTTGGAGCGAGGAGGGAGCTACCCAGGAGCTGGCGCTCCTAGCATGGAGAAGAAAGGAGCGGGCGCTCCGTAGGAAATAGGAGTGGGCGCTCCTATATGTGCTGAAGGCCATCAAAAGAAGCAGTAGTTTGGAGCGATCCATGAGCTCCTATTGAGCAAGCGCTCCTGGCGCGCCTTTGCTAGGAGCGGGAGCTCCTCATGAGTTGAGAAGCCAACCTGTTGGCAGTAGGGATGGAGCGACCCAGGAGCTACCCATGAGCACTCGCTCCATCGCCTACTTTTGTTACGAGCGGGCGCTCCTAATTAACAAGGAGCGAGCGCTCCTAATTAACAAGGAGCGAGCGCTCCTTGTTATTTTCTCGACTTTTTTCTTGTTTAAATGCTGTTTTTAGTACGTTTATGTAATAATATAAATACTCTGTCCACTTAATGATGGATTAACTTTTATTCTAGAAAATCATTTTTAGAGAGTTTTTAGCTTAATCTAGTGAGAGAAAGTGAAACCCTAGAGGGAGAAAGTAGATGCTCAAGGTTTTGTAGCTTAGCGTGGATTATGGCAAAAACTGCGATTTTTATGCAAGATCTTCATTTCTTCTACATGGGTTAAGTAATATCTCTTATTCTCTCTACCTTTTATACTTCTATTTTTTTTTGTTTAGTTAACTTTTTTGTTTATTTAGTTCTATCCATGTTTAGATTTTAGTTTATTAGCTTAATCTTGTACTAAATCTTGTGTTGGTTGCTTGAGTTGTTTATGTTTGATTTATTTTCCCCTTTTATTAGTATTACTATGATGATTAGTGAGTAGTTAATTAGTTGGGGGTTGGGGTGAAAACCCCATGATTGGTTTGGGTGTTTGAATATGAAATCAGAGGGTTTGATTGGGCTTATTAGTTAATTAATAGCATGATTACTTTTTACTTGTATTCTGGTTGGCCACTTGGATGTTTGTTTTATTGATGCCTTAATCAAATCGAGTAGGAGATTAATTAAGGTTGACATTTATGCTATTATCTTGCTTAATTACTCATGAGAATGATGGATTGACATTGTGATTATCCCTCGGTTGTTTGTTTGAGACCGTGAGAGTGGCTTAATTATGTGATCTAGGTAGTTTTATTCACCCTTGAGAGAGGGCTTAGAGCTAGTTAAGAGTCATAACCTCAATTAGTTGCTTGGTTTTCTTTCCTCCATGTTTCACCCTTCTAATTGCCTAAATCATGATTGGTTGGTGTTGGATGACTTGGATCCCTTTCCCTAATCCTATTTGTTCTTTGTTAGTTTAATAGACTTTAGTTGGTAATTGACACCTTCCGACTCTTTTTCGGCCTAGCTTATTGTTTAGTTAACACATTTTGATGTTCCTTAGTTCTTGTGGAAGAATGACCCTTGCTTACCACTTTACTTAGTTTAATTTAGTGGTTTAGTTAGGTATTGTTTGATTTTAGGAGATTAGTAAAGACCTAGTTTTTCCTAATGTCACATATTAACCTATTTTTTCTCAATTAGTTATTCATTAGTGTTACAAAAAAATTTGATTCGAACAGTAGACATTTATAATTATTTTTAATTCTTTGAATATGTTTTTCTTAAATCAATATAATGTTTCATTGGTTTTGTTAGTTATTTGTTCATCATTATTCAAATATAATAATGAGATAAGGAAATATAAAGTAGAAGAAAGCTTGTGCTCAAATAAAGTGGGAATGTGTATCAAGTTTAATCGTTGAATATTGATAAAGTGGAAGAGTTTGATTTATATAATAAAGATTACCGAATAATAATCAACATTAATTAAGGTTTTAAAATATTATCAGTATAATTATTAATATGAAATTCAAGTTTTTTTTTATTGTGTCAATCAAGTTATATTGATCAATTTAATTTTTGATAAGAGTTTTTCACACATATGTAGAAAGAGGAAATCATTCTCCTTAATTTAATATTTAATTGAAATTTCAAATTCAATTCCATTGTTAGCTTGTTCAACATATATGACAAGTAGTAAGAAGAAAATATTATTTAATATATATGGCAATTTAAAATCATTAAGGGTATATCATACTTTTTGTAAGGAGGACACCAGTTTAATATACAAGTAAGAATCAAGGTTGACCTTGTTGGTTCGAGTCCCTCCTTCCAACCTTATGACAAAGATTTGATTCTTGTCCCTCGGAAACTGAGATCCCTAATTTCCCAGCCACTTGTGCGAGGTATTCATCTAACCTTATAAAAAAAAAGTTGGTAACGGACCCTGAATTTCGAGGCCTCAACTAATGCTTCTATGGATTGGACTCTAATCAGGAATAGTTTATTTTGGTTGAGTCCACCCCAAAATTTATTTTAAAATATTTTTTGAACGGATTTCTTGATCGATCAGTTTTTGTTCTATTTCTTGATGAACAAGCTGTTGCCATTTAAAACTGAGTGACATCTTTGATCTAATAGGGCAGCTACAAGTTCAGCAAACCACTGCCTGAATGACTGCTTGCGTCCATACATGGACTTTCAAGAAATGTATATAATAGTACCTGATGGGATTAACATTCAGTTGGCTCTTTTCATATGAAGATATTTGTGTTCAGATATATATGTGATTTTATGAAAAGGCTTTTTAATTTAATTGGACCATGCTGTCATACATACTCTAAACATTGGAAAATATTAAGTATAGGTAGTTTGAAAAATTCAATCATGGATAAATTTATAACTATTTTAGAAAAAGCTTTAATTTTGAAAACTTGATATATAAAACAATTTTTTTTGGATTAAGAGAGTAGTCGCTTTTTAAAGAGTAAAAGACCAAGTTATAGTTGTGATTTAGAAACTAAGTGTTAACTAGATTGTGCAATAATCAACAATGATCAAGAAGAATTGAGAAATTGAAACAATAATCAAGTAATGCAAAGAGGAATGAAAACAAGAAAGAACACACCAAGATTAACGTGGGAAACCCGAGCTCCGGGAGAAAAACCCACAAACTTGCACTATGGAATCAATGGAGAATAAATGGTGAACATACAATCTCTCACAAACTCACTCTCTCTCCTAAAACCCTAGAAAAGATGAGGCTCCAAGTTTTAACAATGAGATATGTGTGCTACCCTCTCTAAAACCAGAAAATAGGCTATTTATACTCATAGGACTAAACGCAAACCAAGGGCCACGATTAAATCTTAAATCGCAAAAAAACACGTGCAGATCAGGGTTAGCCCGCCCGGGCCCAAAACCGCCCGCTCGGGCCAAGTCGCCCGCCCGGACAAAATGGTTGCCCGCCCGGGGAAAACTCCCTGCAAGGTTCTGCCTCAAATTGCTCCAAAAAACGCACGCCCGAGCCAAAATCCGCCCGTCTGGGGAGCTGCCCGCCCGGGCCCATAACTGCCCGCCCGGGCTACCCCTTGCTGCCCGCCCGGGCCACCTTCTGCCAGCCCGGGCTGCTGGGCCAGCAGCTCCTTTGTGCGCTCCTTCTCCCCGCCTAGCTTGCTCACCCATCTCCACCAAACCCAACAATCTCCCACCTGGAGATCGGTTTAGCAAGAGAACATCCTACCATAAATTGCCCGATACCATCACCATCACTTCTCCATACATTGGCCATAGCCAACCCCGCTTCCCCTTCACCAAAGGAAACGACACCGGGGTCTCAACCAACCCCGATCCAACATCTCTCTAAACCCATCACGGTCATACTCCCACCTAGATGCAATCCCGAGCATCACCACCATGCTCCCACCTAGCCTAAGCACCCCCATGACAAACACATCTCCTCTACACCAAGGAAATGACATTGAAGTTTGCACCAACTCCAATACAAAGAAATCAAAGTCAACACCGACTTTGATTCTCAACAACAACACCTCCAAATCATTGTAATATCCCTACACAAACCTACACACCCTCCTAACCCCGGAGGTCGGTTCATCTAAGAGACACCACAACCAAATGAAGACCCTTCCTCTTCAACCAAGGAAGACCATTGAGGTCTAATCCAACCCCAACAAAGTAATCATCACCTAAGCCAAAGAAGCTTCTCATTGTTCTAAGAGCAAACTCACATTGCTCCCACCCGAATAAAACACCCTTTGCTCCACTTAGGATTCCCGGCACAACTTGCTTGTGTGCCGCCCTTCACCTTGTGCGTTTACCGGTCAATTTGCCACCGGGATAACGCTTCACCGCGGTTCTCATCCCTTGGCCCACTATCGATAGGTTTCCGACCGAACGACACCTTACATGAAGTTCCCACCCCAATTCCGGGCCCTTTCCTTGTGCCCCCCATGGTGTATAGCGTTTCGCTTCTTGTTCCCCGAGCTATGCCCATAGCTCCCTTGACAAGCTTCCAAGAACCTCCATCAAACACAACCTTGTGACCCGATGTACAAGTTGGGTCACCGATATCAAGCTTTTCTTCAACCTTGGGATGAACTTGACATCCTTCAACTCCAACGAGCCACCATGAGTGAGTTTCAAACTCACGTCACCTTTTCCCATGACTTGCACTACCTTGCCATCCGCAAGATAGACTTCTCCAAGCTTTCCGGATTTGAAGTTCCGAAACAACTCCTTGCATGGTGAGGAATGGTGAGAAGAACCCGAATCCAAGACCCATGATCCCGAGCACCCAACCAACTCTTCCGGTTCATCCATGCTTACCATCAAAACATCGGAATCGTACTCCGAAATCAAGTTAGTTGATGCTTCTTCTTCATCATCACTTTCTTGAACCTTTTTCTTCCCTTTCCCATTCCCTCTCTTTGGACAATCCCTCTTCAAATGCCCTTCATCACCACAACCCCAACACACCACATGAGCTCCCCCATTCGGTTTACCATGCCCTCTTGACTTCGATCTTTCATGACTTGCATTTGCCCTTTGTTGATTCCTTCTCCCCCTACTTTCACTACTATATGCACCACCCAATGCTTCACCGGACTCTCTTCTTCGACTGCTCTCACTCAAAATCAAGTCCATCACATCATCATACTTCAACTTCTCTTTGCCAGAGGAGTTGCTAATGGCGGTCACCATAGTTTCCCATGACAAGAGTAAAGAAGACAACAAAATCAATGCCTTCACTTCATCCTCAAATTTGATATCCACCGAAGACAATTGACCCAAAACCGAGTTGATCTCATTAATGTGTTCGGCGGCCGAACTACCATCAACCATCTCCATGTCAAACAAACGACGCATCAAGTATACTTTGTTGATAGCCGACGGTTTCTCATACATACTTGACAAGGTTTCCATCAAACCCGCCGTTGTTTTTGCATCCTTGACATTGAAAGCCACACTCCGGGCTAATGTCAATCTCACAACTCCAAGTGCTTTCCTATCAAGAATTTTCCACTCATCCTCAAGCATACCACTTGGTCTTTTTCCCTCAAGAGGCAAGTAAAGATTATTTTGATACAAAAGATCCTCCATTTGCATTTTCCAAAATCCGAAATCTTTACCATCAAACCTCTCAATCCTCAATTTCCCTTCTTCCATTGTTAAGTTTACCCAAAATTTCAAAATTTGATTTTTCTACACCAAAAAATCCAAACTTTGATTTTTCAACCACAAATCCTAGTTTACCAACACAACACTAAATCACTTTCCCCCAAGTTAAAACCTTAGCTCTTGATACCAATTGTTGTGATTTAGAAACTAAGTGTTAACTAGATTGTGCAATAATCAACAATAATCAAGAAGAATTGAGAAATTGAAACAATAACCAAGTAATGCAAAGAGGAATGAAAACAAGAAAGAACACACCAAGATTAACGTGGGAAACCCGAGCTCCGGGAGAAAAACCCACAAACTTGCACTATGGAATCAATGGAGAATCAATGGTGAACATACAATCTCTCACAAACTCACTCTCTCTCTTAAAACCCTAGAAAAGATGAGGCTCCAAGTTTTAACAATGAGATATGTGTGCTACCCTCTCTAAAACCAGAAAATAGGCTATTTATACTCATAGGACTAAACGCAAACCAAGGGCCACGATTAAATCTTAAATCGCAAAAAAACATGTGCAGATTTGGGTTAGCCTGCCCGGGCCCAAAACCGCCCGCCCGGGCAAAATGGTTGCCCGCCCGGGGAAAACTCCCTGCAAGGTTCTGTCTCAAACTGCTCCAAAAAACGCACGCCCGAGCCAAAATCCGCCCGCCCGGGCTACCCCTTGCTGCCCGCCCGGGCCACCTTCTGCTCGCCCGGGCTGCTGGGCCAGCAGCTCCTTATAGCGCTCCTTCTCCCCGCCTAGCTTGCTCACCCATCTCCACCAAACCCAACAGTTATATAATCAATATTTAAAGAGTAAAAGACTGAGTTATTTATTCAAAATTAATATTAATAGATCTTTTCTCTCTCAAAAGGTAACCATGTGATTTCATAAACCTCACCATTTGCTTTTATTGCTTGAGTTGCGTGGTATTTAGAAATGTGACTAGGGGTGAAAGTTATTCGGATAAAATTCAAAATCCAATCCAATCCAATCCGAATTAGTAATTCGAATTGGATTCAAACGGTGTTCGGATTGGATTCAGACTGAGATTTTTTGAAAAATTGGATTTTCGGATCGGATTGGATTGAGGGTAATTGGATCCAAAAATCCAATATAACCGAATAGTAATATGCCTTGTATTATGTATATGGATTGGGATTAAGTGCTTAACTGAATTTTTTTTTAAAAAATGCCTAGTCCATAGCCCAATAGGCGTAGCACTTCAACCCTTCCCCTAAAACCCTAACAAAGACTTAATTCCTCATTTCCTAAATCTGCTAGGCTACTGTTGTGCTTAATTTATTTCATCGAAAAACTAGAGTTTTAAAAAAATCGGATTTTCGGATCGGATCCAATCTAGAGTATGAAAATTCGGATTGGATTGGATCGGATTCAAACTCTAATTGGTTTGGATTCGGATTAGAAAATTAAAATCCAAATTTTGTTCGGATCGGATTGGATTAGGCCGTAATCCAAACCGTACACCGAACTTTCACCCCTAAATGTGACAAGCAAAATGTTAAGATACAAAAGGAGTAATTCAAAAATAGCTATATCATATTTTTGTTGTTTCTTACGGTAAAGTTGTTCTTTATTGCACCGGTTGAACCAGCTAGTATAGAAAGCGAAAAATTATATAGTATTAATATTATAATTTATTAATATAGACAATGATCAAAGTTCTACTTATCTTCAATAAAATAAAATAAAAATAAAGCTAACATATCAAAGTTTACACTTTGTCAAAACAGAAAAGTGATCAAAGTTCCACTGTTATTCGCTAAAAACACAATAGCGATCAAAGGTCTAGTTAGCTAAAAAAAAAGCAATAGTAAATAAGTTAATAAAAACTAACGGAAAATTCTCAATGGTAGGCTCTTATTCTTGAGAATTCCCAATGGTAGATTCAACTTTTTTTTCTTCCCAATGCTAGGCCTCAGTTTTTCTAATTTACCCAAATGTAGCATAAATTAGACTTAAACGTCAATTTCATGTTTATTTTGTTACTTTGTCACTGTGTAATGGAGTAATTAAAAATTCCATGGCAAATTCATCTTCTTACTCCATCACTCTGTAATTCTTTTTCCATTGGATATGCATTATATATTTCAAAAGTCAAAGAATAGTGAATCTTTCACTTTATTAGAAAAGCATATGAAGAGTATGCATACTACTAAAAATATATAGTATACCAAGATATGTCAAAATTCATCATAAAGATTAATATTGACCTACTCTTTGACCTAAATAAATCATGGTTATTAGCTTAGGCAACACTTAACAGAAGTTTTAAAATTAAACATGAAATTAACGTTTAAGCCTCATTTGCTACATTTGGGTAAATTAGGAAAATTGAGGCCTAGCAATAGGAAGAAAAAAAAGTTGAATCTAACATTGAGAATTCTCAAGAATAAGAGCCTACCAATGAGAATTTCCCAAAACTAAACGATAATACACTCAGCAATACGAGCCAAAGACTTAAGATCAAATCCCACCATAGTATCAACAACAAAACGAGTATCCTCCTCACTACTGTCTTTAGGTACATCCACCGTATACATCTCCGTAACAATTGTTGTCCTTCCCGCCATTAGGAGGGAAATAGTTCCTTGGTAGTTAGCGAGGCGGCGACTACGATCACCACCAACGATGCTAAACACCATGACGTGCAACTTTTCGTTAAGCACATCGAGCCGCTCGATGCTCGTGGTCGCCGGGTACCCAGAGACATAGGTTAGATTACGGAAGGATCCTAGGGTGTTTAACGAAGAGCGAGAATAAGATGATCTAATAAACATCTTGTATGCTTTGGGGTTGTGGAATTGACGGATTATCGACCATACTACTTCAAGTGGTGCGTTTATTATTTGTTCTACGCTAAAATGGCACTTTATTGTAGGTAGGATAAGATTTATTGCTACTGATGGTGCGGCTAATTTGGGGATAATTGTGTTCATACGATATTATGATGCCTACTATTTTTGGTTTGATTTGTGGTATAAGGTTTGTATAACAAAACAAGGAGTGCTACTTTTAATTGAAATTGGAATGATATGTGTTGCATTTATAGTTGCAACTTTACAAGACTTATCTAGGCGACCAATATGAAGCGAGTAAGGACATAGCGGTGCATATATGTATATTATAGTCGGATTTGCATTATCGTCTCGGTACCCTAAATTTATATATTAATAGATTGATAACTTAAAAAGCATTTCTGTTTCATAAAGTACAATGAATTGGAGTAGAAGTATATGTGAAGCTGCTAATATATCGAGTTGGTGAATGGTGAGAATATATATGAAAGAGACAAAGAGTCAAGGAAGATAACTCAAAAATATCTATCTCATCTTAAATCAAATGCACCAAAAATATGGATCGTAGTGTGACCAAATGAAAATTTGATCATAGCTAGATAAAACTTTAAAAATGTCATGTGAATTTTAAGTCAAATATAAAACTGACATAATGTATAACAATTATTTAGATTTTTGCTTTTTCGATCAATAAAAAAAAACTTAAAAATATCTAAGAAAATACATATGAAACAATTTTAAAAATCATTAGACATCACTTTTTTTAAGATATCCAAATAGATACCTCTATTGTTAAAATTTTTAAGCTATACACTTTTGAATATTTTCATTTTTCCCTCTAAATGCAGTTGGATATTACGGTAAAAAGTAGGAAATAGAATCATGATGATTTTTTTAATTCATTAGTCACGAGTCGTGACATTTTTTTTTGGGAGAATGAGAGAGAAAATTGTAGAGAAAGGGAGACAAATATTTTTTTTTGGTCATGAGTTGCTCTTAGAGGATCTTTTATGTACGTCGTAGCAAAAAATAATGTACATAAATGATGTACTTCCTCCGTAACAAAATAAGTGCAACAAATGAATATTTTATACCTCACAAATAATACACATTTGTTGCAGTTATTACGTTACGGAGGAAGTATATAGTTGGTATTGTTAACTTGTTATTGGCCCAAGTTGTGTCTTAAAGTCTTCACATAATTACTATTATCACATTAAATTACTCATATGCTGAATATATTTAAAAAAAAAAACATTTATTTATATATTCTTTTTACATGGTAAGGATAATTTCTTTTATCAAACTTTAATTCTTAAGGTTTTTTGAGTTTAGTAATTGTGGGTTATGTATTTAAGAAGATGGAAAGGTAAAATATCCATACGTCCAATCGTCCCCACTTGGATATATGTAGATCCGATATCGAACAAGTTGCTTGTTACATAATACTCCTCAGATTGGTACCAAACAAAACCATGCATATGCGTTTGCATTTGGTACAAAAAGAAAAGGTTATATTAATAAGGAAATATCAATGCTACTCAAACCTCTTTTAAATTCTACCAATTTAGCATCATTAGTCATTACCATTTGGAAGAGGTTTGAATACCATGAAAGTTTTCTTTTTTTTTAGTTTCAAAACCAATTTTTGTACTAAATGCTCTATATGCAAGAACATTCATTACCAATCTGGGAAAGAGTTGGAGTGCTTTATTCAACAAGTGGATTACCATTATTAATCTTAGGAGAATTTGGGTGCATTTATTGTACATTCAGGTGTACCATACACTTGATACACTCAAGACTATTTTTTGCTCATTTGAAATTCTCACTATTGAGCGAATTTGTATATTTGGAGATTCCAAATAAGCAATTAAGTAAAAAAATAGCTCTATGTATATTATCCTCATGATATACCAGGTAGTATATGATAAAAGGTAGAAGAATTGATACTACGTTTTTTTTTATTAGGAAAGATAATTGGTCCAAAGACCAACCCCTACTAGGCTACTAGCATGCAGGCCGCACCAGCTCAGAGGCTAGATACAATGTTAAATAGCCCAAAAGTAAATCCCTGACATATTGTTGGGATGATGATTCGAATCCTGGGCAATGCCCTGTAATTCGAGGTGGTACTCCACTGAACTACCATCTCTCCCTCAAAATGTGTGTGTTAAGACTCAAACCCACAACCTCTCCTTTAAGATATAATCGTACAAATATACTAATCAACTAATCTACAAACTCATATTTGGTAGAAGAATTGATACCAAGTAAAACCTTTTTCTCGCCATGTGATTGCGTATTTTCGGAGTTGAGCAATATGCAATATGCTATATGCATGTGCTGAGACGAAGTAAAACCTTTTTCTCGCCATGTTAATTGGTTTAAAAGTGGATAGATGCGGTCATGCAGGCATACGACCATACGGGTCTGGCGTGTGGTCATGTGGACTATCTCCACAAGAGTCAAGGCAATCAGTATTTAAAGACAACTCCAACGGTTGGCATATATAAGTGGAAGACAGCGTTGTACGTTGCTAGAACACTCACCACCAATAGAACAATATAATATATTGGGATTCGCAGCATTTAGATTAATAGCTTAGGGCCTGTTCATTATCGTTTTTTGTTTTCAGTTTTCAGTTTTTTTAAAACTAAAAACAAAAAAAGGAAACCAGAAAAAGTGTTTTCACTTTTTAGTTGTCAGTTTTCAAAATCGTCATGTTTCTAATAATTTTGACCTATTCTTTATCTATTATAGGACATATATCATATGACTTTTAAATACAAAAAACCAAAAACCGAAAACCACAATGATGCCGAACGAGCCCTTAAAGTACTAAACTATCCATTTACGTTTTTGCTCTTGGGTCATAGAATAGAATATTCAACGTATATATTTTATAAAAGAAAATTGACAACGAGATGTCCCAACTTTGGGTGATAATTTTTAAAAGGTCGAACTATTGATTAACTCGTGTAGGTACCAACTTTAGGGGGTCTTAACTTTTAGCGGGTCTCGGTGACTTAAAACCGACGATTTTTTAAAAAATCTCACCTAGTTCCTACATCGGTACATCCCTCCCTCAATTAACCCTTCGGTGTGACCAAAGTTTTACAAGTGATGACCTATTAAGCCAGTTTCAAGTCACTAAAGTTTAGACCCCCTAAAGTTGGTACCTGCACAGGTTAATCAATAGTTCAGACCTTTTAAAAATTATCACCCAAAGTTGAGACATCTGTTGTCAATTTTTCCTTTTATAAATAGATATCAAATATAGATAGGTTTCCTATTATTATTAGAAAAGCTATTTATGTTAAACATCTATTTAGCGCTACAAAACTTTTACGCCTTGTTTTTTGTAACATCTATGTTTCCTTACTTTGAAGCTCGGAATAGAATTATCTTAATCATGTGTTCTAGAGCTTTAGCTAAACTATACTCCATTCGTTCCTTTCTAATGGTTCCACTTTGAGCTTTGACATTATTCACAAATCTATGTTTGACTATCATTTGTAATTGATTGGTAAGGAAAGATATAGTCATGTGAGATCTTGTTTGATTCGTCTCAATATGTACTTTTGGAATATCAACATTTTGTAAATTTTACAAATGCAAATTTAGAGATATTAATGTTCAAGCATTTACATTGGTAAGCGTGAAATGCTAAAGTGTAACTAATAAAAAGAAACGGAGAGAGTATGAGTCATATTTATCTTGTATTTACTTTGAAGCTAGGAATAGAAGTGGCGAATCTTGGGCCGAAAGGTTTAATGGGCCAAGTTTAAAATTTCCAACCTCTAGATTAAAATTTGAATTTTTAACCGTTATGCTACAAGATTATATATATTAATATAAAGTTTCCATCATATCTAATATAAAAAAAAAAGTTATCAGGGCTGAGTCCTCTACCATGTACGAGCCCCAATTAAGATACTCCATAGAATTATATGAGTAGTATATGTCTTATATATTTAAAGTTAAAGCTCTAAAATTACAAAACATATATAAATATTCTACAAATTTTATATTGTAACATCCAACAAAATCTAACATGATTAATTACAAAAACGTTGTCATTAATGGAGTAGTATCGTCTATCCTGTATTTAATAATTAAAGGATCGGACTAAAGTTTTTAGTATGTCTTTTCTTACTTTATATTATACTAGCTTTCTATACAAGCGATGCGTGCGGAGATAAATTTTCTCAAGTGATTTTTTGTAATTTCAAGCATAATTTTTCATCGTAGATTTGAATAATCTCACTTGTATATACTTTTATTACAATCCTATTCTATGAAGACTAAAACTAAAAATACATGTTAAAATAGACATGTGAGAATAATTATGAGTAATATTCATTAAACTGTTTTTGTAAATGTAATGTGGAGATACATGTAATATATAGCAAGATAAACAAATTGAAAATAAATAAATAAATTGTGTACCTTGTACAAAGCGCAAATAGAAAAGATTTTGATGTCCCAAGGTTTCTTGAGTTTGTTTATGGCTTTAGCAATATGACTTCAACAAATATTTTCTTTTTTTCCCGTAATATAAATAGAGATTGTATTTTGAATGTTTATGGCTTCATTGTGTAATGCTTTGTATAATTTTTTTTTTGAAATAGTGTAGTTCTCTGAATGAATTTCAATGTCTTGTACTTATGGTAATAATTATCCAAATTTAAAATTGTCTTTTCAAAATCACTTTGATTGTGTTGCTTATTCGGGATTTGCATTTCCATTATTTGGGATTTCCTTATTGCTTTGACTATAAGTTGGTTTGATTATGCTGATTTGTGTTTCTTTTTATTTTATCTAATAAAACTTATTAATGAGGTCAATAAAGTATATTCATAGGGGACACTATTGCTCCCCCTTCCCGTATATTATAGAGATTATATGATCAACTAAATTAGAAATGAAAACGTCTTGGCTAAGTCGACTATTAGTTTATGACATTGTGTACCAATTAAAAATATGTTTGTGGCACAAATTTATCAGTTTATGGGCACAAAATTAGTAATCTATGGCACACATTTATTTGCATATGGAGATACTGTACCTTATAAGTTAATGGAATTTAATAGAGAAACCAAAATTCAGAATAAATTTGGCACTAATACCATATATTTTCTCCGTTCTGAAATAAGTGAAACACTTCTCTTTTCTATGTGAGATTTTTTTTGAGAGAAGTGTAACACCCCGACAATGAAAATAAGACACCCCAGAAAATTATAAGTAATGATTATTAAATTTATGAGTAACCCCTAAGATAAATAACTTTTAACCCCAACTAGGGGGCATAAGTATAATTAGCACCTAATGTAACACCCCGTAATTTTTACCCTTTATTTTTTTGGCGTTTGTTTACATTAAAATGATATTTTTCGTAAAAATAAAAAAATTTTTTATTAAAACTATTTTTAACATGTTTTGAAAATGTGTATATATATAATTTTTTGGGAAATTTCCTGACGTACCCTTAAGGTTTGGCTTAATTCTCAAAATACCCTTATTGAATTTTGAAGTTCAAAGTTTAAGTTTCAAGGGTACCTTAGGAAATTAATGCACTTGAATTTCGGTGTATGATAAGGGTATTTTGAACCCAAACACAAAGTTCAGGGGTATATGAGCAATTCCCCAAATGTGAGAGGTAATTTGAGAATTACGTCAAACCTCAGGGGGACCTGAGGAAATTTTTATATGATGTGTACATTTATATATATATATATATATATATACATATATATATATATACATATATATATATATATTTATTTATTTTTAAAGGTTAGTTATTTATTTTAAAAGTTATATTAGTTTCGTTATTTATTTAGGCGTTTAGGATGCGGTTTTGTCGCGTAACGTTTTTGTAACGTTGATGGACCAACTTGAGTGATGATGTAACACCCCGACCCATACGGAGTCGAGTATATTATTGTCACCAATGCGCATCCAGGGCCAACAACTGTCCTCAATAACCAACACAAGTTTTTCCAGCACATTTTGTCCTCACTCATGCGCACCCTGAGAAACTTCCCAGGAGGTCACCCATCCCTGGACTACTCCCACCCAAGCACGCTTAACTGTGGAGTAACTAAGGAAATGAGCTCCCTAAAAGAAAGATGCATCTTGTTGGAATGAGTAGCCTGCTAAATCCCTTTAAAGCAATCATGAGGGTTATTACATACACCCCCACTTGAGAACAACAACGCCCTCGGTGCGCCTGAGGACTCCACATATTCGGCCACAACGACCTGTGGGTCGCCCCAGCCTGGAAACTGATCACGGAGACTCAAGATATTCGACCTGACGACCTCTGGGTTGCTCCTTATGACAATGCAGCCCCAGAATCTTCCCCCACTAGGCGTCTGAGGACTCCTAATATTCGGCCTGACGGCCTTAGGGTCGCCCCAACACGCGGTCGTAGGGTTGCTCTGATACCATTTGTAACACCCCGACCCATACGGAGTCGAGTATATTGTCACCAATGCGCATCCAGGGCCAACAACAGTCCTCAATAACCAACACAAGTTCTTCCGACACATTTTGTCCTTACTCATGCGCTGTAACAACCCTGAATTTCCATTTTTCTAGAAAACATATCAGAGTACAAAGCATGGACAATTCAAGAGCTGTTATTCCGCGATTACTAAACATTTAATAACAGCAAGGCGAAAGGTACTACTACTAATACATAAATTAATTATTAACTATTACAACTAAAAGAAAATGTAATTAATTAATACACTCCTATAACAAACCATAATTCTAAACTATTGCAGCGGAAGTCTTAACTTTAATAAATCTACATCTAGGTGAAGTCAATGCTCTCACCCAATATAAGCTAGTCACCATCAAGCCCCGCACATTAAAGACATGTAGTATCGGCCCAAAAGGCCGAGCAAGATTTCATACCAATAACAACTTTGAACTATCCAATGTGCAGGTGAAATACATAGATAGTATTCCACAAAATCATTTCACCTGTACAACATTCAACTTGAATATAATATACAACCTTCAATAATTCAAATCCACTTTACTTTCTTTCTAAACCATTCTGTAAAAGTTTCAAATATAACTCCTTTGAAATCTGTGAGTAGGAAGTAATAAAAATCCAATGAGCTAGCCAGGCTCACTAGATAAGGTAAACACCAAAGTCCCTAGTATGCATACCCCTAACTTGATAACGTATCAAGAAGGAAGACGAATGGCAAGAGTATTGATCAATATACTCCCAACTACTAAAATAAATTGTTGAGACACTGTTAACTCAACATACTTCCATACTCGAGGAATACCGCTTAGCGGCAACCCCACATTTAATTAAAACTTGATAACAATGAGGAACTTCCTCCTTTTCATAATATCAAACTTGTGTCACGAGGAACTTCCTCCTTTTAATAATCTCAAACTTGTCTCACGAGGAACTTCCTCCTTTTAGTAATCTCTTAAATAATCTCATAAATTATTTTGATATAAATATCGTCAAAACAATTAAAATCTCCATAAGTAGCATCGTAAAAACGATTCCAAACTCAATATAAATCACAAATCAATATGAAATACTTTCTTAAATAATCTGTACAAGCTTAGTATGAAATCTTACCTTATCAGCAATCACAGTCAATGAATCTCAATCTCAAGTCAAAAAGGTTTATCTACGAACTCACAATCTACAATATAATAATATAGTATAAGTCACTAGACTATACTTCACACAATTCATCTATAGATGACATAACCTAGTTAATGAGCTTTGACCGATTTCGAAAACGACTCAACTTAACTCAATTTATTTCAAAAGAAGACAAAAGTCAATGAAAGTCACCTGTACAAACTAGTATCCGTACTGTTTAAAGGATTAATCATATAACTTAGACAAAAAAACTAATTATATACCAACAAAATCGCAAACAGGTGTGTATAATATACAACTATCACTAATACTTCATTTTTTTTTTAAGTTTCCTATTAAAGTCTTATGAACATGATCAACCTAATTCACAAAGTAAACATGGTATAACAACAATAAGTAACTGCAAGAACTACACTAATGTTGTAGCACACCAAAATTTGGGACAGTGTTGTATGGTCAACAGCCAAACAATTTCCTCCTCGGCCAATGACAACAAATGATATCCACCTACAATTTATTCTACAACAACTAAACATCACAACAATAACAAAACACCACCACAACCGCACAGCAACAATCAACTATAACAACACCACAATTGACTAGCATCACTATACTACAATAAATCTCATACTAATTCCTGATAAATTATATTAGCCAAACAACTATGATATTATACTAGAAATTTCGACAGAACAACAATCCACATATAACAATAATTTTAGAGTAAATCTTGAAACCGATAATTAGCTTATTTAAACTCAAAAATATATTAACTAAATCATATTAACCATTAAACATGAACCAATCATGTATATTTCGCATAATAGAAGTTTCCCCAATTTAATTTATTCAGGAACCCTGATTTACAAAAACCCCAAATTCAGATAATCAATCAAATACGAAATTAAAACTTAAGACTGTAACTTACTTGATTAAGGGAAGTAATATGGTGAAATTACTCTATAAAAAGAATCCCAAAAACCGCTCCTTGGTTCGATTTTCGACCCAAACCGCAAGCGCAAGAACAACTATTTTCCTTCAATAAACCCACAAAACTGAGAGGTGTTGAAGATGAATGAGTGAAGATCTCGGTGTGGTGATGGTTGATGAAGGAGTTTGCAAATTTAATAGTGATGGAGGCAACAATTTGAAGAAGGTAGAAAAACAATAGGGAAGGAAAAAGAAAATGGCGTGAAGGAAGCGGTACTCTTTTGCTCCTAAATTTCTAATTTTTCATTTTGTTTTCTTTTTGTTTTCTTTTTCTTTCTCTATCTTTATAAAAAAGTTAGCTAGGTGACCTGATTGGTATTTAACCTAGGAAATCTAGGAATCAGTTGTTTTTTTTTTTTTTACCACTTCTAAGGTAAAGTCAATGAGTGAGAAATAAAATATATCTAATAACATAATATTTAAATTATTTTTATAAAATAAAATAATATAAATAATTCCTAAACAGTATAAAAATACGGGGTGTTACAATCTACCCTCCTTAAAATAAGTTTCGTCCCGAAACTTAAAGTAATACTCAAATGATCAAACTTATACTCTTGTTTCTGAAAGCAGCTCATTAACTCTATAGGTTAGCCTGCTACTATCACTCTGGATAACACATCCAACAGCCAAAAATCCTTTCGGAGAACATCTCAGGCAACTAATTTACTTTCTCATAGATGGATTCAATTGATCACCTTTATAACCAAACAATCATTCCAACTAATATATCCATACCATAACAAGTAGAACCAGCACCTCATAGATCAATTCATTTGTCACCCTTGTAGACATACAACCACATATCAACTAAATTGTTCATACTATAAGAAGTAAAACATGTAACATATTACAAGGTTTACCATATAGCTTTTATTCATACACGAATTATGTATACTTAAACCATTAAGGTATACATCACATATGAAATCATAACTTTTAGCACCAAACACACAATTGGCACGAAATCTACCCCTGTAAAAAGGAAGTTACGCCCTCGTAACTAACAATAACATGAACAAGAGATGGGGACACATAAAATACATGACATCCTCGATCTTACGAGTAGTTCCTCGGTGTTGTAGTTTGACCACAAAACCTTTACTATCCATTTCTCAACCCTACAGGTCTCACGAATATATTGATCTAGAGTCTCAACTAGAACTCCAACTATCACCATGTGAAGAGTTACTAATACGGTTTTGTAACTAAGAAACATGGAATACATTACAAACACAATCAACTATCCTTTCAAGGATCACATATGGACCGATTATCTGGGGAATCAACTCCCGTACTAAGGCTTAACACGGCGGGAAAGAATCTAAGTCGAGCTAAACCGAACCACTATTGTCACACTCGTTGGACTATGTCGTAGATTGTGGAATTCAATTCATAACTACACTGGTGCACAAGCGCTTTAAATAATAACATAGGATTTTCTCGAAAATCCGGCAGAGTTTCCTTTGTAAAATGGACAACTCGAAATGACAAAAGTTGTTCTAAACCTATTACAATCACAATACGCAAAAGCATTTCCAAATCCAGTACTCAACGCTTTCGCGGAGCAACAACTAACCCGAACCGAGAGTACTATCTCTTTTCTAAAAATAGAAGTAAAAACTCATACAATATGAATTCACCATTACATGATTGGGCGTACTCGTCTAAAAAAAATACGTAAAACAATTCACAACTCGACGTCTAGAACTTCGACTTGAAGTTATTATAATACTCCACAATCACCAAGGCACACCACAAATGGCGAGAACCACAATACTTTAATGGTCGCATCAACATTGGTGAGTCCTAACCCATAAACATTCATAGCACATGTTTTGGAGTTTATGACTCTCACTTAATCAATGACACCACGACACTCACATTAAAGCACACTAAGCATTTATATCCAAAAAGTACGACTTAAATAACCTTACGCATGAATATGGACACAAACAATTTTCTTTCTTTTAAACGATTCTTTATTGGAAATCCAATAATAAATGACCCTTTTATAGAACTCTTGTTATGCAAAAACTTTGCTCAATCATCCTTACTAGCACAACAGTCTTCTACACACGAAGTAACAACATGCGAAGCCCTATCGCTTTAAAACGATTTATTGACGGGAATCCAATCAATCCAAATAATAAGGCATATATTTCCGATACTAGGGTGTTGAGGCTTGAAACCTCTGACAATGGGGTCGAACATAACCCTAACAACCAAGTTGGAGTTTTAAAATCTTCGGCATTGGTTTGACTCATAGTCCTGACTGTGGGGGAGTGGAGGCTTGAAACCTCCACCATGGGGCCGGCCATCCAACTATTCACTTTACATGGGTCGAAACTCAGACAAGTTTAAAGCACATAACACGATTTCAATTATTCTTTACTAAACACCAAGTCTTCTATTACTTAGTAACACTCAAAACACATCATAGAGCAGTAGAAAGCTCCATTGAGAGACCTTCAAGGCTCACAATCCATGGTAGACTTGCCCCTTTCAAAACTTTTTCAAAAACGTGTTCTTAACTTTTCCAAAATTCACTCAAATCGTTGTAGAAAAACCATTTCTAGATCGATTCGAGAACGAATCCACAACCTTAATTGAAACGTGCCTAAATCACTTTCACACACTACACAAACAAATTGAACAATCTCCCATAGCCTTCGGTAGGGTAACTTACTCGTTGACCATGCAGGGCCAAATCGAGCTACTAAGGTACTACAGAAAATGATATGCTCTATTTACATGAAACTAAAGCTTACTTTATACAGAAATCCTTTTTAGAAACATGTCTCAAAACTGACACACATTCATAATACATCATAAACTGTTCACACACTGTAGTTTCACGAAATAAAATGACAAGTCGTGCATGGATGCGTGAATCACATAAACTAACGACTCCATCAACAATAATGGTGGTATTACCCTTGCCTACCGATACTCAACACTCCAAACATAGCAATCAAGAGTTAACCTAAACTCACTTCTCAAGGTTCATGAAATAGATATGGTCCACTATACTTCCTTAGTTTCTATTAAATTCATTAGTTTCAACTCAAACAACTAGTCATAGATTTGCGACATGATACACTTAACCCTTACTCACATAAAACTTAAATTAAATTAATCAATTACACACTTTAACCACTATAATAACTTAGTCTCATGCTTCGGACAAGACTTAAGTAAATTGAGTTTGTACGCATTAAACCATTCCTAATGGCCTCTAGGTCATTAACGACGATTTGTTCAATTCTAAGTGGGCGTCTAACGCTCCAGGGCGACACAAAGGAGAGCTTGTTATAAATTATAACCAAGCTATCTCGAGGTTCTTAACCAATTAATATGGCACAACTATAACTCTACAACTACAGTCATTTCATTAGACAAGTGCAAGATACTGTGGAGCTTGTAGCTTGTCATTTAAGGTTAGTGACTACCAATCAAGAACTTTGCAATGACTTTAAACCAATGACTTATATTACTTCAACTTATACTCCTAACATTAAACTCAATGAGAAGAGACTCTATTCGTTAAACCAGTCTACATTAGACTCGCTAACCAATTTATTGTTATTAGTCCTTGATCACTACTAAACAAATCACATAACTCGGGAACTACGCGTCCCACCATCGACATGGCTCGAGTTGACATTATGCCTTACATATGTCATCACTCCATAGCCTTACTAGGTACATGATAGTTACTAGTTGTTCTATGCGATCTCAAACCGACTCCTTGACACCGACAAATAAATAGTAATACTTTATGGTTGACCCTTAACATGTTATGAGCTGACTTTGACTAGTCGCGGGTATGCTACGAGAAATCGACCCACTTGGACTAAATTTTTTCTTTCCTTTAGCTATCCACTTCACCACGAATATTCCATCAAAGTCAACAGAACTCGACAACTTACAGTGGATAGTCATCTCATGACTCGCTATACTACTTTAAACTAACTCACGTAAACAAGGTCTATAGGCATGACCAAGAGAGCTAATAACTCGAGTTTCAACTCTTGTTATAGCCTCAACACACAATCATACACTAATAAGTCAATTCATAGCATTTAGTCAACAAGACTAGCATATCCAAGACATAATCAAACCCTTCCCAGTAAGGTTTTCAATTAACAATTCACATCAACTACAATTCGTGCATGCCATCACGCAACTCAATCAGTTTGGAATTCAAGAATCAAGTAGTTAATCACTAAACATTCCCAAGGGCAAAAGACGGACAAAGTACGGGAGGTGGGTGGGTCTAACACCACAATACACACAAGAACAAAAATAAAAGGGAGTCCACTTGAATGGAATAAGGCTCACCCTTATCCACAATAATAGTTCGTCCTAATGTGAATATAAAAAAAAACGACGAGCTAGATACTTAAATGAATATGTGAAGATAGAAATTTCGCATTATGCGACTCAAACTTGAACTTATAGCACACTCTCGGCTATGCACCAACTTAAAACCACAACCTAAACAAGGATATACTCGAAATGGTTTACCTTTACTAGCCAATCAATTCAAACATGGAAGCAAGCACAACTTAACTTGAGTCAAACATGGAACTCAACTAGTTCCACACTTATCAAACTCAATGACTTTATCAAATCAAACATCCACTTAAGAGTGATCCACAACAACTACCATACACAACAACCACATGTAATCCCTTACTTCCCATATCTCAATCTTACCTCGGCTTTTCAAATTATTATTATTATTTTTTTAAATACTTTCATTTATTTAGTCTTACTTAAGGTCACAACCTCAAGGTTACAACTCTAGGCACAACCTACTAGGTCACAAAAATCTACCTCAAGGTAGGGATGGATCCAACTTCCAATCAAAACAATGATTAAAACTTTCGTACATTATTCTTCATCATTAACACGCACCCCGGCCGCTGGTGGTCTTAATGGTGATGAACAATCCACGTAGGGAGAGGTACTTTCTCCTAAAACATAGTTTCAAAATAAACAAAGGAATTTGGAGATCCCAATAGGTTCTAAACCGATGATCACAACTCTAGGTCTCAATCCTAGACCACAACTCAAGGTTAACCGCTAGGGCTAACCTAAGGCCCTACACCTTGGCACTAAACTGGTGGCTTATCCTCTAGTCCACTCTAAGCTCAACTCTAGGCTTTAGCCATAGACTGGAGCCGTTGGCTCTGATACCAACTGTAACAACCCTGAATTTCCATTTTTCTAGAAAACATATCAGAGTACAAAGCATGGACAATTCAAGAGCTGTTATGCCGCGGTTACTAAACATTTAATAACAGCAAGGCGAAAGGTACTACTACTAATACATAAATTAATTATTAACTATTACAACTAAAAGAAAATGTAATTAATTAATACACTCCTATAACAAACCATAATTCTAAACTATTGCAGCGGAAGTCTTAACTTTAATAAATCTACATCTAGGTGAAGTCAATGCTCTCACCCAATATAAGCTAGTCACCATCAAGCCCTGCACATTAAAGACATGTAGTATCAGCCAAAAGGCTGAGCAAGATTTCATACCAATAACAACTTTGAACTATCCAATGTGCAGGTGGAATACATAGATAGTATTCCACAAAATCATTTCACCTGTACAACATTCAACTTGAATATAATATACAACCTTCAATAATTCAAATCCACTTTACTTTCTTTCTAAACCATTCTGTAAAAGTTTCAAATATAACTCCTTTGAAATCTGTGAGTAGGAAGTAATAAAAATCCAATGAGCTAGCTAGGCTGACTAGATAAGGTAAACACCAAAGTCCCTAGTATGCATACCCCTAACTTGATAACGTATCAAGAAGGAAGACGAATGGCAAGAGTATTGATCAATATACTCCCAACTACTAAAATAAATTGTTGAGACACTGTTAACTCAACATACTTCCATACTCGAGGAATACCGCTTACCGGCAACCCCACATTTAATTAAAACTTGATAACAATGAGGAACTTCCTCCTTTTCATAATATCAAACTTGTGTCACGAGGAACTTCCTCCTTTTAATAATCTCAAACTTGTCTCACGAGGAACTTCCTCCTTTTAGTAATCTCTTAAATAATCTCATAAATTATTTTGATATAAATATCGTCAAAACAATTAAAATCTCCATAAGTAGCATCGTAAAAACGATTCCAAACTCAATATAAATCACAAATCAATATGAAATACTTTCTTAAATAATCTGTACAAGCTTAGTATGAAATCTTACCTTATCAGCAATCACAGTCAATGAATCTCAATCTCAAGTCAAAAAGGTTTATCTACGAACTCACAATCTACAATATAATAATATAGTATAAGTCACTAGACTATACTTCACACAATTCATCTATAGATGACATAACCTAGTTAATGAGCTTTGACCGATTTCGAAAACGACTCAACTTAACTCAATTTATTTCAAAAGAAGACAAAAGTCAATGAAAGTCACCTGTACAAACTAGTATCCGTACTGTTTAAAGGATTAATCATATAACTTAGACAAAAAAAACTAATTATATACCAACAAAATCGCAAACAGGTGTGTATAATATACAACTATCACTAATACTTCATTTTTTTTATTTTTTTTTAGTTTCCTATTAAAGTCTTATGAACATGATCAACCTAATTCACAAAGTAAACATGGTATAACAACAATAAGTAACTGCAAGAACTACACTAATGTTGTAGCACACCAAAATTTAGGACAGAGATGTATGGTCAACAGCTAAACAATTTCCTCCTCGGCCAATGACAACAAATGATATCCACCTACAATTTATTCTACAACAACTAAACATCACAACAATAACAAAACACCACCACAACCGCACAACAACAATCAACTATAACAACACCACACTTGACTAGCATCACTATACTACAATAAAATCTCATACTAATTCCTGATAAATTATATTAGCCAAACAACTATGATATTATACTAGAAATTTCGACAGAACAACAATCCACATATAACAATAATTTTAGAGTAAATCTTGAAACCGATAATTAGCTTATTTAAACTCAAAAATATGTTAACTAAATCATATTAACCATTAAACATGAACCAATCATGTATATTTCGCATAATAGAAATTTCCCCAATTTAATTTATTCAGGAACCCTAATTTACAAAAACCCCAAATTCAGATAATCAATCAAATACGAAATTAAAACTTAAGACTGTAACTTACTTGATTAAGGGAAGTAATATGGTGAAATTACTCTATAAAAAGAATCCCAAAAACCGCTCCTTGGTTCGATTTTCGACCCAAACCGCAAGCGCAAGAACAACTATTTTCCTTCAATAAACCCACAAAACTGAGAGGTGTTGAAGATGAATGAGTGAAGATCTCGGTGTGGTGATGGTTGATGAAGGAGTTTGCAATTTTAATAGTGATGGAGGCAACAATTTGAAGAAGGTAGAAAAAAAATAGGGAAGGAAAAAGAAAATGGCGTGAAGGAAGCAGTACTACTGCTCCTAAATTTCTAATTTTTCATTTTGTTTTCTTTTTGTTTTCTTTTTCTTTCTCTATCTTTATAAAAAAGTTAGCTAGGTGACCTGATTGGTATTTAACCTAGGAAATCTGGGAATCAGTTTTTTTTTTTTTTTTCCACTTCTAAGGTAAAGTCAATGAGTGAGAAATAAAATATATCTAATAACATAATATTTAAATTATTTTTATAAAATTAAATAATATAAATAATTCCTAAACAGGTATAAAAATACGGGGTGTTACATGCGCACCCTGAGAAACTTCCCAGGAGGTCACCCATCCCTGGACTACTCCCAGCTAAGCACGCTTAACTGTGGAGTAACTAAGGAAATGAGCTCCCTAAAAGAAAGATGCATCTTGTTGGAATGAGTAGCCTGCTAAATCCCTTTAAAGCAATCATGAGGGGTATTACAGATGAATTGTTACATCACATGTGGCGTGTCATGCTGGCCGAAAATCATAAATTATGGAGTGGATGATGAAGAGTTTCGGTGCTTATTAAGCTAACCTTTGGATCTCTTGTAACCCCCATTTAATCCCTCCATAACACTCTCTTAAACCCTTCATTTTTAC
Source organism: Beta lomatogona (assembly GCA_947646795.1). Taxonomy (NCBI): domain Eukaryota; kingdom Viridiplantae; phylum Streptophyta; class Magnoliopsida; order Caryophyllales; family Amaranthaceae; genus Beta; species Beta lomatogona. The sequence goes on from CANSNZ010000447.1 coordinate 2,458,910, forward strand.
TTGCCAATAAATTCTGATTTTTAATCAGAGAAATTCAGCATCATTCTCATTTAACCCACGCCATTTTCAAGAAAAGCAAGAGAGGAAAGGAAGAGAAAAAGAAGAGAAAAGTTCATCCCTGTTTTCCCTGTCACACCTTCACGAAAATGACCATAGCCGGAGATCTAACTGTTAGATCGTCCTAAAATTTGGACAGTACATTGATCGCTGGGAATCATGGTCGGAACAGAACAACACGAAATAAGATTTTTCAACGTTCAAGAAGAAAACGCCTAGTGACTTGTTGCTACAATTATCGTTCGTGGAGGACTTGGATTGCAAGCATATTTTTCGAATCTCTTTAGACTCAGCTCTCCTCCCGACATTCCAGGTAACTAGTGGTTATCTTAAAATGCTAGAGATTAGAGTATATTTCGGTTGTTGATTATTTAGTTAGGAAATTGTTTTAATTACTTTTTATATGAAATTATTGATGAAAATTTATGTGAGTGTTCATCATGTATGCTGTGAGTATGTTATGTGCAGCAAATAATTTTTAATTGAGTTTTTCCTATTTTATTAATTTAATTGGTAATTTGTGTATTTATGGTTTAATTATAAAATAATTAGTGAATGAGTTTGATAATTACCGAAAATATTTTTATTGAAGCATGTTATATGTATAGTATTTTTTCATGTCTTAGAATAATTTTTGTCTACTGTTTTCGAGTTTAATTAATTGAATTCTCTACTTTTGTATTTTCGTGATTGTTAGTAATTAATTCGTGAATATTATATTTTAAAGTCTAAATATCTGTTTCTTTACATAATCTGTATTAACGTGGGTTTAAGCATGTTATGTGAATTTTTAGTAATTTTTGTGCATTAATTTCTAATTTTAAGTATTTTATTGGCTTTATTGAGTAATCTGTAAATTATTGTTAAAAATTACTTTTAGAGTCCGAAACTTATAAATAAAATTATTACAGTGTTAGTAGGGCTATGATAGTTGCATGTTAATTTTTGTGAGAATTTAGTGATTGGTTTTTATTGTTAGATACTAATTTTTATTGTGGTTTTGCTAATGATTTAAGTTTATTCTTTTTAATTATTAAGAGGTCAATAATCAAGATAAAAATAAAACTTTCTGCATTCTTTGAGGGCTGATGATTTTATGTTACTATTGTCATGATTAGGTGTATTATTTTTACGTTTAGTTGGAGTAACAATTATTAATTATGTACATTTTATTGAGTTAATGAGCATTAAAATGTTAGATGTTTTAGGCCTAGACTTTTAATTTGTTTAAGAGTCAGTTTTCTTTTTTGGATATTAATCTAATTAATTTCATTTATTTATACTATTTATTTATGTTGGTTTTATCACTTAGTTATTTAAACGCATTTCTTGTAGTAGTGACATTCCCAGAAGACGATGTTTCCGCCATTGTCCTATAATACTATTATTATTTCTTTCTTTTCCACTTTGAAATTCTGGGGTGTTACACCTAATATATTAATTAGTAACCTCTTAATACAATAACTAACCTTATATGTGGACTACCTAAACCGTTAAATATAGGTATGGCCGGCCACATATAAGTCTGAACACCAAACTTAATAGGAAGTTTATCATAAGTTGGAGGAAATTAAAGTATAAATTAACAACAATAATGGCTCATTTAGTAAGCAGTCTTAGATGATGATAATGGTAATGTAATTTAGTGTAAATTTGAAAAGGATCGCGCCAATATTCATGGGTAATACTCCTACTTCATCCCAAAACATATTTTTTCTTTCTTAAAATTGTATTACCATTCACTACCACTTGAAAAGGTGATAATAAATGGTAATCAAAACAATAACGAAAAATGCATATTTAGGGATGATAAAGTTTTATTATATTATCACTTGTAATCACTGTCTATTAAACGGGCCGTAAAAATAAAAGAAAGTTCAAGTAAAAAAATTACCACAAGAACCCTGATATTTTACCGGAGTAACCACGCCTTTCGTTCTCCAATCTAAAGATCGTGGTATGTCGCATGTCATTTGCAAACCTCGGTGATTATCCTCCTCCTTCACCCAACGTAAATTATTGATAAGTGTAAGATTAGGGTAAAGCCTGCCTCTTCTCTATTTGTAACACCTCGTAATTTTCACCCTTTATTTTTGGTGTTTGTTTACATTAAAATGATATTTTTCGTAAAATAAATAATTTTTTATTTAGATTATTTTGGAACGTGTTGTGAAAATGTGTATATATATTTATATGTTGTGATATATTTATATATATATTTATTTTAAGTTGTTAGTTATTTATTTTAAAGGTTATATTAATTTCGTTATTTGTTTAGGCGTTTAGGATGCAGTTTTATCGTGTAGCATTTTTGTAACGTTGTTGGACCGACTTGGGTGATGAAATATTGCATCGCATGTGGCGTGTTAATGTGTTTATTATATTTATTTTTATAATATAATTTATTAGAGTTATTTTCATTATTAAGTATTTTCAAAGTTTAGGCGCGATTTAGGAATTTATCGATTTATCGCGTGAAGGACTTTTGATGCATGGACCTTTGATGACTTGGGCCGAAATCTTCTTGGTGTACTTGGGCTTGGACAGCTGGCTATGGGGAGGGAGAAGGAAGAAGTTTCTCCTCTTTTATTTCATTTCTTTTAATTGGTGACTCTTGGTAGATTGTAACCCCCATAACCCCCCTAATCATTCTCCTAAACCCTTCATTTTTCCTTGCCATAAAATTCTGATTTTTATTAAAAGAGGTTCAGCATCATTTGCATTTAACCCTCACCGTTTTCAAGAAAAGAAAGAGAGAAAAGGAAGAGGAAAAGAATAGAAAGGTTCAACCCGGTTTTTCCTGTCACACCTTCACGAAAATAACCGTAGCTGGAGATCTAACCGTTGGATCGTCTTCAAATTTGCACAGAACGTTTATAACATCTTGTTCTACACTTTGAAAGGAGCGATTTAGAATCTAAGCTTTTGATCACCAGGAATCATGGTCGGAACAGAGCAGTGCGAAATGAGATTTTTCAACGTTCAAGAAGAAAACGCCTAGTGATTTGTTGCTACAATTATCATTCATGGAGCAATTGGATTGCACGCATATTTTTCAAATCCCTTTAGACTCAGCTCTCCTCCCGACGTTCCAGGTAACTAGTAGTTATCTTAGAACCATAGTGATTAGGGTATTATTCGGTATTAGATTATTACGCTAGGAATTATATAAAATTCTTTTTGAATGAAATTATTGACGAAATTTGACATGAATATACTTGATGCATGTTTTGTGAGTACTGTAAAGAGAAAAATAATTTTCGTATGATTTTTGGTATTTATTTGATTTAATTGGTGTTTTGTGCGTTTTTGGATAAATTGCATAATAATTATTAAACGGATGTTAAAATTGCTGAAATTATTTTTCTTAGATCATGTTGTATGCGTAGTATGTATTCCATGCCTTAGAATAATTTTTTCCTACTGTTTACCGGTTTATTTAATTGATATATCTGTTTTTGCAATTTCGTTTCTGTCAGTATATAAATCATGAACATTATTTCTGGAGACTGAAAAATTCATTTATTTGTATAATATGTATTTCCGTGAGTTTATGCATGTTTTTTAAATTTTTGGTAATTTTTGGGCTTTTATTTATATTTTTAGTTATTATATTGGCTTTATTGAGTAATCTGTATATTAACTTTTAAAATTACTTTTGGAGTCCGAAAATTATAAATAAAATTTGTACCATGTCAGTAGAGCCATTAGCGTCATATGATAATTTTTGTGTAATTTTACTGCTCGAATTTATTAGTTTAATAATTATTATTGGGTTTTTGTTGTGAAATTGAGGATACTCTTTTAAATTATTTGAGAGCTTGTTAATCAGAAATAATTTGTGATCTTTTATGTTCTTGGATGCTGGTGTTTAGTAGGTTGCATTAAGTATTTTTGGATATCTTTATGTTTATGTTTGATTTATGAAGGAAAATGATTAATTGTTACTACTCTTTTCATGAATAAGTTTTGGAGTTAATTGGTGATGTATGTTTGATTGAATTGTTGGTGCTGTAAAAACTAGTTTAATATCATTGTTTATGTTTCGAGATGTTCAAGTGTTTATTGTGGGAGACATTTGTTGAAAGCTTGTAAGTTATTACTTTTGAGGAATTATGAAGAGTTGTTTTGATGAATTATGGGTATAAGGCCGGGTGACATCCCTTTTGATGAATAATTTTAAGATGAATGATACTTTGATGATATGCATGATTTTATTTTGAGATAAGAATATCCGGTGGGATAGATGTAGTCCCCGGTGAAGAACATGACAACCACCTGGTTTGCGAACTAGGGGTACACCTGGGTTAATTGTTGTCGTCCGAGAGGTCAGGGAGTTCTGCGTGTTCTACCCTGCATCGGGAGTTTGGCCATTCTTAGACACAGGCAGTGGGGAACGTAAGCCCATAGAGCCGACCTGGAGATTGCGATCGACAAACCTTAGGAAGTGAGTGCGATTCACCGGCGTTCGGTTTCTGACTCAATAACTTGTTTTACCTATATTTTATTTTTATAAAAGTACTCTTGAGATGATTTATTTATTTTTATCCAACTCACTTGCAATTTATTATTCATTTGCGTTATTTGTGAGTTATATGGAAGTGGATGCATATTGTAGTTGACTTGACTTTATGCTTTCAATTCTTATGAATCTATGTCAGAATCATGCTTTGATTGCATTGTTCTGGGAGAACTGCTAATTACTCCCCACTTATTGTGGATATTTGTTGTATATTTTGCAGGTTTTGTTGATGGGGATTTTCTTTGATTTTGGGCTCGGGTTGAGATGCGAGAAATAATCTATTAGGGGTTTTAATTCTAGACTTCTCTTTAGTTTGAGATAGTTTTCTCATTTCGATTTTAATCTAAGTAATTAATTTACTTATAGTATTTACTTATGTTTGTTTTTATCACTTAGTTATTTAAACACTATTCTTGTAGTAGTGACATTCCCAGAAGACGATGTTTTCGTCATCGTCCTATTAAATATATTATTATTTCTTTCTTTTCCGCCTTTGAAATTCTGGGGTGTTACACTATTAATATCACAATATATATATGTTACACACAAAAGGAAACTATGCATACAAAGCACTCTATACATATGGAAACATATCCTAACATATTCTCTCGTAACACCCCCCCTCAAGTGGGGCATGGGATGGAGCAAGAATGCCTAACTTAGACAACAATAAATCAAATTGAGGCCCTATTCTTTTGAACTTATTTTGGCTGAACTGAACTTATTTTATTTTGGTGAACCGAACTTACTTTTCTTTGGAAATCCGAACTTATTTTGGTTGAGCCGAACTTATTTTTTTTTGAACCGAACTTATTTTGCTCAACTAAACTGTATTAACATAATATTATCAATACTTATTATTATAATAATCAATAAATATTAACATAATATTATCAATACTTATTATTATTATTATTTTATTATTTTATAATAATAAATAATAAATAATAAATAATAAATAATATTAATAAATAACAAATAATAATAAATAATAATAATAAATAATAAATAATATAACAAATAATAAATAAAAAATAATATTAATAATAATAAATAATAAATAATAATAAATAATAATAGTAATAATAATAAATAATAATAAATAATAAATAATCATAATAATAAATAATAATAGATAATAATAAATAATAAATAATAATAATAATAAATAATAATAAATAATAAATAATAATAATAATAATTCCCCACCACCTCCACTCTCTCTCCTCCCTCATACCCTCGACGCCACTCTCTCCTCCCTCCTCCTCCTCCTCCCTCACGCCACTCTCTCTCTCCCTCCCTCCTCCCTCGACACCACTCTCTCCTCCCTCACGCCACTCTCTCCTCCCTCCTCCTCGACGCCACTCTCTCTCCTCCTCACTCTCTCCCTCCCTTTGCGAAGTCAAGCCTACTTCCACCACCGCTGCGACGACCGCTGCGAAGTCGAACAAAACCACCACCACTGCGACGACAACTGCGAAGACGAAGTCGAACAGATGTAGGCACCACTGCAAAGACGAACGGGACATTTCTCCTTCTTTCTCTCTCCTTTGTTCTCCTTCTTTCTCACTCCTTCGATCTCATTCTTCTTCCTTCGTCTTTGATCTATTTTTGGTTAGATCTGTAATGCTTAGATCTTTCTATAATTTGGTTAGATGAGATTTTTTTTTTTTTGAATTTGCTCACATACTTCGTTAGAAGATGAAGATCTGTTTTTTTTTTTTTGAATTTTCGTGGTTACGATAGTGTTGGCGGGGTGATTGTGGTGGTGGTGTTGGCGTGGTGGTTGTGGTTGTGGTGGTGGTATTGGCCGGGTAGGTGTGGTGGTGGCGGGATGGTTGTGGTGGTGGTGTTGGCGGGGTGGTTGTGGCGGTGGTGTTGGCGAGGTTGTTTGGGTGGTTCTGGTGGTGGCGGTGGCAGGATGGTGGCGGTGGCAGGATGGTGGCGGCTGACGGTAGTAGGGTGGTGATTGAAATACTAAATAATAAATAATAAATAAATAAATAAAAATAAAAAAATAAAAAAATAAAAAAATACAAATTCATCGTTATTATAATTATAATATTAATAATAATAATAATAACAATAGTAATAGTAATATTGAAAACAAAACTAATAATTACAACATTAGATAAGATTGACTGAACTTATTTTTGATGAACCGAACTTATTTTTGGAACCGAACTTATACCGAACTTATTTTTTTTGAACCGAACTTATTTTTACTTATTTTTTTGGAACCGAACTTATTTTTACTTATTTTTCTTTAACTGGACTTATTTTTGCTGAACCCGAACTTATTTTTACTTCTTTTTGTTGAAAATAAGTCCAAAAGAACAGGGCTGAGTCTTTCCAAGAGCTTTAGTGAAAATATCTGCAAGCTGAGTCTTGGTAGATACATAAGAAGGAAGAATAAGACCATCATTGATAGCATCACGTACAAAGTGGCAATCAACTTCAATGTGCTTTGTATGCTCATGAAAGATAGGATTCTTGGCAATATGAAGAGGCGTATTGACTGTCACAAAACAATGGAATAGCCTTGGGATGATGGACACCCAAGCTCAACAATAAGGCTTTCAACCACTTCAACTCACAAGTGATAGAAGCCATAGAACGATATTCGGCCTCGGCGGAAGAACGAGAGACGATAAGCTTGTTTCTTGGTCTTCCAAGAGATAGGAGAATGCCCCCAAGAAAACAAGCCAACCCGAGAGAGAATGACGAGTGATGGGGCAAGCGGCCCAATCGGAATCACACCAACCCCGAAGAGAGAGATCATTGCCGGAGCGTAAGAGAATACCCGCCGGGGTACCCTTCAAGTATCGAACAACATGCAAGGCGGCCTCTCAATGCTCAAGGCGGGGCTCCTGCATAAAGCGAGAAAGAACATGACCCGAATAAGCCAAATCAGGGAGTCTGACAGCTAAATAGATCAATCGTCCCACTAGACGACGATAGGCCGCAGCATCAGATAACAAAGGACTAGAACCAAGAGCAAGACGATGATTCTGCTCAATAGGGAAACCACTTGGGCTAAGAACCCAACAAACTCCGCCTCGGAGATAATATCCGAGTATATTTCCGTTGACAAAGAAAAATACCGGAGGCACTCCGAGGCTACCTCAATGCCAAGAAAGTACTTTAGAGAACCCAAATCCTTCATCTTAAAACAATCACTCAAATATGCTTTGAAATATGAGAGCACAGCGGAATCATTACGGAAATAATAATGTCATCAACATACACCAAGACATTAATCCGAACATACTTTTGAGTGAAAGTGAATAGACAATAGTCAAGAGAAGGATTGAAGAAAACCATACACTTTCAAGGCAGTAACCAACTTGGCAAACCAACAACCAGGAGCCTGCTTCAAACCATATAATGATTTGCGAAGGCGACATACAAGATTAGGATTTGAGCACGCAAATCTCGGAGGAAGCTTCACATAAACTTCCTCATCCAAATCTCCATGAAGAAAAGCGTTATGAACATCCATCCGGTGAAGCTCCCAATTTTGGAAGGCTGCAATAGCAAGAAAAGTGCACACGGTGGTCATTTTAGCAACAGGAGCAAAAGTTTACGTATAGTCAATACCGCTTCCTAATGATTTCCTAAAACAACCAACCGAGATTTGAGGCGCTCAACCTCACCATTAGACAAATACTTGGTGCGAAACACCCACTAACTACCCAAGGTACGTTTCCCGAGGAGGCAACTCCTCCAAAGTCCAGTGTATCCTCCAAAGCCTCGAATTTCGGCTGCATAGACTGTTGCCACCCCTCACTTCTCATAGCTTCTTTAAAAGACTTTGGTTCAGAAGTAGAAACAACAGCTGCAATAAACTTCAAATAATTTGCAGAAAATTTTGTACAATTTATGTAGTTAGCTATCGGATAAGGAGTACCTGAGGAAGCAGAAGGACGGGAAGTAGAGGGAGATGGACTTTCCGAAGCAACTGCATTAGTAATAAAATCCTTCAATAAGACGGAGGGGATTTTTGCCCTCAAACCACGGCCCAATTTAGCGAGATGTCTCGGCGGTGGGCTCGGATGGAGGCTGGAGGCCCGGGCGGCCCAAAGAAATGGGGGAAGAAAGGGGCGCCGTAGGCGCGCGAGTGAGAGGAGTCCATGGCTGTGGATCGGACGGGCCCAAAGTGGGTTGAGGAGAGGGAATAGTGTTTGGTTTGGGAGAGGTGTGGGCGAAAGCTAAAGGAGAAATGGGAGGAGAAAGAACGGGTGAGGGCGAGGAGTTAGGAGAAGATTCAGTGGTGGGCTGGGCATAGAGAAAATCATTTGTGGGCTGAATAATATCTATAGGTGGGAGTTGGGAGTGGGAAAATTTGTGGTGGAAGGATATGTGGGCTCATATGTGGTGGAGGGATATGTGGGCTCATTTGTGGAAGAAAGGAAAGGAGAATCATGCACAAACTCATCATCAAAGTCAGGGTGCACATATGTATCACAAGGCACCAAACTAGTGGGATCAATATTAACGTCCTCCGAAGACAAGAAAGGAAACACTTCCTCAAAAAATTTGACATCACGAGAAACAAAAAACTCTTTCGTATCCAAATCAAACAACCTCCAACCCTTCTTACCAAATGGGTAGCCCACAAAGACACACTTGCGACTACGACTTGCAAACTTATCCCCTTCAGTCTTATGATTGTGAGCAAAGCAAAGGCAACCAAAGGTACGAATAGCACATAAGCAGGGGAAAAACCAAAGAGAACATCAAATGGAGATTTATTATTTAAGATAGGAGAGGGAGTACGGTTAATCAAGTGAGCAGCTGCAAGAACACTTTCACCCCAAAAAAAATTAGGAAGATGAGCCTGAAACCTTAAAGCCCGCCCCACAGTAAGAATATGTTTATGGTTTCTTTCTACCCGCCCATTTTGTTGAGGAGTAGCAACACACGAGGTTTGGAAAAGAATGCCAGAAGAAGCAAAATACTCAAGCAAACAATTAAATTCAGTGCCATTGTCACTTTGAACGATATTAATTGTTTGAGAAAACTGTCTGTCAACCATGGTGACAAAATTCATAAACATACGAAAGACTTCAGTTTTGTCTTCCATCAAATAAACCCAAACTGGCTCTAAAAAAGTCATCAACAATAGTTAAGAAATAACGGGCCCCACGAGGAAGAAACATGTACGTAAGGACCCCACAAATCACAATGAATTTTAATTTCTCAAATATCCAACTAGCCTTATTATCACTCAAAGGAAATTTGTCTCTAGAATGCTTTGCACGAAAACAAATGTCACATGCTTTATTTAAACTACCCTTATGACCACATAGAGGAGGGAGTAACTTCACCACTTTCTCCGAAGGATGACCCATCCGACGATGCCACAAATCAAAATCCGTGGAAGCACCATTCACTGAAACCATCTGCACTTTATCACCTCCGTTGAAATAGTAAAGTCCATCCTCCCCACGACCGGTTCCAATCAGCTCCCTCATCTGGTCCTGTATAACACACATAGAAGAGTTAAATTGTACAAAGCATTCGCAAATCATTAATCATTAGTCGGTTGAGCAACCGAAAGTAAACTACAAATGAACTGAGGAACAAGAAGAAAATTAGTGAGAGTAATAGTATCAGACAACCGCACAGAGCCTTTTTTACTAGCAATAGCTGTGCTACCATTAGGAAGACCAACAGAACACGGAGTAATAGGCATCAAATCAAACATCAAAGAGATCTCACCAGTGACATGGTGAGTAGCACCACTATCAATAATCCAGGAAGTAGAAGAAAAAGTACCACTTAACCGGTCATCAGAGAGATGAGTAGAACCAAAAATACCGGCAATAGCCTTCCATTGTTTAGGAGTGAATAAGGTGGAGGAGGCCGAAGAAGAACCGGATGCAGCAGCACCCATCATGACAGTGGCGTGTGTGGAGACATTACCACGGCCATGGCCTGCCGAGGGCTTAGAACCACGACCCTTGGGGTCCGAACCATCCGGGTAACCCACCAATTCGAAACACTTGCTCATCTCATGATCGTGTTTCTTGCAATGTGCACATACTAACAAGGACCAGCAGCGAGATACTTCATGCACGACCTTATTACAGAAGGTTAGCAGCAGGACTACGGCCACGGCCAGCAGGGCCACGAACTGCAAATCCGAGAACATCAGGGGCCTTTTCATTGAGGACAGATTTGACCGAACGAACTCGTTCTTCTTGAACAACGAGTTGATATGCCCGGTCTTAGGAAGCAAAGGATCGCTGGATAGAATTTGCGTACGCAAACAACCAAAATAATTCGAGTAAAGACCCGTAAGAAAATCATGAAGACATTGATTTTCACGTCTTTCGGCGTGAAGAGATCCAGCCGAACAAGGAATAGTGCAAGTACATTTAATCAAAGGTTCATGCTTGAATAATTCTTGCCAAAAAACATTTAATTTGCCATAATAGGTGGAAACACTCATCGTTTTTGTTTGTTCACATTTGGCTATAGCGGATTTTAATTGATGAATTCTAGGGCCGTTAATAGTAGCAAATCTAGTTTTTAAATGAGTCCATAATTGATGTGCCTCTCTAAATTTGCTTAACGTACCTTTGACCTCAACATCAATGGTGTTGAGAAGCCATGAAACAATCATAACATTCACGGTGATCCAATCCGGCTCGGTGTATGGCGCTAGAGGTCCGGTGATGGAGCCATCTACGAACCCGAATTTGCGACGAGCCTCAAGAGCGAGTTGAACGTCACTAGCCTAGTCATCATAATTGTTGGAACGCAACCGGGTTGGAGTGATAAAATCACTCGGGCCTGTCGCCTGAACCAAGGAAAAAGGGATGCGTAAGATCAGTTTTTGAGAGGGAAGTCTCCGGCGGTTTATCTTGATCGCCGGCCATGCCTCAAGAGAGAGATAGAGAATAGAGAAAAAAAATTATTTCACTGCTCTGATACCATGATAAGTGTGAGATTAGGGTAAAGCCTGCCTCTTCTCTATTGATAGCACAATATATAACACGTTTATATACTCATTTTTATATGATATATTTGTGTGTTTCCATCATATTTTCTCCATATTTTTAATCTTTTAGAGCTATTATTTTTATATTTCGCTATTGCTCCTCTCGGGTTTGTTTTGTTTTGTTTTTGTAGGATTATGGTGTTTATGGCTAGGATTATTGGAGTTGATTGGAATTTGCACGGAAGTTTGGATGATTGCGGAGCACTCGGACTGATTCATGTCTTTATTTTGCGATGCTTTTGAAGACCTATTGCAATATGGCGTTGGTAACTCATTAATTACCATGCCTAAGAAGCAACAAGTTAGATTTTTGATACCAAGAAAGCACAAAAACAGCATAAACTGCCACCCCTTGGCGGTCTTCTCAAGCATACCGCAAGCCTATGGCAGTCTCCTATTCTAATACTACGTAATCCTAGTTTTGGAGTATTTTAGGAATCCAAATCCTAGTCAAACTCCTTGTATTTTCATAGCATATAAATAGGTTTTAGATAGAAAATTATTCGGGTCGGGATTCATTAAACATCACGTAATATTAGAGAGAAGTTGGGAGTTTTCTTGATTGTTCATGCTACTCTTCATTAGAGGCTATTCTCAAGCCCTTGTTTTCAACATTGAAGTTTGCAATTTCATCAATTCAATTCAAGTACTATTTTCTCTTCTCTATTCTATTATTATTGTTATTATTATTAATCATGCTTTCTCTTAATCTTTATTTTGTTTATGCAATCATCATGTGTGAGTAGTTTTTCTATTCTAGGGTTAGGTTGAACCCTAACATGAATTGATGCACGTTTATTTCCCAATTCCCAAAACCTTGATTAATTTATGATTCATTTATTTTAGGGTTGGTTTTATTATCAATTTATGACTAGAAATAGTATTTATTGAATGTGATTATTTTTGCAACGAAAGTTGATTCTTAATCGAATCTAGAACCCTAATTTAAGATAAAGGAAATTGTCACGAAAGTAGTTGATGGAATTTATTAGGATGTTAGGATGCTATGTTTAAAGTCCTTAATTTGCATGACTCCATGAAAATAGGCACGATTGCATGGTTAAGGAAGCTATTGATTGATCGAAAGAAATCCTTAGTATCATTAGGGCGCGTCTATCCTATGAATTATCTATTAATTAATTAAGGGAAAAGGGATTGTTTGTGGCATTAATTCGTGTTAGTGGGGATACTTAAACCTAGATGTCTTTAGTTCTTGATTCATTCTTAATAATTTCATTTGCTAGTTAATTAGATTAGTTCATCATCACTTATTTTGATTACTTGCTTAGCATTAATCAGAGTTAAATTAACTACTTTGCATCAATTAGTCTCTTGGGATTCGACCCTTACTTGCCCGACTACATTAGTTAGGAGGAATAGTTAGGTTATTTTTGTTAGGTATGCGACACGCCTTTCAAATTTTGGCGCCGTTGCCGGGGACTAACGGTGTTTAAATTAGTTATTTTTTATTTATTTTTGCTAAGTTTTTTCTATTTTTATTTAGTTTGTTGCTTCGGCTATTATTTCTTGTTTATTTGATTTTTTTTTGTTTCTAGTTTTTCTTTATTGCATGCAAACTCGACGTACAGGTCCACAGAATTTGATTCCTCTAGACCTTGAAATCGAAGCCACTGCACGTAAGCAAGGAAGCACAAAGAGACGAAATAAGAATAAGAAGAAAGCAATGGGTGAACAACCAACTAAAACTCTTTGGGAGTATGGTGTACCAGACACTACAACTGGTGCATTATCGAGCATTGTTCGACCGACCGTCACTGCTGCAAATTTCGAACTTAAGCCTCAATTCATCCAGTTCATCTCTAATGATTCATTTGCAGGGTTACCCAATGAATGCCCTGTAAGCCATATTGCGAGTTTCTTGGAGAAATGCGATACAGTGAAAATCAACAATGTGAGTGAGGATGCTATTCGGTTACGCCTTTTTCCTTTCTCTCTTCGAGATAGGGCAAGGGAGTGGTTGAGAGATGAAGGAGTCGGATCTTTTGACACATGGGGAAACTTGCCAAAGCATTCTTGGTGAAGTTTTTGGGGCAAGAAAAGACCGCGAAGGCGAGGAATGAGTTAGCAACCTTTGAGCAACCTGACGACGAATCGTTGTATGAAGCATGGAGAAGGTTTCTACGTTTGCAAAGACAATGCCCTCATCACGGGATTCCTGAATGGATGTTGATACAAACTTTCTACAATGGTTTAACACATGAGTTTCGTATCTACATTGATCTTTGCTTCGGGTGGTTCCCTTATGACTAAGAATCCAATCGAAGCAAAGGAGTTGATTGAGAAGATGGCGGCCAATGACAACTACCATCCAAGTGGCCGGAATCGTGCTAAGAAGGGAGGTAAATATGATGTTGATGCATTAACCACATTGACTAATACTTTGTGCGAGGCACTATCTCACAAGTTTGATCAACTCCAAGTTGGTTCATCTATGATGGTCTCATGTCGGATGTGTGGAGTACAAGGACATGCCGCTATTGAATGTCAAATTAACAATGATGGGATGACAATTGAGCAAGCCAATGCTCTCTATAATTCCAATCCAAAGCGGCCATATGATCCTTATTCTAACACGTACAATGAGGGATGGAAGCATAATCCTGCATTCTCATACAAGAACACTCAAGCACAACTCAATCCACCTCGCAACAACTTTCTTGCACCACCGGGTTTTCAAGCTAGAGCACCATTTAATCAACAATTCAATCAAGGTGTTAATCAACAACCTCCTCCAATTCACCGGAAGAGCAACTTGGAGATTATGATGAAGAACCTTCTAGCCCAACAAAACAACTTCATGGCTCAACAAAGTAAGCAAAATGAGAAGGCCGATAACACAATTCAACAAATTCAAGCTCGGAACAAGCTCTTGGAAAGTCAAATAAGCCAACTTGCCCATCGGGTGGGCCAATCTTCAAAAGCTCCGGGTCATTTTCCGGGTACTATGAACAACCATCTAAGGGCCATATCAATGTTGTGACTTTGAGGAATGGAAAAGAGCTACAAGATCCTCCTTTGAAGGAGCCATCAAAGAGAGTTGTGGAAGAGGTAGCTGAGGCCGAGAAGGTGGTAGAGAATGAGATTGTTGAAGAAGAGAAGAAGGAACCTACTCCTAACCCCATTGAACCCTACAAACCCCGGTCCCATTCCCTGAGAGGTTAGCACATGCAAAGCTAGAGAAAAAGTATGGGATATTTCTTGACATTCTGAAAAAGCTACACATCAACATTCCATTCTTGGATGCTATCTCGGAGATGCCCTCTTACGCTAAGTTCTTGAAGGACATGCTATCAAATAAGAGGAAGATCGAAGAGAATGCTCTTGTTTCATTGACGGTGAGTGTAGTGCTATTTTACGGAATAAGCTTCCTAAGAAGCTAGGGGATCCGGTAGCTACTCTATTCTGTGAAGCTTGGAGATATTGAAATCAAAAAGGCGCTTTGTGATCTTGGAGCAAGTGTTAGTCTAATGCCCTTGTCAATTTGCAAGAAGCTTCAAATGGGTGAACTAAAACCCACACGCATCTCCTTACAATTAGCAGATAGAACTGTAAAGTATCCATTTGGTATCCTTGAAGATGTTCCCCTCCGTGTTGGGAAGTTTTTCATTCCATGTGACTTTGTAGTCATGGAGATGGAGGAAGATGCACAAGTCCCTATCATTCTTGGGAGACCTTTCTTGGCCACTGCTGGAGCCATCATTGACATGAAGAATGAAAAGATTACCTTTGAAGTGGGTAATGACAAGATGGAGTACAATCTCACAAACTCTATGGAAGCTCCTTCTATGGGAGAAACTATGTATAGAGTGGATGCTCTAGATGAGGCTATAGAGGTAAAGGCTGCTAGTCTACAACTTGATGATTCACTACAAACTGTTCTCATGGGAAGTGTTGATGAAGAGGATTGGGAGACTAGGGCGTACAAGAGGCTCTTAGAGGAATCGCGTTCATTACCTAATGACGAGTCTATCAAGGAGGTGTTGACACACGGAGAATCTAAGGAGAGTACTACGCCTCCTGAGGTAGAGTTAAAACCCCTCCCCCAATCTTTGAAATATGCATATTTGGGTCCTAATAAGACCTATCCAGTTATTGTCAATGCTATGCTCGATGACATGCAAATTGAGAAATTGCTCACCATTTTGAGAAAATATAAAAATGTTATAGGGTACAGCATTGATGATATAAAGGGGATTAACCCTTCATTTTGTATGCATAAGGTTATTCTTGAGGACGATCATGCTTCTTCTATTGAACCTCAAAGACGACTTAATCCAAATATGATGGAGGTAGTTAGAAAAGAGGTTCTAAAATTGCTTGATGCTGGTATAATCTACCCTATATCCGATAGTAAGTGGGTTAGCCCAGTACAAGTTGTTCCAAAGAAAGGAGGTATGACCGTTGTTAAGAATGATAAGGGAGAAGAAATTTCCACTAGAACTGTGACAGGGTGGCGCATGTGTATAGATTATAGAAAATTGAATAAAGCCACTCGAAAAGATCACTTTCCTCTCCCTTTCATTGATCTGATGTTGGACAGGTTGGCGAAGCATTCATTTTTCTGTTACTTGGATGGATATTCAGGCTTTTTTAAAATTTCAATCCATCCAAGTGATCAAGAAAAGACTACTTTCACTTGTCCCTATGGCACCTTTGCATATCGAAGGATGCCATTTGGATTATGTAATGCTCCTGCCACCTTTCAAAGGTGTATGATGGCAATTTTCTCAGGTTTGATTGAGAATAGTATGGAGGTTTTTATGGATGATTTCTCTGTCTATGGAACATCTTTTGATGTTTGTCTTGAAAATTTAAAAGGGTGCTTAGCAGATGTCAAGAAGTCAATCTTATTCTCAACTGGGAAAAGTGCCATTTTATGGTACAACAAGAAATTGTTTTGGGTCATGTTGTGTCTCATAGGGCGTTGAAGTCGACAAAGCTAAGGTAGATGTCATTGAGCGATTGCCACCCCTACTTCGTGAAGGCGGTGAGGAGTTTTCTTGGTCATGCGGGGTTTTATCGCCGTTTTATCAAGGATTTCTCTAAAATTGCTCGACCTCTAAGCGAGCTTCTAGGCAAAGATGTTCCCTTTGTTTTCAGCGATGCTTGTCTTGAAGCTTTTAACGAGGTTAAAACAAGCTCTCATATTCGCACCTATAATACAACCACCAGACTAGAATCTACCATTTGAGATTATGTGCGATGCCAGTGATCATGCTATTGGCGCAGTATTGGGCCAAAGAAAGGATGGCAAACTCCATGCCATCTACTACACAAGAAAGACTCTAGATGCGGCCCAAATGAACTACGCTACGGCGAGAAGGAGTTATTGGCGGTGGTGTATTCTATGGAGAAGTTTCGATCCTATCTGGTTGGGTCGAAGGTGATAGTTCATACGGATCATGCGGCATTGAAGTATTTGATGAGTAAAAAGGATGCAAAGCCTCGTTTGATTATTTGGATCCTCTTCTTTGCAAGAATTTGACTTAGAGATAAAGGACAAGAAGGGCGCGAAAACGTTGTTGCTGATCACCTTTCTCGACTTGTCCTTGATGATGAAGATGATAAAGGCCTCCCCATCGATGATTCATTTCCTGACGACCAATTGTTCGCTCTTTTTGTTAAGGAGTCCCCTTGGTATCTTGATATAGCCAATTATTTGGCTAGTGGTACTCATTCCTCATGGTTATTCATCACAACGGAAGAAAAAATTCTTTTGTGAGTTGAAGAAGTACTTTGGGGAGGATCCTTTTCTTTACAAGGGATGTCTTTGATGGAGTTATTAGAAGGTGCATTCCCGAGAATGAGGTAGGCCTTATAATTTCTCATTGCCATGATTCTCCATGTGGAGGACATGCTAAAACCGCTAAGGCTGCGGCAAAGATTCTTCAATGTGGTTTTTATTGGCCAACTCTATTCAAGGATGTTCATACCTATGTTCGGTCTTGTGATCGTTGTCGAAAGGATTGGGAATATCTCTAGGAGGAACGAAATGGCTCTAAATAACATTCTTGAGGTTGAATTGTTTGATGTGTGGGGAGTTGATTTCATGGGTCCTTTCCCTTCATCTTATGGGAATCAGTATATTCTAGTTGTTGTGGACTATGTCTCAAAGTGGGTTGAGGCTATTGCTACTCCTACTAATGATGCTCGTGTGGTTCAAAAGTTCTTTAAGAAAACGATTTTCCCTCGATTTGGAGTGCCACGAGTATTGATTAGTGATGGAGGTACGCATTTTGTCGAAAAGAAGTTTGAAGCTATCTTTGAAGAAATATGGAGTACATCATCGAGTGGGGCTCTCATATCACCCACAAACTAGTGGCCAAGTGGAGATTTCTAACCGAGAGATCAAAACTATCTTAGAGAAGACGGTTGTGAGATCAAGGAAGGATTGGTCTACCAAACTTGATGATGCACTTTGGGCGTACATAACTGCATTCAAAGCACCCATCGGCACAACTCCGTATAGGCTTGTATATGGAAAAGCATGCCATCTCCCCGTTGAATTAGAGCATCGTGCATTTTGGGCAATTAAGAACCTAAATTTTGATTTGCAAGCAGCAGGAGAGAAGAGATTATTACAACTAAATGAGTTAGAAGAACTTCGCCTCGAAGCTTATGAAAACTCAAGGTTGTACAAAGAGAGAACGAAAAGGTGGCATGACAAGCATATCATGAGGCGAGAATTTCATGAAGGAGAGTTGGTATTATTCTTCAACTCTCGATTGAAGCTATTTCTGGCAAACTTCGCTCAAGGTGGTACGGTCCATTCAAAATCCTTAAGGTTTTTCCGTATGGTT
The DNA here is from genome assembly GCA_947646795.1 of Beta lomatogona. NCBI lineage: Eukaryota > Viridiplantae > Streptophyta > Magnoliopsida > Caryophyllales > Amaranthaceae > Beta > Beta lomatogona. The sequence goes on from CANSNZ010000447.1 coordinate 2,477,319, forward strand.
CAGTTGAGATTTGGAGTGAAGCAGCGGCTCTTTTAAGATAAATGGACAACGTCTTAAGCACTACCGAGGAGGCGAACCCATTGAAGGGAAGGCGGTTTACACCCTTTCCGACCCTTATTCAGAGTGACGAGAAAAGGTGGTCAAGCTAGATGACCTTAAACTAGCGCTTCTTGGGAGGCAACCCAAGCTTTCTCTTTCACTTTTCTTATTATTTATCCTTTAAAAAAAAAACAGAAAAAATAACAAAAACCCAAAAATATTCTCATTTACTTATTTTAGTTTGTCTAGCTTAGTCTTAGTTCTTATACTATGTAGACATAGGACCTTAGTTTATTTTGTTTTTAGTGATTCATTAGTTTATATTCTTAGTTAGTCTAATATTGTAGTCTTATTATATGTTTAGTTAGTGTACGTATTAGGCATAGGATTTAGGAATCTAATATTTTCTTTTTTCTTTTTAGAGTATAATCCTTTTGTCTATCTTTTGGTGTGTGTTTGTACAGGTGGAATCTGGCATTATATTGTGCTATTCACGTGAAGTATATGGACTGGAGTTAGTCAACTACTCAACTGCAATGAGCCATCCATCAAATTCGAAGAACAAGCGACAATTCCAGTGGCAACTGCAAACCCATCGCAGCACATACCAGCCAACCGCGACAACATCGCGATCAGCAAGAAAATAAAATAGAAGAGCAGCCACGAAGTCAGTGGCAACTGCGAACCCATCGCGGTTCACCACAACCCACTGCAGTCCCTTTGCAGTTCGACCATACAGCAAAAAAAAAAAAAAAAACAAAGGGAGACAAACGAGAGGAATAGATATAAAACCGAAAACTTACTGAGATTGGAACTCCATTGTTTTTCCTCATGGTGACTGAATCTGGTATTTCAAGGCTGAACCCAATCATCTCTCTCCTTTGTGCTTTTCTTGTAACTGAACTCCGTTGTTGCTCCTTGCTTCAACAATACCCACGAAATTCCCCTGTTCTTGGTCGAAATTCGACTACTGAGTTCGAATTTTCCGCAATAGTTGGCTGTACTTGCGGCCATTCTTGATTACATTCGATGCTCTTCACGCCTCTCTTGAATTAGATTCTTGACTCGATACTTCGAAGAATTTCCTGAATAACTTGCTGCGAATTTGATTGGTTGGGGATTTTGTGCTTGAATTGATTGACGTCAAACCCTATTCCTGCTTGCACCAAAGTTCGAACCCTAAATTCGAATTATTTGGCGAAATTTCACACCAAAGAATTTAGGGTTTGTTCTGCTGCTGGACTATTTGGCAACAATTTGCATGATTTGGGACTATTTAGAGAGTATTTGTGACTGAACTGCTGACATTGGCTAGAATGAACTGTTCTTGGTTGGATGATTTATGCTAGCAGTTTTATGGTTTGAATTGCTCGAGTAGTCGAGTGCAGTGGTTTTGATCGACAATATTGTGTGTGGGCACTGTTTTATTCATTGACAAAGGCTTTGCTGAGTGATCTACACGTTAGGGAGGTTTGGTAGTGCCCTATTTATTTTCTGATGGCGCGCACTCTAAATGCTCGACAAAAGAATATGGCTCCAAGCTCTACTTCTAAGGCCAAATCCATTCCTATGAAAAAGGGTTCTACTTCTAAGAGCAATTCGTCTGCTTCGAAGGGTAGAAAAGCAATCTCTTCCACTGCTAGGGCCAAGAGAAAAGAAGTGGAGATTAACTACTATGACATTGATTTTAATGGTGATGCGAAATTCAAGGAGAAATATGAAAAGCTGTTCAAAAGAGGAGTTCTCGCTACTAAATATTGTGACATTGATGCCTTGACAACTTTGCATATAGAAGATGATGTCCGTTGGCTCTTCAACAACATCGGTTTGGGGAATTTTCTTATGATAAAAACTCCAGCATGCACACGAGCGACACTGGAGTTCCTTAGCTCCTTGAAAGTTCACATGTTTCCTCATCCGTCTAGTGGTACATCTTCAATCACTTTTCGGTTATTCAATAATGACCATACTTGGACTTTGGAGATGCTTAATGATGCGCTTGGTTTGCGAAGTGGTGGGGACAGAGTTACTCCTCAACAATGGCCTGCAACAACACTTTGGCGAATTATTAGTGGAGAGTCTAACTATGACTCGAGCTCGAGCTCCATCAAGTCCACTCGCCACCCCGCTTTGCGCTATACTCTTAAGGTGCTCTCCAACACTATTTTTGGTCGTCAAGAAGGGAGTAAGGTTCGGCAAGATGAGCTCTTCATGCTTCATGCTACACCTATTGACACAGGAGCCTTTCTTATAAACCAACTACAACGCGTAGCCAACAATGTCAATCTTTGGAGGTAAAATTGTGCAAGGAGGGTTTATTACTCGAATTGCAACTTATCTGGGCTATGTTGAACAACTTAAGATCGATGGTTTTGTTGATGGGACTGATCTTTGTTGAAGTCCCTTTTGGTTGGTTTAAGAAGAAGGATGGTACTACTCTTTGGTGTATTCGGAATGATGAGGATGAATTGCCTCCTTCCGAGCAAATGACCTTGAAGAATATGGAAAATTGGTCATTTGATTGTTCTTCGATGAGGACTCGGGGTACCATTATCTATTGAGCCGCCAATTGAGCCGTTTATTCCATCTAGCATATCTGAAGGTGCTAGCCCTTCTTCTACACCGATCGAGAGAGCACTTGACAAACTTGAACAACTTCAAACATCGGTGGATGGAATCATAAACGAGCAGAAGGAAATAAAGCAGCAATTGTCATCTATGTCTGCAATCTTGGAGAGTTTTAGCACTTGGATGCAATCTGGAGGGTTCCCAAACCCTCCATCTTTCCCTCCTCAGTGAGATCTTGTGAGTACCTCTCCCCTTTTTCTTGTGCCTTACTATTGCACTTGTGGCCATTGCAACATTTAAGTGTGGGGGAGGGTCTTATTCATTGTATATAGTAGTTTTGTTTATTTCTCGTTTCTTTTCGGTAGTTTTCTTTAGTTTAGTTTTATATTTTCAAGTCAAATGGCAATTCAAGTGAGATTTTTTGAAAACTATTGTTTTAAATGTTTTGTTATGAATTGACTTGCACTGAATTGATGATAAATAGCATGAAAAGATGGCATAAATCCCTCTTTGATTTGGTTTGTGGCTAGAATGGTCTCCTTTGATATTGACTCGATCGACAATAATAGCTTGAGCACCTTGGTAAGGAATTTGAGCCATATTCGACTGTCGCACGTTATTTCAGTCGTGCCCTTTTCATGTGTGTTAGTTATCCTTCATGTAATTTGAATCTTGGATTTGCTCTCTGCGACTATTTGAGACTTTGTGATGCAACATGGAAGTATGATTGATGTTCTTTCTAGATGTTTAGAGCTTCAACATCTTAGGTCCACAATAAGTTTTTCTTCTTTTTACATTCACTCCTAGGATGAACCAATTTGAGCCTCATGATTCCCTTTTTGATAGCCTTACATTTTACGCCCTAGAGCCTTTTTGTAGGTTTTGTCTTGAAGGTGGATTAATTTGTATGCCCTATGAGTTATTTGAAAAAGAAAAGAAAATATGGAAAAGAGAGATTGGTTGAGAAAAAAAAAGGGGGACATCAATTCATGGAAAACAAAGGAACTTGAAAAAAATGAAAAAAAACAAAAGGGGGAAGAATAAAGAAAAGAAAATATATAATGTAATCCCCAAGTATATGCATTATTTTCTCAATGTAAGTTTTAAGGTTCATGCAAGTTCCTTAGTTTCTGTTCAAAATAAATTGATTGTGAGAGAAGAGAAAAGGGCAAGCTTATATAATGAAGTTTGGAGGATATAAGGTTGGATTGAACCTGACATTTGGAATCTGTAGTGGGATTAAGTTTTCTTTTATTTTGAGCACCACATTTCCAAATAACGTCATCTAACCCATTTAACCAAGCCTACCCTTTTATAGAACTCATGACTTCTGTGTTTGCATCCTAACATTATAAGTGGAGAAAGTCAATTTGCAAATCTAAAGAGGACGGTTACGTGGAGTTGATGTGCTTTATTGCATTTAGGATGAGTGATTCTTATTCTAACCTTATAAACACATGAGTGGCTTTATTGTTTTGTTTTACACAACTAAAGTGAGAAGGTTGCTATTGTACAAGCGAGTCGAGTTTGGGGGAGATGTGTGGTAAGATTGGTTGATCACTGAGGGTGCTAAGTCTTGTTTGTATGGAAAGTTGATTCGTGCTTGTTGGTTTGTAACGCATAAATGATTTCGAAAGAAAATGAATTTTGTTTTTCACGACTATCTTGTTTTGCTATTCGGTTTGGAAATTCATCATTTGGCTTTGTAGGTATGCCTTCTGAAAACCTTCACGAGACCTTACTCGTCCACTAGGGTAGCCTAGGGGTTTAAAGGGCTTGTTGCACGTGCTAAGTGCAATCGTGATTCCTACGACAGTGAGTATAGGTCTTATTGCTTTCTTAGAATAGTTTTTTTTTTTTCTTTTCTCGAGGACGAGCAAAGGTTAAGTGTTGGGGAATTTGATAACACGTTTATATACTCATTTTTATGTGATATATTTGTGTGCTTCCATCATATTTCTCCATATTTTTAATCTTTTAGAGCTATTATTTTTATATTTCGCTATTGCTCCTCTCGGGTTTGTTTTGTTTTGTTTTTGTAGGATTATGATGTTTATGGCTAGGATTATTGGAGTTGATTGGAATTTGCACGGAAGTTTGGATGATTGCGGAGCACTCGGACTGATTCATGTCTTTATTTTGCGATGCTTTTGAAGACCTATTGCAATATGGCGTTGGTAACTCATTAATCACCATGCCTAAGAAGCAACAAGTTAGATTTTTGATACCAAGAAAGCACAAAAACAGCATAAACTGCCACCCCTTGGCGGTCCTCTCAAGCATACCGCAAGCCTATGGCAGTCTCCTATTCTAATACTACGTAATCCTAGTTTTGGAGTATTTTAGGAATCCAAATCCTAGTCAAACTCCTTGTATTTTCATAGCATATAAATAGGTTTTAGATAGACAATTATTTGGGCCGGGATTCATTAAACATCACGTAATATTAGAGAGAAGTTGGGAGTTTTCTTGATTGTTCACGCTACTCTTCATTAGAGGCTATTCTCAAGCCCTTGTTTTCAACATTGAAGTTTGCAATTTCATCAATTCAATTCAAGTACTATTTTCTCTTCTCTATTCTATTATTATTATTATTATTACTTCCTCCGTTTCAAATTACTCGCTACACTTTCCATATAGGGAAGTTTCATATTACTTGCTACACTTTCTTTTTGGGCAATAAACTCTCTCTATCTCTCTCCTCTCACATGGGTCTCTTTTCTTTTTACTCTCTACCTCTCTCTTCTCCAAAAATTGCCTAGGAGTCCGTGAATTGAGAAGTGTAGCGAGTAATTTGAAACGGAGGAAGTATTATTAATCATGCTTTCTCTTAATCTTTATTTTGTTTATGCAATCATCATGTGTGAGTAGTTTTTCTATTCTAGGGTTAGGTTGAACCCTAACATGAATTGATGCACGTTTATTTCCCAATTCCCAAAACCTTGATTAATTTATGATTCATTTATTTTAGTGTTGGTTTTATTATCAATTTATGACTAGAAATAGTATTTATTGAATGTGATTATTTTTGCAACGAAAGTTGATTCTTAATCGAATCTAGAACCCTAATTTAAGATAAAGGAAATTGTCACGAAAGTAGTTGATGGAATTTATTAGGATGCTAGGATGCTATGTTTAAAGTCCTTAATTTGCATGACTCCATGAAAATAGGCACGATTGCATGGTTAAGGAAGCTATTGATTGATCGAAAGAAATCCTTAGTATCATTAGGGCGCGTCTATCCTATGAATTATCTATTAATTAATTAAGGGAAAAGGGATTGTTTGTGGCATTAATTCGTGTTAGTGGGGATACTTAAACCTAGATGTCTTTAGTTCTTGATTCATTCTTAATAATTTCATTTGCTAGTTAATTAGATTAGTTCATCATCACTTATTTTGATTACTTAGAGTCAAATTAACTACTTTGCATCAATTAGTCTCTTGGGATTCGACCCTTACTTGCCCGACTACATTAGTTAGGAGGAATAGTTAGGTTATTTTTGTTAGGTATGCGACACGCCTTTCTATATATATATATGTTACACACAAAAGGAAACTATGCATACAAAGGACTCTATAAATATGGAAACATATCCTAACATATTGTCTCTTAACAATTATCGGGTTTTTTCACTTTGTTGAAGTACTTCTCCCTAAACTCCATGTTACTTAAATCCGCAAACCGATTCAAACCGACCGTAAACCCGGTTCTATTCGAGTTCGTTTCAACAACATACTTGACATGTGCTTGAAGTTCTCGAAACGTTTCGACGTTTCGCCTTCGTGATCGTACACCTTTCCATGTTTTTCCCTCCATTGCTGGAAAAGCTGAGCCACTATATTCTCATAATGTAATACTCCCTCCGTCCCAGAAAGATCTGAACACTTATTGGGACATGTAGTTTAAGGTGATAAGTTGTGGTGTGGTTATCAAATGTTATTTTATTTAAAAAGTAGATGTGATAGGAGTTGGTGGGGTATTTTTTATTAGAGGAGAGAGAAAGTTGGGTAACTTTTTATTGATAAAAGGTGGAGTGTGGGCCAAAGATGTGTAAAAGAAATAATATATTAATGGTGGGACCATGCCAAAAATGGAAGTGTTCAAACTAATTTGGGACAAACATAAAAGGAAAGTGTTCAGACTATTCTGGGACAGAGGTAGTAAGTCTTCTAGTTCATACCCGGTTATGGAGTACTGACCCGGAAATATGGTAAGATGGAGAATATGAAGAGAGAATAATGGATTTGTATAACTTGGCCCTTGGGTACTCATTTGGCAAAAAATGGGTTGAATAGTTGGATTATTATGGTTTGATTATAGGTTTTTTTGGATAAGTTTATATTATATGTTCATTATGATATGAATGTTGGGATTATGTCCTGAAATTTTGAGCTAGCTACCAGTCGGTGAGATGGACCTAAGGTGCAACTGTCCATAGACAAAATTAGAGGTACTTCGTGTTAAATTTGCAAAGTGCTTTTCACGTTGGTTTTTTCTTTTTGCTTGGTTTTCAAAGACAAAAATCTTATGAGTAGTAGTTTTTTTTTTCCACTAATTGAATGGTAGATATAGAAGAAGAGCTAACGGTTAAAATCTACTGATCATAGGTAGAGAGGACGAGAGTGATATTACACAAACCTAATGCTATGACAATACTCGTTTACATATACTTTCTCCGTTTTAAAATTGTTGCACCATTTGGCATTTGGTTACTATTCATCAACGGTCAACCAACCTTGACAAACTTTCTCTCACTATTATATAAGAAAAAAGTTAGTCAAGTGGGATCTTGTGAAATTCGTTTGAATACGAGGATTTCAAATATATATATTTTTTTTTAATTTTTACTTATACGCAATTAGAGATGTTAACACTAAAAAAGCGTATCGCCGGTGAAAAAGCAAATGGTGCAACTATCTTGAAACGGAAGAAGTATTAGTGTATTACATAAAGAATTTCTATATAGAATATTGTGAGAGAATTTTTATCATATTTTCTAATAGATAATTCTATAATTACAAATAGCCACATAGCTACCGGCCAAAAGGGTGGTAGCATCCCCTAGATCAAAATGAGAACTAGGGTTCTAAGGGAAGAGAAGATAAATAAGGAACCATAATGTTTAATTTTTACTACCTCTCTTCTTTCATCTTTATATTTTGTGAAATGTTCCTCTCTTCTTTTTGTCAAGCCTTAGGATTCATGTGATGCATGACCTAATATATTAAAAAAAAATGTAAGTATATTTCTAAATTTGAAACTCTAACATTGATGATTATAGGATTTTTTGTCAAAAACCACCTTATAATTTTCTTTTTTTGCGAAAACAAACCTTAAACACAATTTTTTTTGCGAGAACAAACCTTATCCCTTATTCCGATCATTGATCTAAGGTTCTGGCATTCGCCATGTCATGTGCAAGGCAAGTGACTTTTTAAACCCAACAAAATACATGACATGGTCAATGCCGGAACCTTGGATGTTTTTATGATATCCTTGTTAGATGTGAGATCAAATAAGGGAACCGGATATACCACTCCAAGGCACGGAAACTACGCTTTCCTATTAGTTTAATTTCGCCCCTCTAGGATCATCGGGTTAACATGAAATAACTAATGAGATACAATGGAGAAAACAATTCACAAGATGATCTTCTATGTGAATCAACAAGAACTTTGTGTTTTAAGTTTGTGAAGAACACTAGAAAGAAAGTAGCAAGTTTTCTCTCAAGCAAAGCAAGTCAATTGGAATCTCAAAAACTAATTTTTTCTCTCCTCTCGTATGAATGACAAGGGTCATATATCAAATTCCCTCTTGATTAGAGCTGTTACAGCATTGATCTCCCTTTAATCCCTTGATTAAGAATACTTAATCATCATTAAACGGATAACGTATGCAATACAACGGTTATAAACCGTCCACACAAAATTTCACGCCCCAAGTCAGAATACACGTCGCAACCCGCGATACAGATCGCGAGTCACGAAAGGGCGCTGGTCTCGACCCGCGACGGCCTCCTGGTCGCGACCCGCGACCAGCCTTCTGACTTGCTTGATTGATTCACGTGATTTTGCGCATTCTAATCTTAGCATACTAGACCTCCTCATCTTCTAGTATATAACCATATGAGCTTATAAAACCCATTACCCTATAAATGTTCCAACAATCCTCCTCCCATTTATAGGGTAACGTTGAAAAGTTTTCAACTTGCTATAAATCACAAACAAAACATGCTCATGCATCATGGAAATATCTTACGATTGAATCTCCTATTAGTAAAAGTAACTTTACAACAATTTCGATCAATATGATAGACAAAGCTTTGAATCATATAACCACTACAAATCATTGAAGATACTAATAAACATAAGCATAAACTTAGTTCTTAACCTCCGACACCTATGAAGCCTTGGTGTCCATATCCATTCATAAGCGTTCCAAGTCAAGCCTTTGACTTGGTGAAGCGGCCAAACCTCTAGCTTATATAGGTAAATCTTTACGCACATGCTCCTACAATTGAGCACTTATCAAAGACTTATTAAGAAACTTAATTCAACCTCTTATCATTGTAGTAACAAGCACCAACCTCGGGATGTAAATAATACAAGTGCTTCCAACCTTTAAGAAAAGTACTATCCTCATTGAATTTGAGATCTAACGTTGTATTAGACATCAAATTGAGTTTTCCTTAGCTAAAGGTTGATCAATAGGCTTAAGACCCATCCCTTTGTTCATTTTGTTCACTAGTTCCCTTGACAACGGTTTAGTAAACGTATCCGCCAAGTTCAAACTAGACCGAACAAAATTAATAGTTATACAACTATTCCTTATCATTTCACGCACATAGCTATGTCTAACTCCAATGTGCCTTGACTTGCCATTGTAGACTTCACTATAAGCTTTAGCTATGGTTGATGCACTATCACAATGCATAGCCAGAGGTGACATAGGTTTGACCCACAAGTCAACCTCACTCAACACATTCCTTAGCCATTCCGCTTCTTGGCAACAAGATGCCAATGCAATGAAGTCCGATGCCATAGTGGAATCCGTTATACATGTTTGCTTCTTGGATGCCCATGAAATATCACCTCCTCCAAGAAGAAACACCCATCCACTTGTGGATGAATAATCTTCCTTGTTGGAAATCCAACTAGCATCCGAGTAACCTTCTAGAATAGAAGGTTCTCCTTTGTAAGTTATGACATAATCCAAGGTTTTATTCAAATACCTTAACACTCTTCTCAATGCTTGCCAATGCAACATACTAGGATTACTAGTATATCTACTGAGTTTACCAATAGCAAAAGTTATATCCGGCCGAGTGCTAGTCATAACATACATCAAGCTTCCAATTAAGCTTGCATACTCCAATTGTGAAATAGGAGTACCACTACTCGGAACCAAGTGAACACTAGGATCCATCGGAGTAGCAAAATGAGTCGAATTAGATTCATTAAACCTCTTAATCACTTTCTCAATGTAATGAGATTGTGATAAAGAAATTGACCCTTTACCTCTCATTATTCTAATACCTAGAATAACATCCGCTTCACCCAAATCTTTCATGGAGAAGCTAGAAGAGAGAAAGACTTTGGTTTTTTCCACTTGTTCCAAATCAGTCTCAAAGATAAGTATATTATCAACATCTAAGCAAATTATAACTCCATTACCGTTATTATCAAATTTACTATATACACACTTATCGGACTGGTTTATTTTGAACCCACTAGACAAAATGACCTCATCAAATCTTTGATGCCATTGCTTAGGTGCTTGTTTAAGACCATACAAAGATCGAACTAATTTGCAAACCTTAGTCCCTTGACCTTTGACCACAAAACCTTCAGGTTGATTCATGTACACTTCCTCCTCCAATTCACCATTAAGGAAGACAGTTTTGACATCCATTTGGTGAATTACTAGACCATGAATCGCAACCAATGCTATCAAAGTCTAATGGTAGCTATTCTAGCAACCGGAGCATAAGTGTCAAAATAATCGATACCATATCTTAGCCTAAAACCTTGGACCACTAACCGGGCCTTATGTTTTAGTATGGTTCCATCGATCTTCCTTTTCCTTACGAAAATCCACTTACAACCTAAAGGTTTGCATCCGGGAGGTAAATTAGCTAAAATCCAAGTATGATTTCCAATTATTGAATCATTTCATCATTCACTGCCTCTTTCCAGAAAGCAGAATCATGAGACTTCATAGCCTCATCAAAGGTCCTAGGATCCTCCTCCATATTGTAACAATATGAAATTTGAGTCACAATAGACTTCCTTGACCCTTCAACTAAATATAGTTGAAAATCCGGTCCAAAAGATTTCTCTTTTCTAATTCTTTTACTTTTCCTAATTTCCGGTGTTGTAGTATCATGATCATTGTTAATGTCATCCACAACATTGGAACTAGTACTAGGTATCATGTCCTTTGGTCTTGGAATCGATGAGAATCTAGTCTCATCAAATATTGCATCCCTTGACTCTATCACAGAATGGATAGAGACAACATCATTTGGCTCAATGACATAAAACCTATAGGCTTTACTATGTACCGCATAGCCTATAAAAATGCAATCAATTCCTTTTTCACCTAAAGTTTTCCTTTTAGGTTCCGTCAATTTGACAATTGCCCTACAACCCCATACCTTAAGGTAATTGAGATTAGGCTTTTTGTTACAAAGTTCATAAGGGGTAGTCTTATTCCTCTTATTAGGAATTCGATTTAATATATAACATGTAGTTAAAATTGCATCACCCCAAAAACCGTCATTTAGACCCGAATTAGAAAGCATGGTGTTAACCATTTCTTTTAGAATCCTATTTTTCCTTTCCGCTATACCATTACTTTGAGGTGAGTATGGAGCGGTTGTTTCATGAATTACACCAATGGAACTAAAATAGCTAGGATTATAGTATTCACCACCCCTATCCGTCCGAAGTCTTTTAACTTTTTCATTAAGTTGAAGTTCCACTTCGGTCTTAAAAATCTTAAACTTTTCTAGTGCTTCATCTTTAGTAAATAATAAATATATGTAACAAAACCTTGAATAATCATCAATAAAAGTCACAATATATTTTTTATTTCCCAAAGAAGGTGAACTATGAAAGTCACACAAGTCATTATACACCAATTCAAGTAATACCGTTTGTCTAGTCACACTAGGATAAGGATTCTTTGTAATCTTATTTAGCATGCATGTCTTACACTTCTCTAACTTTAAATCGAAAGAAGGTATTAAATCTAGCTTAGACATGTCATATAATCTACGATAGTTTACATGACATAAACGATTGTGCCATAGAGAAGAAACATCAAGCATGTAAATAGAACTAGTATCAATTGCATTATTAATGCTAAATTTAAACATCCCATTACAATAAAATCCTTGTCCAACAAAAATACCACCCTTGGAAACAATAAACTTATCCGATTCAAATACAACTTTAAAACCAAATTTATTCAAAAGACCCCCCGACACAAGATTCTTCCTAACTTCCGGTACATAAACAACATCCCGGAGAGTTAAAGTCTTTCCCGAGGTTAACAACAATTCTACTTGGCCTATGCCCTTGGCCTTTACCGTAGAATCATTCCCCATATACAAGATTGGACCATCATCCAATTCTTCCAAAGACTTGAAGAAGTGCTTATTATTGCACACATGTCTAGCTAGAGGCCTCCGAATCTATCCACCAAGAATCATCAACCTGCACAAACATAATTTCAGAAATCATAGCCACAAAATTCATTTCTTCAATTACATTTTCATGTGCAACTTTACCTTGGTTTTGAACAACACTAGGTTGTCCATTCTTTGTCTTCTTCTTCTTAGAAGGACAATCCCTCTTGAGATGAGGTCCATTGCATACCCAACAAGTGAGGGTCTTCCTCTTCTTGTTTGCAAAGTTGGTTTTAGAGTTGTTATTGTTGGATTTCTTGGTCCCACTAGACCCACCAACCTCTACCATATTCACGGTAGACTTAGGAATACTAGTAGTGTATCCTTAACCCCATCTTGAGCCCGGATACCCTCTTCAATACGAAGATGAGTTCCTAATTTCTCCATGGACATATCTTCCTTCCTATGTTTCAAGGAATGCTTAGTTTCTTTCCAAGAATGTGGTAATTTATCAATGATTCAGGCTACGGCAATAGCCTCATCCATTATCATACCATGTTATCTAATTTGGTTCAAAATATGATGAACTTCATGAAATTGCTCTATAATTGGCCGATCATTAGTCATTTTAAATGAATTAAAATTACTAACAAGAAATTTCTCACTTGAAGCATCTTCCGAAATATACTTGGCCTCAAGAGTATCCCAAAGTTCCTTTGCACTCTCCACATTTTGGTAAAGGTCAAAGGGTCGGTAAGAGAGTTGAGGATGTGACCCCGGCAAATGTAGTCATCATTCTCCCACTTTGTTCTCTTCCTTGTAGTCTCCACGGACTCTTCCTCTCCATCTTTCGGGAATGGTGGCATGGGTGTTGATAGAACATACACCACATTCAAAGTTGTCAACAAGAAGTGCATCTTCTTTTGCCATCTTCGATAACCCACCCCCTCAAACTTGTCCAACTTTTGGGAGTTCATAGTCATGTCCTTGAGTGATTGAGCCATATCCAAAAAGAAAGAAATTAAACTAATAGATTGTTAGATGTGAGATCAAATAAGGGAACTGGATATACACGATCTTCTATGTGAATCAACAAGAACTTTGTGTTTTAAGTTTGTGAAGAACACTAGAAAGAAAGTAGCAAGTTTTCTCTCAAGCAAAGCAAGTCAATTGGAATCTCAAAAACTGGTTTTTTCTCTCCTCTCATATGAATGACAAGGGTCATATATCAAATTCCCTCTTGATTAGAGTTATTACAGCATTGGTCTCCCTTTAATCCCCTGATTAAGAATACTTAATCATCATTAAACGGATAACGTATGCAATACAACGGTTATAAACCGTCCACACAAAATTTCACGCCCCAAGTCAGAATACACGTCGCGACCCGCGATACAGATCGCGAGTCGCGAAAGGGCGCTGGTCGCGACTCGCGACTGCCTCTTGGTCGCGACCCGCAACCAGCCTCCTGACTTGGTTGATTGATTCACGTGATTTTGCACATTCTAATCTTAGCATACTAGACCTCCTCCTCTTCTAGTATATAACCATATGAGTTTATAAAACCCATTACCCTATAAATGTTCCAATAATCCTTCATGAAAAAAAGGCCACCGTAAGAAATTAATATTTGCCACGAATTTGTCCACATCAGCAGATGACATTTATGGTTAATTATTATGGATATAGTCACATACTCTATATTCCTAATATGCACATATATATTTAAAGCAATTTTTCACTTTTCAAAATTAGTTATGGGATATTTCTAAGTTATAATTTATAAATTCTGACATGGATATTTATAAATTGGTATTTCATTTTTAAAAAAAGGAACAGTAATTTTTTTTTGATATTACGAGAGCAGTGAAACTAGAAAGAGGATGAAGAAGAAAGGGTGGAGATGTGGAGTGGTGGTTGGGGCGAAGGGGGAAGGGGGCGCGGTGGTGGGCAGCGATAAAGTGAGAGTAGAGGGGGAGGGGTGACGGGGGGAAGGGGGAGGGGAGACGGGGGGGAGGGGAGAAGGGGAAGGGGCGGGGGGTGCCTCGTGGGGATGAGGAGGTTGGACTGCCTGCGAGGGTAGGGTGGGGTTAGGGGGTCGCTGCGAGGGTGGGGTGGGGTTGGGGGTCGCTGCGGAGTGGGGGTAGGGTTGGGTGGATGTTTCTTTGTGGGTGGAAATGTGGGATCGGGTGAGGGGGCTGGCTGGGGTGGGGGTGTAGTAATGGTGGCTAGGTGGTGGTGGCTATGGAGGAAAATATTATTGAAGTAAATTGTAAATTGTTGAAGTAAATTGTTATATTTTTTCATGGATTATAAATCTAATTTCTAATATTATAAAGTTTTATTTTAGAAATTGTAATTGATATTTTTGTATATCATATCAAATTTAATATAAAAAACATTAATTTCAGAATTTATAAAGTATAATTTAGGAAATTATCTATAACTAATTTTAAAAAGTCAAAACTGCTTTATTTGACTTTATCTATAGTATTTAGCCATAAAGAGCATACCGCTGACGTGTACAAATGCTTGGCTCACATTAAAGTATTATGGTAGCCTTTTTCTTAAGAAGGCTATTGTAAAATTTTCACGGAACCTTGGATCAGTGATCGGAATGAGGGCATAAGGTTTGTTCTCGTAAGAAAATTTGTATTTAAGGTTTTTTTTCGCAAAAGAAAATTATATAAGGTGGTTTCTCACAAATTTCATGTTTTATAAGGTGGTTTTTGACATAAAATCCATGATTATAATATCGATAATAGTTATCAAATAACTTCTACAATAATAATTTTATCCAATAAAATGTTCCTTAAAATGACAGGAACGAGAAGATGCATGTGCAACTTATAGATATGAATATACCTTAAGAGATCATTATATGCATATATATATAATAGGATTTTTTGATTTTAATAATGCAACCTTTTAGCCATTCGCAACGAATAAGCTAACCTTTTAGTTATTCCTAAATAATGCAACTTTTTACAAAAAATTCTCTGAATGGGTAAAAACCGGATGCAACCTGATAAACAGGTTGCCCGGGACACTTGTCACGATTTCATTGGTTAGTTTTTAATTTTTGTTGAATTAAAAAAAAAATCTCTCTCTTCTTTATCTCCCTCCACCCGAACTCTTCCCAACCCCACCCCCTCCCTCCCCCCCTTGATCTCCCCCCACAACCCCCACCACCGCCACCACCGGACCATCTTCATCACTCACAATCCTAACAACCACCTTCACCACCACTCACAATCCTAACAACCACCTTCACAACCCCAAATCACCACCACCAAATTCGACCACCAAATCGAACCCCACCCTTAGCTATTTAGCCTTAGGGCCGGCCTCAAACCACCGACAACCCGCAACCACCTTCACAACCCCAAATCGACGACAACCCGCAACCACCTTCACAACCTCAAATCGACGACAACCAAGCAACCACCTTCACAACCCCAAATCGAACCCCACCAAAATCGACCACCAAATCGAACCACGACCTAGGCCGGCCTTGTGCAACCAAGCAGCCTTGCGCCGCTTCACCACCATCAACCAACCAGCAGCCTTGCGCCCTAACTTCGCCCCACCTGCGCTCTCCCTCTTCTTTTTTCTTCGCCTCGGTACACAACCACTCGACGAGGCACGAGAACCACAATCGAACACCAACGAAATTTCGACCTCCATGTTTAAATGCTTGGTGGTGGTCGATTTGGTGGTTGCGGCGATGGAGAAAAGTTATGAGGCCGGCGAGAGTGAGGAGGGGGAGGCGCGGGGGAGATCGGTGGGGGCTGGGGGGTGAGGGTGGGGTTGGGGGAGGGGCCGGGGGTGAAGGTTGGGGGTCAAAAAAAATTTTAACCTGTTTCACGGGTTACCAAGTCAATCCGACTTGTTGTATGAATTTTTTGTTAAAGGTTGCATTATTTAGGAATAACTAGAATATTAGCTTATTCGTTGCGAATGGCTAAAAGGTTGCATTATTAAAATCAAAAAATCCTATATAATATAGGTATATACGTAAGAATCAAGGTTGGTCTTGTTGGTTGAAGGCCCTCCTTCCAGCCTTTTGACAAAGATTTCAATTTCCCTACCACTTGTGCGAGGGATATTCATTTTTCCTCATTATAAAAAAAAAGTTGGTAACTGACCCTGGATTTCGAGGCCTCAACCAGTGCTTCTATCGATTGGACTCTAATAAGGAATAGTTCAATTTGGTTGAGTCCCGCCCAATATTGATCGATCAGTTCGTTCTATTTTTTGATGAACAAGCTGTTGCCATTTTAAAACTGCCGTGAAGCTTTGATCTAATAGCGCAGCTAGAAGTTTATAGCAAACCACTGCCTGAATGACTGCTTGAGTCCATACATGGACTTTCAAGAAGTGTATATAATAGTAACTGATGGGATTAACCTTCGGTTGGCTCTTTTCATATGAAGATAATGGTGTTCAGATATCTATGTGATTTTATGAAAAGGCTTCTTATTTTAATTGGACAATGCTGTCATACACTCGTACATACTCTCCACATTGGAAAAAAATTAAGTATAGGTAGTTTGAAAAATCCAATCATGGATAAATTTATAACTATTATAGAAAAAGCTTTAATTTGGAAAACTTGATATGTAAAACAATTGTTTTTTGGATTAAGACAGTACATAGAGTAGTCACTTTTTAAAGAGTCAAAGACTATGTTATTTAATCAAAATTGATATAATAAATCTTTGTTGTCTCTCAAAAGTTACTCATGTGATTTCCTAGACCACACCATTTACTTTTATTGCTTGATTTGTGAGGTATTTAGAGATGTGACAAGCAAAAAGCTAAGATACAAAAGAAGTATATCAAAAATAGCTATAACTAACATATGTTTGTTAATTCCTATATTGAAGTTGTTCGTTATTGTTGATCCAACTAGCATAGAAAGAATATAGTATTAATATTGTAATATATTAATATAGGTAAGATCAAAGTTCTACTTGTCTTTAATAATAAAATAAATAAAGCCCTAACATATTTAAGTTTACACTTCACCAAAAACAAAAAGTGAGCCAAAGGTCCACTGTAATTTGCCAAAACTACAATAGCGATCAAAATTCTACGTAGTTAGAAAAAAAGTAATAATAGTAAATAAAATAATAGAAACTAAACTATAATACGCTCAGCAACACGAGCCAAAGACTTAAAATCAAGCCCTACCATAGTATCAACAAAATAACGAGTATCCTCCTCATTACTATCTTTAGGTACATCTACCTTATACGTCTCCGTAACAATTGTCCTCCTTCCCGCTCTTAAGAGGGAAATGGTACCTTGGTAATTAACGAGGCGGTGACTACGATCACTACCAACGAGGCTAAACACCATGACGTACAACTCGTCGTTAAGCACATCGAGCCGCTCAACGCTTGTGGTCGCTGGGAACCCAGTGGAATGGGTTATATTACGGAAGGATCCTAGAGTGTTTGAGGAAGAGCGAGAAGAAGATGATCTAATAAACATCTTGTATGCTTTGGGGTTGTGGAATTGACGAATTATCGACCATACTACTTCAAGTGGTGCGTTTATTGATTGTTCTACGCTAAAACGGCACTTCATTGAAGGTATGAAAAGATTTAGGCTATGTTCTTTTCAATTTATTTAAGCACTCTAGTGCTTATTTCAGATTTGATCGATCGGATCGGATCGGATCGACGGAAAAATCGGATCGGATCGAAAAAATCGGATCGATCGATCGGATCGAAAAGTTCGGATCGGATCGATCGAAAAGAAATAGTATATTGCACGAGTTGGGTAAATCAGAAAAGTTCAGATCAGATCAGACCAGATCAGAAAAGTTCAGATCAGATCAGACCAGATCGACAGATCGGATCGTCGGATCCAGGCCAGGATCGGATCCAGGCCAGATCAGATCAGATCAGACCAGATCAGATCAGATCAGAAAAATTCAGATCAGACCAGACGAAAAGAACATAGCCTTATTGGTTTTGATGGTGCGGCTAATTCGGGAATAATTATGGTCATATGATGCTACTTTTTTTTGTTTGATTTGTGGTCCTAAGGTTTGTGTAACAAAACAAGGAGTGCTACTTTTGATTAAAATTGGGACGATATGTGTTGCATTTATAGTTACAAGACTGATCTACTAGGAGACCAATATGTAGCGATTATAGACATTGCGGTGCATATATGTATATTATAGTCCGATTTGCGAGATCGTCTCGGTACCCTAAATTTATATATTAATGGAGCAATAACTTAAAAGCATCCCTGTTTCATAAAGTACATTGTAGTGGAGTAGAAGTATATATGAAGCTGCTAATGTATCAAGTTGGTGAGAATGAAAGAGTCATGGAAGATAATTGAAAATAGTCTTTATCTCATCTAAGATCAAATGCACCAAAAATTTGGATAATACAACACTGGCAGATGTTTTAACATTTGAGATTAGAGTTTTATCAAGCTAGCCAACTAGCCAAGTGATGATGAGCTTGATAGGCATATAACAAATATATGTAGATCTGATATGGAACACGTTGCTTGTTACATAGTACTCCTCATATTGGTACCAAACAAAACATATGTGTTTGCATTTGGTACAAAAAAAGGTTATATTAATAAGGAAAAATATCAATGCTACTCAAACCTCTTTAAATTCTACCAGGTACCATTATCACTTGCAAGAGGTTTGCATACCATGAAAGTTTTTTTAGTTTTAATGTGTACTAAATGCTCTATATGTAAGAGCATTCATTACCAATCTGGGAAAGAGTTGGAGTGCATTATTATACAAGCGGATTACCGATAATATGGGGAGACTTGGAGTGCATTTGTTGTACATTTGGGTGTATCATACACATAGTACACCAAAGACTATTTTTCGCTCATTTGAAACTCTTACTATTGAGTAAATTTGTATATTTGGAGATTTCAAATGAGCAATGGCGTACATAAAAATATCTTTATATATACTAGCCACATTTCTCACTGTATACCTAGGTATATGATAAAATAGTATCAGAATTGATATCAAGTAAAACCTCTTTCTCGCCATATGATTGCGTAGTTTCGGATTTGGGCAATATGCATATGCTGAGATGAAGAATTATTAATTGGTTTAAAAGTGGATAGATGCCATACGAGTGAGGTCATGTGGACTATCTCCTCAAGAGTCGTGGGAATCAATATTTTAGGGCAACTCCACCGGTTTGCGGAAATAGGTGGAAGACAGCATTGATACGTTGCTAGAACACTGACCACAAATAGAACAATTGCGATTTCGCAGCATTTCTTGATTAATAGTTTAAAGTACTAAACGATACCCTTTACGTTTTTGCTTTTTGTACTGTAGGTCTTATTTATATTGAATTGAATTGGACTAAATCGAATTGAATAACATTATACAATTCAACTGAAATGAAATGAATTGTATTGAACTAAATATATAATAATATTTATAATTGGTAGTGGGGAAAACAAGTTCCGGATAAATAACAATATCTATTACAGATTTACAGGTAGAAACTAGAAAGATATATAGAAGTATAAACAAACAACTCTCGCAGCTTCAAAAAAAAAAGAGTTTGTAATGTTAAATAATCTATATCCGAGTTCGGATCCTTTAGAGTTTTAATAAAACTTTACAAGGTAGAGTTGTATCTAAACCATATATTTTAAGATCAAGAGTTCATATTGGTGGAAGGAGAATATTAGGGGGTGGATTTTGATGAGAAAAAATAGGGGGGATTTTGGAAAGATAATATATGAACCATTGATTTTTTATTCAATGGTTGATATTGCTCAAACTCTACCTTATAGAGTTATTTTAGAACTCTAGAAGATCCAAACACTCTATATCCATAAAACATGTGACGTACTATAGATAATGAATAAATAGGAATTAAAATTATTTTGATTGTCATTTCAAAAGTAATAAGTATTTTTGGTATTAAAAGATATTCCCCAACAAATACTACTAATTCTGCATCAAAATCCAATCATGCTTGGTAATGCAAGGGATGCTATGGAAAAGTTACTGAAGAGTGTGAATATCTTTGGCATTGGAAACGCTATAACGTCCATTTCGTTGAGATAAACGAGACGTATTCTATTGTAACTAGTTCCCACTTAGAACATAAAGTGTACGTAGCACCAATAAATCCATGAGAAATCATTTGTAGAATGGCTCCATTATTGAGTCCCATGTCGGTTATAGAACTGATTCCTACAATTATGAAACCTATTTGAGATACAGAATAATAAGCTATTGTTCTTTCTAAATTACATTGTCTGGGAGATGCATGTTTGAAGTTGCATAGATTATCTGGATTGTGCCTATTATCATCAACCAAGGGAAAAATGTTGAATAAGATAAGGTAATGATTTCATGTGGCTATGTTCTTTTCGTCTGCGTCCGATCGAATTTTTCGATCCGATCGATGCGGTATGGTCCGATCGATCTAACGACCAACTATTCCGGATCCGATCCGAACTTTTTCGATCGTCCGATCTGAATTGAACTTTTCTGATCTGGTCTGATCTGATCTGAACTTTTCTGATCTGGTCTGATCTGATCTGAACTTTTCTGATTTACCCAACCCGTGCAATCTGCTATTTCTTTTCTGATGATCTGATTTGAATTTTTCTGATCTGATCTGATTTTTTCTGATCTGATCTGATCTAATTTTTTCTGATCTGATCAAAACTTTTCTGATCTGATCAAATCTGAAATAAGCACTAGAGTGCTTAAATAAGTTGAAAAGAACATAGCCTTAATTTGAACCAATTCATATATGCTCCCATTATTAATAACACTCTGCCTAGAAGCATAATATGCTTCTCCATGGGTATCTGTTAGAGATACGAGATATAATCAGTATCGGAAAATATATATACGAGATTTATTATTTTCTTAATAATATCAATATGGAAAATATATCATACATATATTTTCCGATACTGATTATATCTCGTATCTCTAACAGTATCTCGTAGCCTTGTATGTAAAGGTATGATCAATAATTTTTTTAAAAAAATAATAAAAATCCAATACAAAATATCATTTATAATGCCACGTGATATGATATATTCATTAGCTAATGTTTCCAAATTTAATGTTGGTTCATTTTTTTTTTTTTTGATAGTTTGCTATTTTGTTATTATTAGAAGATGGCCAAAAACACCAGGATATTACACAGTTTTTCGCATAGAAGCCATACTATACCAGGCTAATGGGAGCCTTCTAACTATAGAAATGATCTTTTAGACTAAAAGCTATACTGCCATGGCCCATGAGTCTACTAGAGAGATGAATTAGAGCCAAGCTACGAAGTCAGCATCACGAACCAGTCCTCTTTTGCCAAAGAGTCAGCAACCACATTTGAAGCCCAACCTTTGTGGATAAAAGAGATGTTCTTCCAGATCCTCCTTGCATTTCTGATGAAGTTTAGTTGAAAGTTTAGATTCCAAGGGCCCCCATTATCTTCATTACACCACTTCACCGCATTTGTTGAATCAGACTCAATTACAATAAGATGAGATTGAGTGTATTCAGAATGTAATGAAATCTGAGTTGCTCGAAAAATGGCGATGACTTCCGCTGAATTTATTTCAATGGGTGGAATAGGACATGAAAATAGGCACTTGAATTCTCCCTTGTTGTTTCTCAAAACTCCTCCAATTGCCGAGCGGGATTGATTGGAGTTAACCGAAGCATCCACATTCCATTTAAAGGAATTTTTCGATGGAAGTTCCCATATACTTTCCAGCTCTTTGAGACCGGATCGGAGATGATTATTGGGGCTGCTGATCCAGTTCAGACATTGAGGACAACGAATGATTTCTTCTGGAGTGTAGGGAAAATAATCGCCCCATCCTTTAATCCACCAAGCGAGGCGAATTAAAATGAGATCTTGGATTTGGCTTTCTGAACATGATTTGGTAGTGAATATTCTAGCGTTTCGTTCCTTCCATAAACTCCAACCAATGACAAAGAAACTGGCCTTCCATATCTTTTTAAAAACGTTCCATTTTTGCTGACATTCCATTGTTTATAGGCTTCATTTATGGATGATGGAGCAATCCATGTTGAGTTCCAAAGGTTTATCCACCACATCCAAATCCTCCAAGCAAAGTGACATTGAAGGAGAAGATGATCTACAGATTCAGAGCTTAACTCGTAAAAGGGGCATTTATCTTCTAAAGAAGGGATGATATTGAGTCTTGCAAGCTTTGCTCTAGTATTAGTTTACCCCAACAAGCAAGCCATATGAAGATTTCGATGCCGGGGGGGAGGGAACTAAGCCACGTCATATGTAGTTGAATGAATCAAATTAAACAGAGGGGTTGGGTTGGATTTTGCTAACTCATGAGTGACGGATTTTACTGAAAAAATTCCCGATTTGTTTGGGGCCCAGACGAATTCATCTTGTGATTCTGGAGATAAGATGACATAGCTGAGAAGTAGTTGAAGATGTCACGAATTAGAAGATTTCTATTCCATGAAAAATTCCAGCACCACGAAAAACCATTCCAATAACCTATGGAGTTTATTGAGGCCTGCTTGTTTGTAGTGATGGAGAATAATCTTTGGAAGATGATTTTGAGAGGGGCTGATTCGATACAGGTATCTAACCAGAAAAATGTCTCCATTCCATTGCCCACTTGTTTCCTTATTCCATCTTTTATCAACTGATTTGACGAAGGATTCTTCATAATTGCGCTGCACAACTGCTTCCATGGACCCCCCCACTCGGAATTTCCAGATTTGCAATGGTGATGTTCTCGGTGTATTTGTATTTGCATTGCACTACCTTCCTCCATACTGCATCTGGCTCTATAAAAAATTGCCAAATCCATTTACAAAGCAATCCCAAGTTTTGAAGTAGGTTGCCCACAGCAAGGCCCCCAAGATTTTTAGGGAGTTCAATGATCTTCCAAGCAATCAAAGGCATCGCTTTATTTTCATTCGAACCACTCCATATTTAATGTTGGTTCATTGGAACCATATAAATCAACACTCATAACTCTATATTAATAGAAACTAGTGTGTAGCTCGGGCAATGCCCCGAGTTTTTACTTCGAATAATACTTCTAAGTTTTGAGCTTATATTTATTCCAGATTAGTTTGTTATATATTTTTATGTTCCAAGCTATATATATATTTATGTGGAGTAAAACACACATCTAATAGTTGGTTGAGATGGTAAGACTTTTACTTTACAACGTATTATTGGTCGCATGTTTGAATCTAACTATACAATTTTTTGTAGTACGTATTCCTTGTTAAGTATTTTTTTTTTATAAAGGTAAGGAAAAAGAAGGTTAGGAGACCCCGCACGAGGGGAGCTTCAACCTTATCATTTACAAGGATAGAGTGAAGAGCTGAGTTAGTACAATTTTGAATACAAAATCTCGAATCTATGAGATGACCAATATTGGCAATCCAATCTGCTGCTTTGTTTGCTTCCCAGTATACATGTCGAATAGTCCAAGAAGAAAAGGAGCGGAGAGAAGTCTGATATCCTGAATGATGTGAGTGATCTGCCAACGGGGGGACCAGATGCCTTTGATGGAGTTGATAACCATGAGATTATCGCCTTCGATGTGGAGATGAGTAATTGCATTCTGAATAGCTAGTCGGACTCCATGCTGAAGGGTCGTAGCTTCGGCCACCGAAACTGAAGATGTACCAAGGTTTAAGGCTGCGGCTTTGACTAGGTTGGCGTCGAATCTCTAATGATAAAACCTGTTGTTGCTGAAGAATCACGAACGGAACCGTCGAAGTTGAGTTTGAAAAATTGGAATGTTGTTAAGTATATGACATGGCATGTTTCTAGTTAAGGGGGGGGAGGGGGGGTTCCACATGGCAACAAATATTTTTTTAGGAATACCTTTTAATAAATTAGTATAGATGGTGACCCTCACCCTATAGTATACGAAATAATAGTAGCACGGTGAAGACTTTTCTCCACCCTACTCCACCCCACCCTACCTTACCCTACCTAGGGGTGCTAATCGAGCAAGTCCATCGCGAGCAGGTTTGTGCTCGACTCGACTCGACTCGGAAAGTCGAAAACCCTGCTCGACTCGACTTAAAAACTCGTTAAACTCGCCAAGCTCTTGCTTGGCTCGTGTTCGTTATTTCTTTTGCAGCTCGACTCAAGCTCGGTTAGCTCGGCTCGACTACTCGAATATCATTTTTTTTTCAATTTGTTAATTACTAGTTTATGAAGTATGATCATGGATGCATGGACCATGAGGTGAATTTTAATGGGGCTTGGTAACTTGGACCTTATTTCTCAGAAATTAAAACTTTTATATTATATAAAATAAATTCTTAGAAAAATATATAAGAAAAAATTATCGAGCTTCTCGCAAGCTTAACGAGTCGAGCAGGACCCTACACAGCTCGTGCTCGTTAAGGTCTCAAGCCTAGTCGAGTTCGAGCGGAGCCAACTCGAGTCGAGTTTTTATTGAGCGTTGACCGAGTCGAGCTCGAGTTGCTCGCGAGCTGCTCGATTTGATTAGCACCCCTAACCCTACCCCTACCCCTACCCCACCATAGGTAGGAGTGTGGATTTTCAAATCTCGGATCTGATTCGATCTGGAAATCAGGGTATCCAGAAATTCGGATCGGAAAAAGCGATCCGAATCCAATTTTGAAAATCCGAAAACCGAATTTTTCGGATCGGTATCTGATCCAATATCTTTTTAAAAAAAAAAACTAAAACAAGTTGACACTTGATTAATCTTTCTCCATTTTTATCCGATCCGAAAATCTGAATATGGTTCCATGATTTATCTAACTAAAGCTCATTTCAATACAATGAAATAAAGTAAATTTCAAAATTTTGGATTATCCAAAATCTAAAAAAACCCAATCCATAACCGATTCGATTTTTTTGGGATATCCGATCTGGATTATCTGAAACTTAAAAACCGAATCGGATATCTGAAATTTCGGATCGGGTCGACGTATAAGCGGATCGAGACGTGCGAATCATTTTTTTTGCACACCCTTAACCCCAGCTTATCCCATCCCATCCTATGGACAAAGGTAAAAATGAATAATTTTTTATCCTTGTGTTGTAAAGAAAAAAAATTAGAAAAGGTCTTGGGACGAAAATGATCATATTTGGCCAATGTACATTGCTAACATCAAGATCTCAATTCTCAAGTAATTGGCCAATATAGCCCTGTGTCACAAACATAAACTATTTGACTAAAAATGGTACTAATACATAATAATCATTGAAATCAAGGATACAACTTATATTTAATCTCAAAATATATAATAGGTTGTTAATTATATAGAGTTGTTCTGATTATTACAATTATTCAGACTGATATAATAGAATATTTTATGCGTGGTAGATTATGTATATTAAACTCCCCTGATCAAAGTCAATGCCCTTGATCATATATTTATAATTCAGAAACTAATATTAATCATAAATGTGTTACGAAACCCATTAAGAATATAATTTTGTTTTAAAATATATCCACAAACTATTCTATTTTAGCGCACACAATATGTAAACAACACTACAATATAGAAATAAGTATATCATGTTTGACTTCTACTCACGTTTAATTAGCTCGTTAAACCCAAATGTAAGATAAAAACCCAAAAACCATATACATAAAAAAAATAAAATAAAAGAAAACAAGAAAACAGAAGGTTATCAGATCAATTTTTCAAATGTGTAAAACCTAAATGTAAGATAAAATCCAAAAATCATATACTTCCTCCGTTCCATTTTAAATGAAACGTAGGGCCTTGGCACGGGGATTTAGAATAGGAGAGAGATAGAGAGAAAAAAAAGAAGGGATCCATGTGATGAGGAGAGAGATAGAGAGAAGTGAATACCAAATAAGGTAACGTTTCACTTATTTTGAAAGGCCTAAAATAGTAAGTGTTTCATTTAAAATGGAACGGATGAAGTACATAAAAAAAATTAAAAACTAAAAGAATACAAGAAAACAAAGGGTTATCAGACCATTATTTCAAATGTACTGTAAAACTATGAGTTCTTACCTGATCACTATTGGAATGGGTTATGAATGTCTTCACTAGCTTCAGTATCTTGATGATTATGAGTGACATCATCCGACTGAGTTATGGGAGCTCTCTGGCGTTGTTGTCACATGTAGTACTCATAAGTGTAACGAACGGCGCAGGTTTAAGCTCCTTTTTATTTCAGTGATGAATTTAGCGGGGAATGGCCCAAAGGGGAGATATCAAAGCCCAAAGGGGAAGTGGGGTTTGGCGGTGGTTCTTGAACCACCTCCTCAGACACAGTCTTCTCTCCCTTCCTCTTCAAATTCTCCAGTGTTTTGTGTGTTGCTCAAACACTCAACTCCCACACTCAGTTTTTCCTTTTTTTTGTTTGTTTTTTCATTTTGGCCGAGTATATCTCAGTCCACTCTCTCTTTCTTTTTTTCTGGCGGAACTTAAAAACGTATAAAGCGGTGCAGTTCAATCATAGAACATCTGTAAAATTAAAGGTTTTGGATTTCCATCATACCAGATTGTCCTCCACATTTTGTAAGGTTAGTAGGCGAAAGCAAAATTGAAATCGCAAGTATGTACAGTTAGAGTAGGTAAAGACCTTGATTAGACCTGAATTTGAAACCATAGGATTGGACCAAAAAATTTGGTCCGATCTTCAATCCGTGAAAAACCGCAAAATTTTGTTATTTTATTTTTTAAAAAACTAGAGGTTTGGAAAATGATGTTAATATTGATGTGGCGATCATCACGGTGTCGGCTCGGGTTCTTATCTTGAGCAGTGGCGGATCCAGGATTTTGAATGAGGGGTAGCGTAATATTGCGATATAATCAATTACAAAAAAAAATATAAACTATATTAATTAAGTGCTTGTTTATTCCGACTTCCGTCATCAGGAGTAGTTTTTCTATGAAGTTAGTATTTGCATGACATTATTTCCTAGGAGAGCCTGAGCCTCGTGTCTTTGCCAACCAAACAACACACCTTCTTGGCTTCTTCTATTTCCTAGAAAATTTCACTTTGCATGATTTCCCTAACTACCCAAAAAGAAACCTACATTTGAAAAGTTACAAAATTATCTTCTCTTTCATTTTGTGTCCATTTAATATCACTCTCTTTTCTTCTCTTCACAATTCATATATATATAAAATCTAATTAGAATCTTGAACAAACATTACATTTTCATCTTATTGTTCTAATTGTCATATCTCAATTAGTAACTTATACATATAACACAAATATACAAAAAATTCACAATTCACAACATTCTTGCCTATAATTTCACAAATTTGGGTTCTTTCCTTTTTTTCCACTCTTCAAATGCAAAAGCAATAACTAATTTTTTCCTCAACCAGTAATCATACATTTACGATTTAAAAGTAATTGCCTTTTAGAAATTACAATGATCAGACCATAAAAAAAAAAAAAATTACAATGATCTCATTAAGGATATGTGGTCAGTTCACTTTTCTGTTAATGGGAAAATAGACTTGTCTTACTTATTTCTAGCTATCCATCAGATTAGTCTTGGATATTCTAGAAATATAATTGTATGATTGTATCTAGCATTAGTAATACTATATGCCAATGTATTTGCAATTCTAATTCATTCATCTATTAATACATTTCTCTTTCTGCTATCCATCAAATTACTCTTTCTTAGTTACATGTTTTCTTCTCTTTCCTTACTTCCAAGCTTTAACGAAGCTTTAATTAACAATGGAGTCTTCCTCCATAAATTGACATCTTTAACATCTCATTTCTTTATTTCCCTCTCTGTTCTCGGCCCAATTTGTGAAAAGTTGGTAGGAAAGTTATTTAAATTTTATCTTGGGGGATTGTAGCTAAATCCCCCTTCTCTATCTTGGGAGAAAATTGTAATCTTTTATTGAAATTAGTTCATGGGTTTTGCTTAATTTGTTGGAATTGGGGTTAAAAAAATTGGGCATTTTGTTAGTATAGGGACTGGAACAAAAATTTGAAGATTGAAGGCGGAAGGAGCTAAGGAGCAGGAGTCGGAGGAGAGGAAGAAGAAGCAAGTGCCATACTTCTCTTCCTTTTTTTTTTTTTTTTTTTTGAAAAAAACAGGGGTAGCAGGTGCTACCCCTTGTGACTGAGTGGCTCCGCCACTGATCTTGAGGTATGATGTTAGACAATGCATTCAACGTCATTTGTCAATTTAAACCAAATTGAGTTCTTTTATGCATGTTGGCTAGCTTAATTAGTAAAGTTCTGCA
Organism: Beta lomatogona; assembly: GCA_947646795.1. Taxonomy (NCBI): domain Eukaryota; kingdom Viridiplantae; phylum Streptophyta; class Magnoliopsida; order Caryophyllales; family Amaranthaceae; genus Beta; species Beta lomatogona. Next base: position 2,505,806 of record CANSNZ010000447.1, read on the forward strand.
AAGAATGGTATCGAATATGGAAATGGGACAGGTTGATCTGAAGAAAAATATGGGCATGAGGCACATAGGATACGACACGGCACAAAAACACCGTGTGCTAGGTTGTGGGTCATGCTTTTGCTTTATTTTTCGATAGGAAATGTTTCGGCACGAAAAACCTAAGCCTGACAAAATCATTATATATACACCTAAACACCAAACGATCCGGCAAGACGAGCCTATAGATTGTGTCGTGCCTAAGTCTTGATTATGGGTCTGACCAGCATGACACAATCAAGCACTAGACCACCATGACATAATCAAGCACTAGACCAGCATATAGTGTCATGACATATCAAAGCCCAATGGGGAAGTGGGGGGTTAAAAAAATAAAAACCCATAGTAAAGTCGCCGCACTCGTACCCTAAATCCTTCCATCTTCTCTCTCTTCACCTCACAAAACCCTAATATGGCCGGTTTAGCTCGGATGATTGGACAAAATCGCCCTCCTCCTACTCGGACTCCTCCTGCTGCCGGTTTGGCGGTGGTTCTTGAACCATCTCCTCCGACGCAGTTTTCTCTCTCTTCCTCTTCAAATCCTCCGGCAATTTGTGTGTTGCTCCAGTGTTCTTTAGAGATGAAATTAAGATATCAGTTTCTGCAATGACTAAGTTGATGAGCCTTCAACCACCAGAGAATGAGATTGCTACTAAGTTTAACACTGGAACCAGCGCATCATCATATCGCCATGTTTTGCGGTGACTGATGAGACTGAAGTCAATGGAATGGATATTCACCAAGGTACAAGCATTCAAGAACGAGTATCGTAGTTTGACGGACGACGGTTTTGTGAAGTTTTTCTAAGATTTTTTTGTTATTATAATCATGTGCTGTCCTAAGATGATTATATTCAAAGGGTCAAATGCACAAGACCATTATATGTCAACCAACATATCACCAAGCTTCTAGATAGAGTAGCTAAAGTGGTGATGAATAACTGAAAGTCCATCAATTTCCTATTATTATTATTATTATTATTATTATTATTATTATTATTATTATTATTATTATTATTATTTATATCATTGTTATTATTATTATTATTATTATCATTTTTTATATCATCGTTATTATTAAATTTTATAATAATAATAATAATTCTGTTATATTGATCTTATTATTATATTTATTATTATCATTTTTTAATATTATTAATATTACCGTTTTATTCGTGTTATTATTATTATTTGTTATAGAACTATTATATTATTAATTATTATTATTATTATTATTATTATTATTATTATTATTATTATTATTATATAAGTGATGTTAACTTAACTTAACTGAAAAATAAGTCAAATAAAAAAGAAAGCCTTAGACAAATTTATATATGAGTTTATTACTTGAACAAGTGAATGGTGTGAGGAATTGATTATTGTGTATCATATAATTTGTCTGTTCACATATAACTACTATATCTGTATTTCTTTTTAATCTACACAACGTGACTTTCACGCTTGTCAATGTAGAGCTACGACCATCAATTTTTTTTACTATGAACGAGTAAAAATTATAAAAAGTTGATATTTGAAAATTTTAAGTTAAGATAAATTTAACAAAATCTCACATACTATATTTTTCCGTGACTATAAATCACAAATTATAGTCAAAGTTAAGTATGTGAACAGTGCCAAAGTACAAAGTGAATAGCTATTAATTAGAAATAGAGGTAATATTATGATAGCTACTCTCCTCGATTATTAATTTATTTTGGGAAATTCTCACTGGTAGGCTCTTATTCTTGAGAATTCCCAATGGTAGATTCAACTTTTTTATCTTCCCATTGCTAGGTCTCAATTTTCCTAATTTATCCAAATGTAGCATTAAATGAGGCTTAACGTTAATTTCATGTTTAATTTTAAAACTTCTGTTAAGTTTTGCCTGACCCCTACTAACCATGATTTATTTAGGTCAAAAAGTAGGTTAATATTAATCTTTATGATGAATCCTGACAAATTTTAGTATACTGTTAGTAGTATGCATACTCTTCATGTGCTTTTCTGATAAAGTGAAAGATTCACTATTCTTTGACTTCTGAAATATATAATGCATACCCAAGGGAAAAAAAATTACACAATGATGGAGTAAGAAGATGAATTTGCCAAGTTTTTTAAAAAAATAGAATAAGGAAGGTGAGTGACAGTCACAAGGCAACGCATTCCATAATGAGAAGAGGAGGTTAGGCTAGAGGGAAAGTGAAATTAGAATTGGAGGGAAAAAATTTTGTTAGTCAGTTAAAAGTCTAGACCTAAATAAATCATGGTTAGAAAGTAATTTAAAATGTTTGGAGAAATTGTGTTTATTTTTTACTACTAATAGTTCAACGTTATTTTACGTTCTTTTTTTAATGTCGACTCCCACATCTGCTTTTGATAATAAGCTTAGTTCTTTGACCTCATGAAAAGAATAATAACAACAATCTAATACTCCCTCCGTCCCATAATATAGTGCTTACTTCTTTTTTTGCACGGGAATTGAGGAGAGTGGAGGGAGTAGTAGGATCTCAAAAAACAATATTAATAAAGTACTTTTGTCTTGGAACTACTCCTTAGTTTTGTTTTCCTTTTAAAAAAATCAAAAAACAATAAATGTTCCTTGGAATGGTGTAAAGTAATAAATAGAGGCACACATTTTTTTAAAAAAAAGTAAGGTATTTTGGAAAATTTGTGTAAAGATTGAGGATAATTTAGTCAAAATAAATTGATAAAAATAAAACAGGCACAACATTTTGGGACACCCAAAAAGGAATGTAAGCACTATATTATGGGACGGATGGAGTATTATGCATTCTTGTTAAATATTTCCTCTGTTTTTTTAGTTGACTCATTTCCTTTGGGCACCCTTGCCAATCCTTGTTTTGAACATTTATATCTTTAATTATCAATAAGCAAAAATTACAAAAAAGTTGATATTTGAAAAATATACATTGAGAAACGGATCTAGCAAGATCCAACATAACTATATTTTTCCTTGAGTACAAAGCACGATAAATAGTCAAAGTCATGTATGTGAATACTGTCAAAAGTCAAAATGGGTTATCTAAAAAAATGGAGAAAGTGTGGGCTTAGAATGCACCCATCATAAGGAGGGAGAGTCCACTTCACAACACTAAAATATGGAATCACATGAGAACCTCCCCAAAAGTTAGCCTAAAGGGAGGAGAGCCCATAATCCTAAATAAATCCCACATCGGCCCCCGATGACCGATGTGGGACTCAAGTCCCGCCCATACCTTGCAAAGGTACCGTAACATCGTCTAAATGATCGAGACGGTCTTATCCAAGACTTTCTTTTCTTTTTTTTTGGTGTGTAAATGAGTGACTAAACGCATTGATGTAGACGGGATTAATTCGGGGTCTCAAGTACAACCCTACAAGGCTTTGTGACTATATATATATAAATATTTTTCTGATCATATTAAACCAATAAATATATTTATAATTCATATATTTCCTTCGTTCTTTGTTAATCACTACATGTAAAGGGAGACACACATGTTAACATATTACGGGTCTATTTTCTCCAACTTATTTTCTATTATTCGGTTCGGTTCGGTTCAATTCGGTTCGATTCGATTCGGTTCGGTTCCTAAATTATCATCATTACTATTAATTAGTTATAATTTAATTCGGTTGATTCAATTCGAGTTCGGTTCAATTACATTCGGTTCGGTTCGGTTCGGTTGTTTTATGCGAAGAGAAGCGCCCTAAGGAATGGAAGATAGGAAGAGAGATATAAATAGATAAAAAGAGGGATCCATGTGATGAGAGGAAAGATAGAAATAATATATTACCGAAAATAGATATGTACCAATTAATATAAAACTTTAAATAAGGAAATATAGCGATCAATAAAGAACGGAAAAAGTATATACTACTCCCTCCGTCCCAAAATATAGTTCTCATTTTCATTTTCGAGTGTCCCAAAATATAGTTCATATTTCATATTTAGTTCCACATTTTTCCGTAATTTGTCTAGAAAAACCGTGTCCCATCATTTATTTGCTTCTTGAATTTTGTTTTTTGCTTTGTTTATTCAACCCAAGTGTTACAATTAATGATTTTTCACCAATTATTCTCCATTCTATCTCCTAAAATCATCTTTTCCCATACAACATTTATTTAAATAAACAAAAAATCTTTACTATCCCTCTTAGATTCTACTTGCATAAATTACCGTGAAAAAAAGAAGTGAAAACTATATTTTGGGACTGAGGGAGTCTATTATAATAAATAATTTTCAATTTTCAATTTCAGATTGTAATTAATATTCTTTAGGATTTTATTCTTTACTTCTTAAAACTGTCTGGGCAATGCTAGGCTCGTGATGTGCCAAGAGCAAATTAAATATAAGCCACGGATATAGATGATATGAGCAAGTCTCATGGACCCTCCCTCCACACCTCACATGGTTTCCACTAATTGCTGCCATATGCATTTTGCATCACTTGGTTAATGGGTAGGCCCGTTTTATGACAAGACATTAGCCAAGATAGCAAGCACAATCAGTCTAAAATTATAGTGAAGACATTAAGAGGAAATAGGCTATCATTAGATACCATTTTCAAAGTAGAAATAGTAATAGATAAAATCGAATGACATATGTAGTCCTTAGGGTTGCAAATAAACATTGAATACATATTCCAAAATAGTATTAATTGAACAATTTATCACATAATCACGCATCAATCGACATAATTAATGCTTATTATTTATTGCATAATATTTTCGAGTTTTAGTTTCTTATATGCAACCCTTATCATTTCGGTCACAATTTTTTTTACAAAAAACTATGAGCTAAAAGTATAAAAAAGTTCATAATTTGAAAATATAAATTGAGATAAATTCAACATCTTAATTACTAATATTTGAATTTGCTCATATTAGTACAAAATATTCATTCATATTACTACATGAATTAATGTAAAAATCACAATGCACTAGAAAACAAATTGAGGAAATACTATTTACCAACTTTTGTACAAACAACTAATACTTCTAGTCTTTGCTCCAAAAAAAAGCTACCTGATGACCAGGTTTTTGTTTAGGTACAGTTACTTACTAATTGCCAACCTAGTAGTTCTATCCAATGACCTTTTCTAGCTTTCCCTCCTTTCATGAAAGAATATACAAAAAATTGAAAATCACAGTGATTCCGAACTAGCCCTTAGTTGATGAGTTGAATTTCGATGTCTTTATATTTACTCCTAATGGTTATCAATAGTTGATTATTTCTGATGAATTTGCGATATTGGACCGGATGGTCCCTCCTATGTATTGGCCATTAAATGAATATGGAATTATTGACATCTTTTCAAATCATTTAGTACTACCGACTTCTTACTTCTTCTGCATGAAATGAGTATATAAGGTCTCCTCTTCATGTCATCATCTAGGTTTTAAATTCTACCAATAACTCTGCTGAATATTCCAAATTTGTGTTTATAATATATATATATATATATATATATATAAATTCTTTCTGTATTGTTTGTTTGTAGGTCTCATTTTCTTTTCCACAGATAGTCAAATATCAAGATATACACGCGGCTTTTATAAGAAATAAAAATCAATGAACTAAGACGAACGAAATGCATTCTAAGAATAAAGGTGGGACAAACATAATATATTGAGGTGGGAGAATATCAGTAATAATATTAACGCATAATGGTTATTCATGCATGACAGTATTGATTCATGAGTATAAGATACTTTTTTTTTTTTATTTGGGTATTAGATGGCGAACTTAGGCTCCAGTTTAGTTGGGTATAAAACATTTTCGGTGTAAAATGATTTTCATGAAAAACAATTTACAATGGAAAACACAATTCCAAAATTAGTTTTCCGTTGTTTGGTTCCGTGTAAGAAAAATGATGAAACGAAAAGGAAAATGAAAGGGAGAGTAAGAAGGTAGTGAGAGGAGCGTACAAGAGAGATAAGGAAAGGAAGAAAAAAGTTTTCCCTTCATATTGAAGGGAAAATGATTTTCCATTATTTGGGAGAGCAATTTTCTTTCCTACGGAAAATTGTTTTTACACTCCTTTGCAAACCAAAAAAATACAAAATTGAAAATAGCGGAAAACAGGTTTTCCAAATAAATGTCTTACGCCCTACCAAATGGAGCCTCAATCGTCAACTTTTATAGCAAGTAAATCATAGGAGTTCAAAACATAAATCTTTTTATTATTATAGGTAATTGATATGGCAATTTGTTTAGATCGGTTGAAACAGTTTACACCTTAAAATTGTGTCAAAATTTGGATATTATAAGTGGTAATAAATAATAGAACCTTAATCTCCTAACCGACCATCATAGTGAATAGCAGGTAATTGTCTAATAATGTTGATATCACCTTTGATTCTAGAGCATGCGGGATAGAGTAGTCGAACTTCACCCTCTTCCAATAGGGATCCTCAATTCACCCCTATCTACTTGTATGGCAATGCAACTTACCTATCTAAAATTAAGAAAAGTAAGATTGACCATATATAGTAGTGACATTAAACCACAATTTTACCTTGAATCCAATGGAAAAATAAATAAGAAATAAAAGGGAAAAAGTTCCAAACATCATTAGGTGCCTCATTGAGTCTAATGGTATCAAAGTCCACCTCCCACAGAAGATACTAGGGTCCAAAACCTTAGGGTAATTTTTTCTAGGTGCAAGTGAGGGTTGTTTATAATTTGGGCCTTAGGCTCCCAAGGGGCTTCCTTAAACCTAATCAAAAATTTAGTCGGTAAAATCATTACGGAATTGTTACCGTAGACATGGCCCACGATTATAGATTAGTTGTGTGGGTAAGTGTTTAATGTAGGTGTTCAATATAGTAAGTTATTGGATACGTGGCCTTTACATATATGTAGGTGTATCTACACTAAAAATGTATTTTTTCCATTTGTTTATTTCAATCTCTTTCAAATGAGCAGTGAGAAATTTTGTTCTTGATTGTAGGTAGAATTGTGCAATTAGGTCAGATTCGATTTATCAAGCTTCATATATCATCAAACTTTATTTAGATTCTAATTTTCTAAATTGGATTCCGGTTTTTTGTTCTTCGGATTAGCTCCAACTTGAATTGGAATTATTCTATGAGATTATGTGGATCCCTATTTTATTATCTCCGATATACTCATTTAAATACATTAATACTCATATCTTTTTCAAACTGATACCATGAAAATTACAAAATGAGTACCAATTGAAAGCATTATTTATCATAAACTTTTTTGCATGATGCAGAAGTGCATCGATAATTCCATTCATTCCAACATATATTTTTCATTTCTCTAATACACAAAATTTTGAGAATTAGCTAGTGGTGACTGGTGAGTCCTTTATGATTTCTTTTTATAGTAAACAATCATTGTTATGACTTTCAAGAATAATGTGTGGACTCAATGAGATGGAGTCAATTGAGAAATACAAATATTATTACATTATGGGATCCTACTCAATTAAAAAAAGAGAATTTTGGTTGAGAAAATCTTTAAAGAGAATGAGAAGTTTATTATAGGACGAGTGGATATATTCTAATTATTACTTTCTTCATTCTCTTTTATTCTCAAATTAGGAAGAATAAAAGAGAATATAGGGAGTGCTTGATTTTTAATTAAGAAGGCATAGTTACCCTACTATTCCTTCTGTTTTTCGAAGATGTACATGCTATCTGTTTTTGTCCCTTTTTTGAAAATTTACTCACTATATTTTATTCTTCTTTTAGCGGAAGATTATAATACTTAAATCATATTTGACTCACACTTTTTCTCTTTTATGTTATTTATCTCCTTTACAATATAATAAAAAATATTGTCTCTCTCCTTAATAAATAAATTAAATATATTAAGTGGATCCAAATTTTCATACTTTCTCTAATTTGCCTTAAAGTATATATTTATAATAATCAAGTATATTTTCAAATGGAGTATAAGATAATAAGTACTTCTTCTATTCTTTGTTAATTGCAAGATTTGAGTTTTTCACACTTGTCAAAGCACAACTTTAACCATTAATATTTTTAATTTATTATTTTATAAAAATTTATAATAAGTTGACATATTGAAGTATATATCGAGACGAATCTAATAAGACCCCACATGACTATATTTTCCGTATGTAAAAATCACAAATAATGGTAATAGGGTTATACTCCCTCCGTCCCATGATATAAGTCCTGTTTCCTTATAAGGTGTTCCAAAATATAAGTCCTATTTTTATTTTCAATCAATATATGCCCAAAATTGTCTCATGAAAATAATTTAATTCCCAAAATGTACTCATAATTTCAGCTTCCAATGCACCATTATTAATGACAAAATGGAATCTTTTACCCCATTGAACTTCTCTACATATTAAACCATGCAACATTAAATGTTCAGGTTTTATTTAAGCAATATGTAATCAAATAGTTTTTATAGAGTAATAATGAGGTGCAATAATAGTAATCAAATTTAAGCAATATATGGGTCAAAGCTGAGGGAGGTTTATCTTGTAGGATGAAGTAGGGTAAATGTATATGTACTAAAATCCTGGATGTGAAGTGCAAGCTAAAAGAACAAGCACCAATAACACTAGTTTTGGTGGTTACAAAGAGTCAAAACACTTCAAAAACCTAAGAGGCTATTATCCCTTTGAGAATTGAGATAAAGTAGAAAAGAGATCGATTCATCAAAGCTCACTTTTCAATGAAAGGCACAACCCACATGATCTTGCTTGAGCTTATTGAATTATCTTTCCACCCAAACCAAACCAAAACAAAACAAATAAAATCAAAGAAAACGTAAACAACCCGATTCGCTCAATCACGCCTATTTTCTTCACTTGACTTGTTTCTACAGTTCTACCAAATTCCAAGGATAACATTCCAAAGAAACCTTGTATTATCATCATATCTTATTTTTTAGGGTGCAATGCATCAACATATGAATATACAACTGTATATGAAAAAAGAACTTTTAAGTAGAACAACTCTCTTTATATATATCAGCATAACATATTATTTTGGTGTAAAAAAGTGACTAAGGATATGATGTAAACAAGATCCGATTATAAGTTTTGAGTATCATCTGTCCATTTCTAAAAGACTTTACCCATTAAACTAGATGACATTCACATCAACGTCAACCTATAAATATGTAACTTTATATGGAAAAAGAACTTTTAAGTAAACCAACCCTCTATATTTATCTAACTTCACATACACAATATAAAAGCTATGTTCAGATCAGGACCCATGTAAAAGTATTATCCCTTCCAACGACCATTGCCTGGCTGTCAATCATTATTTGACACGTGTATGCTAATCTTGTGCATTTGATGAACTCATCACAAACATAAGAAACATAATGGTATAATTCTGTTGTGTTGTACTCAAACTTATTTGGTTGTCCCAATCATGGCAAAGATCAATGACTTTGCTCATCCATGGCCACTAGTTCGGAAATGATACTTCTACCTTTTTTGTTAACTAAAATCAATTCATTAATTTAAATTCACACGTACTTATATTTTCTTATAGTAAAATCAGTTTATTGATATAAAGTCATATGTTATTTACAAGAGAAATTTGAACTTTAACAAATACTCCTTGGAATTTGGTAGAACTGTAGCTGCGTGGTACCTGACAATTGTAGGAAGTCCTTTGTAAGGTAAAACTGATAAGGTAGAATTGTAGCTGCGTGGTACTAGTTTAACAAAAGTTCTCTCTATCTCTCTTCTATCGAGGGAGGCGACAACCGATATGCAGCTGCCAGGACCAGGGCTAGGATATTGGAGGCCCTGTGCGTATTCTTAAAAAAGGGGCCCTAAATTTTTTTTTGACAAGAAGATGTTTTTTTATTAACTAAAAATACTTCACTCATGTCATGGTGGAGATGGTCAACTTACATAATATCTACCAAAAAGCAAGCTCACAGACCAAATGTCTAAACTCTAAATATATGACGAAATTCAAAATACAGAAACTAAATAGAGAGAGTGATAAAAGATAGCACCGAGTTCCGATATTTTTGCAAAAGAAAAACTAATTCAACTCTCCTCAAACAATCAGCAGTAAATTAACTCTGCAGCATTCTGCCATCAATAAAAAAATTAATCAGTTGCATACTTACATTTACAAATTACAACTCAAGTACAACTATTACCTGTAATTTGCTGATTAACAAAAGAATAAAAAAAATTAAAAACTAAAAAGTAAAAATAAACAAAACCCTTCTTTTTTTCCTCTGTTTTCTTATACCTTAATCAAATTCAATGAAATCAACCATCAAAGCAGAAACAAACCCAAAATCCCACAAATTAAAAAAAAGTAAAAAGAAAAAGAAAATATACCATGCAATTGCATTTGAGACTTTCAATGTAGCGTGAATTGCAGTTGCCAGTTGGTCGAATATTGAGAGGACTTTCAATATGAAGATAATAGATTTTGGAGAAATTTGTATGGAAATTAGAAAGTGAAGCATTAAAGGTTATAGTGGGATTGTTGAGTGAAGATGAAAAGATGAAGGTGTGGGAAACTAGTGAGTCTGGAAACATAGCTGTAAATAAATTCCGGAAAAGGGGAATGTGGAAAGTTGGCTGCAAATAAATTCTCAAAAAATAAAAACACATTAGTATTTCACAAAAGGATTCGAACCCTTGACTTCAGCAAGGTTTGGCCCTATCACTCACCAGTTATTTACCACTGGTCCAACCCATTTTTTCTATTAATATATCATACAATAAGACCATATATCAGACATTTGGGCCCTTATTTTGGCGGGGCCCTGCCAGCTGAGCCCCGCCACTGGCAGCTGCACAACCTTCCTACGTAAGATAAAACTGGTAGCTACGTGGTACCTGACAATTGTAGTGGAAGCTGCGTTGGCTTTAGATGTGGCAGAAGTTTGTGAGATTGATCTCAAATTTCATCCTAATTGATCCAATAATGTTCGATTATATAGTACGTGATTGGTTAATTGGTTTCAGATTGGGTCAATTTGACGTATCTAAAAAGAAAAAAGTCTTGTTATGCTTAAGTATTCTGTTTTGCAACTCACCTAGACCTGAAGCAAAATACAGTAAAAAAAACCATAGATACAAAATACTAGTAGTAATTTATGTTTTCCATGCATAAAATTCCATACCCTCGATCCGTATACCTCCAAATCATAAAACACAAAGTCCAAAACCTCATTTATGGATGTTCAATATTAATTGATATATTTCTAGATTTGGCTAAAAGTCCTCTCTATCTCTCTCCTGCGAGGAAAGTGACAACCGTATATGCGCCCACACAACCTTCCTACATAAGGTAAAACCGGTAGTTGCGTGGAACCTAACAGTTGTAGAGGGAGTTACGTTGGCCTTAAATGCGGCAAAAGTTCATGATACTGATCTCAAATTTCATCCTAATTGATCGAATGTCCGATTATACCGTGATTGGTTAATTGGTTTGAGATTGGGTCAATAATTTAACGTATCTTAAAAGAAAAAATCTTATTATGCTTAAGTATTCTCTTTTGCAGCTCACCTAGACCCAAAATCTTAAAATAAAGTATAAAGAACCATAGACACAAAATACTAGTAGTAATTTATGTTTTCCATGCATAGAATTACATACCTTTCGATCCGTATACCTCCAAATTATAAAACACAAAGTCCAAAACCTCCCAAATTATTGAACTTGGTGAAGGGTATAGGGATGGACCCATTCTATAGTATATTGATCGATCCAAAAACGCCAAAGTACACATACCCCATACACACACACACACACACACACTCATTCCTCTTTCTTCTTTGCCACCTTCCCCTTCCACCCCACCCTCTTCTCTCTTTTTCCTCCTCTACCCAAAAAAGATAGAAGGAAAAATTCAATAATTCATCCCATCAAATAATCCATCTAACTACAAATAAATTCTATCTCTTCACATAAAGCATAACTAAAATAAAGCTCCTAATAATAATACCCTTTAAATAAATTCTATTTATACACCCATTTCCCCTAATAATATACCCTTCTAAGTAAATTTCTACAATATAATGAGGTGACACAAACAAAAAAAATATGAAGAACAGCATAAGATGTTGCATATCTTGCATCCTACCATGCGGAGCCTTAGACGTGATCCGCATCGTTCACTCGAACGGCCGTGTCGAGGAGATCTCCGGCACGATTCGTGCCGGAGAAATAATGAAAGCTCACCCTAAACACATCCTTAAAAAACCAACTTCACGTCCATCTTCCGACGTGGAACCTCAGTGTGGTCCCACCATCGTTGTGGTCCCCCCCGATGCTCAGCTCCAACGTGGCAAGATCTATTTTCTTATTCCAGTCCATGATCATTCCCCGTCTAAGAAAAAAACACCAACAACGACGACGACGACAAAGACGACGACATCTTCCGGGGGATCGACGGCGGTGGTGGGGAGGCGAAAGGTTAGAAGAGAGCAGAAAAATAGGGCTCGTTCGATATCACTGTCAGCGAATAATGTGGTGGTAGCTAGTAGTAAAGATGATGATGATAAATATTTGAGTGATATATTAAGTGAGAAGGTTATATCAAGGGAAAAAAGAAGAGGACGTGTGGCTGTTTGGAGGCCTCATTTAGAGAGTATTACTGAGACTCTTAGTGAAGCTGCTTCATCATGCTGTGATCAATAATAGTAATTCATTTATTTATCATTTCGTGTATCTGTTTTTTTTTTTGTTTTACTATTGGTTATTGATAAGTTTTTTTTTAAAGTAATAATGATCTAATATATAATAGGGACAAAAGAAGAAAAAAAGAGAGAGATATATATGATGAACAGTTTTGTGTAAAAAGTACTTGAGATTGTTATTGGGTAAAAGTGAAGAAATATAAGTTAAATGTTAATTATATATATAAATGTTTTGACTTTTAAGATGTTTTTGGTAGTTACATAAATGGGAAAAGTTCAGATGAAAGGAAAATATTGGTATTATATACTCAATATATGTGTAATTTTTATTTCACTATATGTGTTGTTTTCTGTCAATGTTTCTTTCTATTTACGGCATTCTAATTTCAAAGTATTAAAAAAGTCATTTTGTTTCAAGTAGTACATTATCCAAAACCCCCATTTCTCAAGAGTTCAAAGTGTAATGTTGAAAAGTGGATGACAAAATGACTAACATTTGGGGATTTTGCATATCTTGCTTTATGAAGTGCTTCATCCTTCATTCTTATCATCCCCCTATTTTTTCCACAAAGAAAGTTTAGTATAATTTTTTTTATGATGCAAAACGTTAAAAAAGAAAAGGAATATTGTAGGGATTTGTATAGCCGCTACAAAAAAAAAGTCCTCTTTTTTTAGTGGTTACACTTTACTCTTTAATATCAAAGTTAGAAATTTTTAATCGTAAATCCTCGTCAATGTAAATTTTAACAAATATCACATGTAATTTTGTTAGATTCATTCAATTTATATAGTTATAATATCAAATTCTTTAATTAATTAATATTTATAAATATATGTAAATGAAAACACTAATGGTAAAATATATACACTAGATATAGTAAAGGTGGTAAAATTTATATTTCTTACACTTTAGGTTTGCTACTACAACTAACTCTACAAGTACGTGTGTCATGTATGCATTAGCTCTTACAAAGGAACTACCAAAGGACCAAATGCTCTTTTCTAAAGTAACAGTTTTATGCAAGACTGTCACCAAATAGTTAGTTAATTAATTAGTAGCTGTTACAGAATACAGTACTAATGGTAAAAAAACGTACTAATTGGAGGAAAAAGATGCAAAATCTTGTTATATAAAAGTGTATATATCTAGACCCTAGTGAGCTTTTTAAGCCAACTTGTTATAAATATAGTTTTTAAAAGGCAATTCTAAAACATAAACTACCAGCTTTTGGGGGAGAGGAAAAAGAATTGTTTTCACCATATTGTTTTATTCAAAGATTGTGCATCTGAATCTTTTTCCCAAAAAAAAAGATTGTGTATCTGAATTGACCCAATTACCTCTCGGTTCAAGTGCATAATAGTAGATAACTAATTGTGCTTAAGGTGGGTGCTATCTAATTTAGTCGGTAAAATCTTGTGAGAGTGGTACCCGAAACCTAATTAAGATCGAATCATGTCTACATCACTGCGCTTAATTGCTCATTTACACACAAAAAAAAAACTAATTGCGGTTAGGGGTAGTATTGTAATTAAAGTGCACTTAATAATTGGTCTTTACATTAATAGGATGGCTGGTTTATTAAAGAAAATTCTTTATGAGTGGTCTTTAAATAAAATACAAAATACCCCTTTTTCTGCCTAAAATTATCAATCCTTAAATTCTTTTATGAAAAGAAAAGGATTATTATTTGCTGTTACTTTTTACAATGGGTATGGCTCCTATAGAATTATTTCCAAAAACTAAAGTCCCATCATAGAAAGAAAGAAAAAGTCTTTTGAGTTAAATTATAATTTTCTCATGTAGTGATTTGTTAAAAGGCGCCGCTGGAGAATAAAGTGATAAAAATGTCATGATTAAAGTGAATAGGTTATAGGTAACAGAATAATTAAGTAGGTTAATTACAGAATCATATTATAATATAAGGATGGTTGTAATATAACTAGCACGGGGAACATAAAAATGTGAATTTAGGGAAGAGGGGGTTTGTAAATTGTATATATGTTCCCCTGGCCATGGCCCTGGAACTGGAGATGGGCCTCCCACTTGTGCCACAATGATGTTTTGCTTGCATCATTGTCCACATGAATCATCTTATTACTACTACTTCACTGGCCGTGAAACCCTCCTTCAATGATTTTGTAATTTCAAAGATGTTGAAACATGGAACAATTTTGCACCCCAACTAATAATAACAATAACTAGTTATTAGGTCCGGGCGATGCTCTAGGTTATTAATCTCTATTATATAAGTGAAGGGGGAGGAAGATGGTGTCCCCTCATAAAAAGTCTAATATACCCTTAATGATTTAAATTGCCATATATATTTAATAGTCTTTTCTTCCTCCTACTTGCCATATATATTGAACAAGTTAATAATGGAGTACAATTGAATTTCAAATTTCAATTAAATATTAATTAAGGAGAATGATTTTCTCTTCTTATATGTGTGAAAAACTCTAATCAAAAATTAAATTGACAATATAACTTAATTGAAACAATCCTTACAAAAAATAAAAACTTGAATTTCATATTAATAATTATAATGATAATATTTCAAAACATAAATGTTGAGTATTATTCGGTAGTCTCTATTATATAAATCAAACTCTTCCACTTTATTAATATTCAACGATAGAATCTGATACATAAATTCTTCCATTTTATTTGAGCACAAACTTTCTTCTGCTTTGTATTTCTTTCACTTATATAATAGAGATTTGAATAATGATGAACAAATAACTAAAAAAACCAACGAAACTTTGATTTAAGAAAAATATCTTAATAAAAATTTAATATCATTATAAATGTTTGTTCAAATCAAAATTTTTGTAGCACTGATGAATAACTAATTGAGAAAAATAATGTTAATATGACATGCACGCATAGCGTGCAAAAAATACTAGTATTTTCATGTTAAAAGAGAGCATCTAATGTTGCATAGTTTATTGGTTAGAACTTTACTATATTAACTTGAGGTCACGTGGTCGAATCTTGTACGGAACATATTTCTAATTTTTTTGATGTATGTTGATGACATGGAACGAAACAACTCAAGGCATAGTGTCACATGGCGTGTAGATTTGCTTCAAAATACCTTTTAATATATTTGTATAGACTAGTGAGTGTCCCAAACGATGCTTCGGATAGCCACTTTTCAAAAAATTGATATAGTGAGAAAAATATTGACGTCATAAGTAATTGCAATAGATTAAAAGTTCTGAAAGGAAAACAATAGCTAACTTTCTATAAGGAATTGGGGTAAAATAATATGTCTACAATAGTCTATTGTTATTACCATGAAAGTTTTAGAGAAATACTAACAATGATGCTACATTGGATTGGTAGTTAACTTTTCACTTTTCGTCTCAATAGTCACGCGTTCAATACCTTGTAACTACACAACATTAAGTTTTTAATTGAGGAATGACATAGATATAAAGCACTTGCATTATAGCTTTAGAGGAGAGTGCCACGTGGCACATAAAATTTCTTAGGCACGTTTTTTAATATATTAGTATAGAGATTATATAAGGGCAACTTTTAATTACCTTAAAAAAAGTGCCATGAAAAAGAGTTCGGGTTTGTTCAAATAGGTTCTAAAAAGTTTGAATAACTTAAGATAACAGTTAGTAAGTTCCAATTAAATTCATTTTGGGGCAATCAAGTCTAACATGTTCAATTAGGGCAATAAGTTCATGTCGATTAAGCCAATAAGAAAAGATTATGAAATTTTAAGAATATATACATTGAGGTGAAACCGTGAAACTAACAAGATCTCACATAACTATGTTTAAGTTAACATATATATCTCTAATAGTTCTCTCATGAGATTACAAAGTAATTTATAGAAAAAATGGAAACTAATAATCCCACCTTTGCCACTTCTGCTCAAAACAATCCCACCTCTTCGAAATCTGGAAACAATCCCCCCTCTTCGAAATCTGGAAACAATCCCACCTCTTCGAAATCTGGAAACAATCCCACCTTATACCCCCTCTTCTTAAAACAGGCCTTTTTACAAGTTACCTGAAGAAAAGGTAAACCCTTTTCATTTCCCTCCCTTTTCTCACTTAACTCTTTCTTCTTCCTCAACTAACTTAAATCAGTTTCTAATGGCATGGAAATCACACCACCACACCACTACAACACCACCACTGTGCGCACCACCTCCGGTGCACCGCCTCCCTCTGACCGCCAAGCACCACGCCAGCAACCCCGCAGCGCCACCAACTTCCCTCTTTCCTTCGCACTCTCCCCTGCTTCGTGTGCTTTGCTGCTGCTGCTCCCGGTTCGGCTGCTGCACCGAAGCTTGAGGACCACCGCCTCTCTCCTCTTCTTCCTCATCACCCCATTTTCTCTATCCTCAAACCCATCTCCCCACCACATATCCCTCCTCACATCCCCACCTCAACCCCCGCTGGGCAATTGCCCACCACCGAAACTTCGGCAACTTTTCTGTATGTTTTGGTGAGTGTAGGTATATCCTAACTCTTGGACAGCGATATTGGTGTCATTAGACAACCAAGGTATGTGGAACGTGAGGTCTGCAATGTGGCCGCGACAATATCTTGGACAACAACTCTTATCTTAGGGTGTGGAACACTGCCCATAACCTTGCTAATGAGTACAACCCTCCTTCTAACTTACTCCTCTGTGGGAAATTCCCTGCATAACTATTTTATTTATTTAATTAGAATGAAAAATATGTATTTTATGGCGGTTGATGAATTTTAGGACTTAATTTTGTCAATAGTAACTCGCATCAATCTGATTTATTCCTCTAATCACTTCTATCTTACTATTGCATTTCATTAGCTGTCTGGGAGTAAGAACTCCTCCCCAACTTTCTCTCTCCTCCCCAACTTTCTCTCTCCCACCCTCCTCCTGTTTCACATCCTCATCAAAACCTATTCTTCCTTCATCTACCAAGTTTTTAACTTTTATTTCACTGTCTCTGTACTCAAGACCCATATTCGAATAAATTGCCGAACTTCGATCTTAGTGTAACAGCAGGAACTATAAGCAGCCAATGAAGCATCAGTCATCAGATATGGCGTGAGTCAAAACCCCATTCGGAAAAAAGACTTCTCACGAGAATAAAATTCCAGCTTAGGGTAAGACAATTGATGGAAGATATTGCAAAATTGAGATTGAATTTAGGGAGGAGATGGAGTAGAAAATGGGGGAATTTGGAGTAACGTCGAAGAAGGAGGAGAGAGAAAATGGAAGAGGAGTTTAACGAACAACATGGAAATGGGGGGAGAGAGAAAAACTCAAATTGAGTGAAAAGTGTGAATAAGGAGTAAAGAAAGCAGGGGAGCAGGGGAGAATTTGGAGTAACGTCGAAGAAGGAGGAGACAAAAAGTGTGAATGAGGAATAAAGAAAGAAGGAAGAGGAGGATTACCTGTTAAAAGGGGGGTTTACTTGTTTTTTCCGGTTACTAAATGAAAAAGACCTGTTTTAAGAAGAGGAGGGTATAAGGTGGGATTGTTTCCAGATTTCGAAGAGGTGGGATTGTTTTGAGCAGAAGTGGCAAAGGTGGGATTATAAGTTTCCATTTTCCCTAATTTATATTCTATCTTCATTTTAATACTTTGTTGTTGTTGTTATTATTATTATTATTATTATTATTATTATTATTATATATATATATATATATATATATATATATATATATACTCCATCTGCAACAGTTGGACTCTTGGTTTACTAATGTGCCTCACTTTGACCATATATATATATTTTAACTAACATATAAAAACAAATATAAGCATGCAAGATGTTTTAAATTTTATCGCTCTGTGTATATTTTTCAGCATATCAACTTTTCATATTTTTTCACTAATTGATAATTAAAGATATTAATGGTCTAAGTTGACAGTTCTGCCGATTTAATAGTTAGAACTAACATGGGACGCCATTTTTGTATCTATGTTATATGTCAAAAAAAGGCTTTCGAAGCTAATATTCTCATGTTGTTCTGCCATTGCGTCAAACAATACAACGACGATGGTTGAAGTATGGTAAAACTGATAGAATTGTGCCATTAAATAAGTGATACATGTCGATCACTATACCATAAGGATTTTCCACGAAAGGGAAGAGAAATAAGCATATTGGCTATAAAAGGGAAGGGGCAAAATCGACATTTTGTCCCCCTCAAAATATATGATGCGTGTCGCTTCAGGAAGCTACCACCTTACTTTAAGGGAAACTAAACCTAAAAGGCCTAGTTGGGTATAAATGTCATTCTAAGAGCTTGAGTGAACATTAATTGAGCTAAAATCGGACTAGACTTTCTCTCTTGACTTTCCCTCTGTAACAGCTTAGATACTAATTTAAACTTCAGAAGGGGTCGACTCAAACCAAAGGGGGGCAAAAATCGACATTTTGTCCTCCTCAAATCTATGACACATGTCGCCTCAGAAAGCTACCACCTCACTCTAAGGGAAATCAGACCTAAAAGACCTAGTTGGGTAAAAATGTCATTTTAGGGACTTAAGCCAACATTGAGCTAAAATCACTCTAGACTTTCTTTCTCTACGTTCCTTCTCTAATCCCTAGCTGAAATACTAACTTAAACTTCAGAGGTGCACGTTGGAATACCTCAATGGCTGCAGGAAGCTTTTGATAATGATCTTAACAATGCAAAAGGAAAGGGTACTATTGTTCTGGACTAGGACTTCTCGATTTGGACTTATGCCTTGTAGGACTTTAGCTATGATTAGTACTTGGAGAACTATGGCTTTAAATGACTATGTTTTAATGTTGTTTTTTGTTCGTATTTCGGTTTCTACTTTCATGATGGTCTGTATGAACTTAAGGGATCCTAGGATCCTGTTTTATTAGTAATGATATAATCTTTCCTAGTTTAAAAAAAAAATGTCAACAAGTCAATGCACGAGCTACTTATCAACTCCTTTTTAGCATCTTAAAACAACGATGGCTATGTTGAAGTTGTAACAAGCAAGTTTGATTTTTGAGATATATGTTCCTGTCATGAGACAACTCATGACTTATCAAACTCATGCATCGTTGAACAAAAATTTTAACATTAAAAAAAATAAGGAAAAGAGAAATATAGAGGGGTAAAAACATTCACCTCTACTTGATCCACGACGGTGAACAAGCTCTGTGGTGTCTCTGAGTAGGGTCCTTCATTGATAAAATGTCAACGAGCTTTGCAAGGAATTTCATCTCACAAACTAGGTAAGAAAAATTTTTAGTTGATATGGAGGAAACCACAAGGAATGGAGGGAGTAGGAATTAATCTCACATATATTTAGAAACTAAAATCTATAAGATCTGCCACTAACTACTACTAAAGGTCATCACTCATTGCATTCCAAACTCTGTTCAATACAATCCAAGATTCATTGATTTGTGCATGGAAAAATAGTAGAAAAATGACATGTTATGAATTTACAATATTGACAGTGATGGATAAGCTCAGTTGATAAGAACTTTCCTCCATATTCTAGGAGATCTTGGGATCAACTCTTTTCACTTATCCTTATGGCTCTTTAAACATTAAAAAAACGAATTTACAATGTTGAGGAATTCAAACAATAAGCAATGTTTGTGGTATATTATACCCAATCGAAGAACTTGCCCAAGAATGCTATGAATTTAGGGTGAGAATGGTTAAACTCATTAGTGATAACTGATAGTGACAAAAAACTTTGAATTTCTTGAATTTGGAACCATCATCATTACTATTTGCTACCCCAGAGTGAGCTATTTGATGCTTATTCACAAAATTGGGGATGTGTGGCTTACTTTACTCCACCTCACTAATTGTGTCGCATCTGATTGTGCTGAAAGAAGGATGAAGATCCGCCCTAAATATGTGTCGAGTGATTCAGATAACTTTCGATGAGTAGTTGAATGAGTCAAGTACTTCTAATTGACACTCTTACTTCTTAGAAGAAAGATATGATTTATCCAAAATCTTTAGTTTTACGGATTTTAAAAAAAATCGAGATATGTTTTTCTTTGCCTATATAAAATCTTCACTTTGGAGAAAAAGACTTGTCCCAAGATGTTAGATGATGCCTGGAACAATGTGGGAAAACTGGTTCTTTATATTGTGCTTAGGGGTGACATGAGGGTGAAGGTAACGTGAAATGAATTAACTCTTTAGTAGATTGTTGTTGCTAAATCTGAGAATTTTAGTGTTCAACTACATGTATTATGTGAATTAAGCTTGCCATGTACGTGTAATAATATTGAATTTGAGGTTTGAACTAGGGTGAAATTTGAATTGGTTAGGGCCCAGATCCTCATCGTCCATTTGGAATTATTTGGTTTAGCCGATTATTATTGTGCATCTCTACTAGCCATCTTTGTTATTTTAACACCTTAATTTGTTTAGTCATGTATTTAAATTTTAATTTTTTCTATGTTTGCTTCATCAAAATTTCATAGATGTGTCAGAACTAATATGTTTATATTCATATTAATATGTAAGTAATGCAAAACTTGAAGTCATCTAGTCCCCATAAGCATGAAGTTTTGGAGTTGTTACTAATTTGAAAGCTTTAGCATTTATAGAGTGTTTACCATTCTTTATCTTAGAATTGTAGTTTATTCATATTTTTGGGGGTTGAGTGGAACTTGGCTAGTTAGTTATGTACGAGGAGGAAATTTTTTGGTTGATTATAATTTTTTTTTTGATCCATTGGAACCACGAAGGCGTCAATCTGAAAAAGAAGGGGAGGGGATTTGAACCTGTGACCTATCGTTGACTATATTGTTGTTCTTGGCAATGTTTAATTTTATGACTTAATTAACTCTCTCTCCTACGCAAAAACATTATCATCCCCTTAATTTGAGAAAAACAACAAAACAAAGAACATAGAGAACAAACAAATGTGGTAGAAATTAGAATATCTTTTTCCTTACATGTTTTTGCATTTGAATTTTGGCACTTGGGACTATCTTCCTATATAATTTGTATATGCAATGTTGTTCCCTGAAACATCCAGTTCAAGTCTATTATTATTTGTCTATTTATCAATATGATAATGGAAGCATTAAGTGATGATGCCCTACTACTTCTATACTATGCCAAATGGCTTTGTGACAAAATTCTATGGCCAACAATCATGCGATCATTTTCCTGCCTTTGATTTGATAGAAGGTGAAGGACAATAGTATACCCAGCTTACTACTACAAGGCCAGAGATAATAATACAATTATATAACAATAATTGATAGATTTTTTTCCCGAAAAATCTTATCTCTATTATATAAGGGAAGGAGGAGCTATGGTGTCCTTCTATATATTTACTTAATCGCCCATTGGTAAATCAACTATTACCAAAAAAGGAAAAAACAAAGTCAAACTCAAGTATAGTATTAAAAGATTAACTTTAAGGGGGCGTTTGGTTGTTATGGGGTAAAGGGAATGGAATCAAGAAAGGGTTAGAGGGGAAAGGAAAGCAAAACCCTTAGATGAAAAGTGATGTTTGGTTGGTAAATGTCATTCCTCTTTCTTCCTCCTCTTACCATCTTCCACCATAGCAGCAGCACCACCACCACATCTAACCCCTGAAACGCAGCCGCCTCTCCATAACCCTGAAACGCCGCCGCGCCGCGTCGATCTCCTCCCCCTCCCTGCGCGTCACATCTCCCCCACCCCTTCCCTGCGCGTCGATCTCCCCCTCCCCTCCTCCTTGCACGTCGCATCTCTCCTTCCCTTTCCCGAGCGTCGCATCTCCCTTCCCCTTCCTTTGCGTGTCGCATCTCCCCCGCCCCTCCCTCCGCGTCGCATCTCTCCATCCCCTTCCCTGCGCGTCGACTTCTCACCCTTCCGTCGCTCTTTTTTTTTTTTTTCTAGGGTTTGTGCCGTGAATGGTGGTTTAGGCGATGGTCGGTGGCTTGATTGAGGGTGGGGGGTGGAGGTATCGAGTTTGCTTGCGGTGGTCGGGTTGGGTTGTGGTGGTCGCCTGGCCGGGTCGGGTTGTGGTGTCGGATGGGAGGTTGTAGTGGTGGTTGGGTGGTCAAGGAGATGGTCAAAATTGAGTCAAAGAAAGGGTAAGTGAAACCCTATGGGGTGGGGGAATGAAAGTAGAGTACTTTGGGGGTAAGGGGAGGGTAAAGGGTATCATTAAAGTGTGCAAATAAACAACAAGTAAGGGAATCAGGTTACTTGATTCTCTTACCCTTTCCACAAGACCCCCAACCAAACGCCCCCTAAATGTTAAAGGCAATCAACTTATAATTGAGCCACTAAAAAAAGAAACATTGAATATAAGATTAGTACATTTATGTTGAAAAAAATAAAATGGAATATAATATCAATCAAATATCTTATCTATCAATTCACAACAATCAACGAAGTAAAATAATTTTTTTTAACACAAAAGACTATGTTAATACAACATAAGAAATCCTAAATAAATTCACTTAATTCTTTGATCGTTCATCAAGTTTAATTTTAATAAGTAAAAAAATTAATAAAAGAAGGGTTAAATGATACAAGCTTAACCTACAAAATTTAGCCAAATGTCTTATGTTCAAAATTTTACCCCTATTTATGCCCAGAAAGGCTAGAATTAATGTTCGGAAAAATAAAAATAAAAATAGGCACGCATCGCGTGCATAATTTACTAATAAGTTATAATATTCAAAGATCTGACTTAATCAATTAAACACCTATCAATTAGTAACATTAGTCTGTCAAAAAACCATCACAAAAATCTTAAAGTTATAAAAAATCAACTTAAATTAAACAGCAAACATGTAAAATTAGTGGTTTGGCTCAATCAAATAGTGTAACAATCAGTATGAAACAAGACCATGACTTCAATCCCATGTAAAAAATATAAAAAAGTTATAATTTAATAGTATGCATCGAGATGAATCTAACAAGATCCCACTTGACTATGTTTTTCTTTATATAATGGCGATAAATTGGAGTCAAAATTGATCAATGAATAGTGTCATTTCACCCAATGTTTCATTTAAAACAGAACAGAGGAAGTAATAAATGTATTATACATAATTCAATCCCATGACTTCAAGTTTATATATACTAAAGTAATAACCACAAAACTAAATGATATTTAGTGATATCATTTTAAAGTAAAAAAAATTAATAATGAAAAATATAAGTTGTCGGAGCATAGCCAGGGCCTACAAACTAATTTGGAACAAAAAAAAATGGGAGACTCCACTCAAGGGGAAAGAACTCAATAGAGTCTTTCTCTTAGACTCCCACAAATTGCGTTTTAAGGTAAAGGCTAAGCTAATTACTTCATACTTATTTCTATTGTGAATTTTGTGATAAGACTTTAAACGCATAAAATTTCCCCCGTAACGTCGTTTCACGCGCCTTTCACGATGTCACCCTTACCGGCGATCTCACGTTACGTCATCCCTAACCCTCAATTCTCTCTCTTCTCAATACCCTTTTACCCTTCTTTATCTTCCTTTTCTCGACGGCCGGCGTTTTTTTCTTATCGCCTTAATTTTCTCTCTCCTCTTTTTTTCTCTCTCCTCCATAACTCTACACCTTCGATCTTCATTTTCCTTCTTCTTTGAAGCTCTCAACAATGGCGGAAGGTCCAGATTCTTCAACACCTCCATCGTTAGCGATGATTTCATCATCATCTCGACCTGTTCCGGTGAGAGAAGATTGTTGGAGCGAAGACGCGACGTTTACGTTGATTGAAGCTTGGGGACAGAGGTATATAGAGTTGAATCGAGGAAATCTAAGGCAGAAACAATGGCAGGAAGTTGCAGATTCGGTGAATAATCGACATGGACATGTGAAGAAAGCTCGAAGAACAGATGTTCAGTGTAAGAATCGAATTGATACTTTGAAGAAGAAGTATAAGATTGAGAAGGCTAGGGTTTTGGATTCGAATGGAAATTATAAGAGTCCTTGGCCGTTTTTTGAGCCTTTAGATCAGTTAATTGGATCAACTATGCCTTTAAAGAAGCTTTGTCCTTCTCCTCCAATGGCGGTTCCTCTTATTTCTCATCGGACTCCGGCGATTTTGCCTCAGAAGCGTCCTGTACCTTCTCCTTCGCCTTCTTTTCCTACTTCTACGCCGCCGTTTCGAGGAGACGAGTCGTATTTTCGGAAGAATTATTCGGCGATTGCGGCAGCTGCAGCGGCCGCAGCGGATAGTGATGATGATGATGAAGAGGATGAGGAGGAGGAGGAGGAAGAGGAGGTGGAGGTGAGTGGAGAGAGTAGTGAGGCGGACGGTATTCGGAAGCTGGCGAAAGTGATTGAAAAGTTTGGAGAGGTGTATGCTAGAGTGGAGGCTGAGAAACAGAGGCAGATGGTTGAGTTGGAAAAGCAGAGGATGCAATTTGCTAAGGAGTTGGAGTGTCAAAGGATGCAAATGCTTGTTGAAATGCAGGTTCAGCTTGAGAAGATGAAGCGTGCTAAACGATCCGATTCGAATGGTGAGATTATTATGCTTTCTTTATCTTCTTGTTCTTTCTTTTTTTCATGGTTGTGTTTTTTTCATGTGATTCTTGTTGTTTTCATAGTTACCAGGTTTTTTAAGAAGCATATAGTAGTATTATAATGAGGTAGATGTGCTTGTTCAATTATACAAGTTGTTTGCAAAAAGGAACTGTCAACTTTTGTTTTTTAAATAGTTGTATGTTCTATAGCCCTAATCTTTTATATTTTCCCCCTGTTCTCCATGTAGTTTTGAGGTACAATGGCATGTGATGGTTACTTTTATTCTGTTGATTTTAGTTTGGTTTTTGTTTTATGTTGATATTAGCAAAATAGTGAGACCTGTTTCTTCTTGTTCCATAATCATTAGTTATGACGCTTTACGAAAGCTGTCCACACCATTAGATTATGGATTTCATTGTTGGTTGTGGATTTCACTGTTGATATAGTAGTACCTTTGGTTTTTTACTCTAGGTTGGTGATTCAGTGATATGCTATCTTATGAACAAAGTTATTGTATAGGTTGTTTTCAGGGAGATGACTAGTACAAAAGAGATGTTGTTTTGGTTGGCTTGCGTGGAGAAGATTGTAGTGCTAGATTTAGTTTTTTTTTTTGTAGAGGTTTAGTGCTTCTGTGTAGAATTAATGTGCTTCTGTTTTCTTGTTGATATTGGTCTTATAGGTTGGGAGAGTAGATGGGGTTTTCTTTTTCTTTCAGGTGCATGCTCTATGGAAAACAAAATTACCCTTATTTTTTCTGTCAGTTCTTAATTTGTTTTTTTATCTTGGAAGGAGGAACTCTTCTCAGTCTCACCATTCTGCATTTGCAATTTGCTTTCTTGTTTCCGTGAAGTCTCAGAGGTTTTGCCTTATCTTCTTAGGCACTCCCTCGTCAAACATCTAAAAGAATGTGCTGCTTATTATACTGTAGTGAGTTTCTAGTGTTTTAGGAGGCGTGTTTCAGTCGTTGTCTTGCTGCATTTCTTATTCATTCATTGCGATATCGTTATTGTGTTTTCTAAAGTCAATGAATTATCCTACATTTTTTCCTTTCAATGCGAGGTGATCTTTGAATGATGTGCTTTTTTGAGCTAGGTTTCACAATTTGCTTTATATGATGGTTGTACTTGTTACGGGTTATCCCCTGCTCTCACCCACCCCCATCATGAAAAGGCCTCTTAAACCCAGAGGATTCACAGAAAGGACTAATTAAAATCTAATTTGATTACTCTATAATGATGGGACTGATAGCAAATATCTGCTTAAGCTTGTTAATTTGTGAGGCGTCTGTTGGAAATTATTTATATAGTTCTTTGGTTCTTCTTTTTTTAATTTTGTTTTGCCCTTATTGTCTAGCTCCTATGACAAAAAATGGGGAAAGTTTAGTAGTTGTGGCTGGTTAAAGTTTGGAGATTTATCATTGTATCAATGATTTCCTGTATTATATCCCAGAGGCGTGTGGTGTTTGATGATGCCTAGCTTTGTTACGAGGTGTTGTGTTTAGAGTGTAGTAAATGTAGACTATGTTATCATTTTGTTGGCGTCACTGAATTAGGTGGTTAGTGAGGGTCTCTTTTTGTGTTTTCATTTTACTTTCAGGTGTTGAATCTGCTTTCAGTTAAAAGATCCCTTATGTTGTGGTTTTGTTGTTTTCTTTGTTATTGGTGAGGGAATTAGCCACCTCTCCACCCCTTAGCATGAGGGTTCTTTTTGTCGTAATTAGTTGGATTTGGTTAACCATACTTTAGAATCAACTTATATTTGAAGTTTATGCACAACCAGGGGCAGTGAGTGTTCAGTTTCTTTGTGTCTTAATGCTATCTCTGACATATTAGAATAGGTTTCGGTGGAGAGCTTAAGCTTGTTTGGGAAACTTGGTTCTTGGGTAACCTTATACTGTTATATACCCAGAGGGGATTGTCATGGTTATCTTTGCTTTGAAGTTGGTGATGACTTCAAGTATTATATACTGAAGACTTGTAGGAACTAGTTAGTAGCCAATAATGGAAAATACTGTTTGATACTTTTGACAATATATTGGTTTTATTTAGTCTTTTTAATCTTTATATTTAGATCGTCAAAGGGACGGTATATGAGGGGTTCTTTTGCCTACAGTTCATTGGGCGAGGTTCCGTGTAGGATTAGGATTTGGGGCTTTTTTTTTAAAATTGAGTCTGCATATGCAAAGTTCACAGAATAATATCGAAGTGAGAAATCTGTCCCAACAGAATCTTTTGGAATGGTTCGAATCATTATTAGTGTTCTTTTGTAGATGCTGATATGATAAGTCATAAGTATCTTGTGCTGCTGTGCAGCGATAGCCAATACAATCAATATAACTTCAGCTCCCCTAGCTCCACCTTACATGTATTCATCAATTAACAAAGTGCTCTCCTTTTTTCCTCTATCTTGATCTGCATAACCTTGTCCTCTCTTTCCATCTGTGTGTCTTTATACCCTGGTCAGGGAAATGGATTTCCCTGAATTGCTACTGATTCTCTTTCATCCGCTTGCTCTGTGAGTTGAGACACTTAATTTCATGAAGAACAGTGCTTTCGAGTAATTTGTTTGGGGTTTGAGAACAAGAAATATGGTCGGGTATTTTGTTGCTCATTTGGCTGGTGGAGGTGAAATTCTGTAGCATCTGAAGTTTGAAGGTGTAAAAGATTGAAAAAAATGCAGTTTTAAGGGTACAAGAATTCAGTTTGCAAAGGAAGGAAGGGTTAGGAGAATAATATGGTCGGGTAGTTTGTTACTCATTTGGCTGGTGGAGGTGAAATTTCTGTAGCATCTGAAGTTTGAAGGTGTAAAAGATTGAAAAAAAAAATGCAGTTTTAAGGGTGCAAGTATTCAGTTTGCAAAGGAAGGGTTAGGAGAATGCAGGGAAAGCGGCACCACATGTAGTTAGTGGTTTTTTCTTAGTTCTTATTTGAATTTTAGAGCAATCAAGCGCTTTTGTTTTAATCTTATTGACAACACTTATGTTGAGTTCACATAGGAATATGGGAAGGTTTCAGGGTTAATAACAATAGAGTGCATAGACTTTCCTATGAGTACCATATGCTTTATGAGGAGATTTTTTAAGTATCTTGAACCCCCCCCCCCACCTACCCACTTGTAGGGTGTGAACTTGTCATTTCTGTGTAATTACCTAGCTGCCCGTTACATCAAAGAATTTTTAATTTCATGATTATTAGGTTGAACTTTGATTTTGGCCGAGGAGTTGTTTCAGGGAAGTGATTATGCAACTTCTTGGAGAAGTAGTAGTTATTTGCTTTATTCTTGATTGATTACGATTACTTCAACGAAGTATCAATAAAAACAATCTGAATATTAAACAAAAATAATTAATCTCAACAACTAAAATTTAGGTCCTTATTGGTGTCAAATATCCAAATAATCTGGATTATATATACATTTTTTATAGGTCGGGAATCGGGATTGTTATAGCTGTGATTATTTGTATTTGTTTAGCAAAATAATTCTATCCATCTTTAGAAACATTCCCTCAGCCATTTTTTTAAATCATTTTATATGCTGGCGCATTGGTTTCAAGAACTAATCGATCCACATCCACTGGTTTCATAAACTTATAGTAATCCCAGTTTGCGTGTAATGGTGGCTTTACACAACAACAAAACAAAAACATTTTATGAAAAAGAAGTCAAAGTAATTGTAAAATATTAACATTAAGTGCCCATCCTTTTTATAGGAATTACTATCGTTACTTTTGTGTGGATGAGTTACACTAATATCAAATAGGGGAGTGTTTTAAGTGCAATACTCAATGGAAGAGAAATTGGAATGTGAATTAGAATAAGGTAGCTTTGGCCCTTTATTATTTTAAGCTCACTAGACTATTCCATATTCAGCTAATTGTCAGCTGTATTTAACACTTGTGAAAAACAAAGGGGGCATGGTATTTAGAGAAGACGCAAAAGAAAAAGAGCGAACATGGTGGCTAGAGATGATGGCAGAAATGATAATTGATGGCGATGTGATCAGCCCGCTTGTGCTAACTCTGGGAAGAAAACCCCCAATGTATCACATTTAAATTAACTAGATTTCACATCTAACGAATGTTCTAGGGCGTAATTGTTCAAACTGTAGATATGAGAATTTTCCTATTTTGAGTTGGATCAGATGGCTTTCCATCTACATGATTTGGGTGGAAGTTGGATGTCAGAGGATTGGATACCTCATCTGGGCGTTCCAGGTTGCGCAACTTAGCAAATTGGTGCGCAGGTTCACAAGATCTGATATGGGAGAGTTGAAACGTGGCTCCTGGGGGTGGGTCACGAATTGGGTAACGCTGGCTCTACAAGTCTAGTTGAACATGTAGGACCTACTTATTTTACTTTATGAACAATGGTTGAGGTGGTCCTCTAGTGTTGACTATTGTTTTTGTCAGAATTATTGATTCAATTTGTGTAGTTTGGATTAGTTTTCCTTTAATTTCCAATAGCTGGCATTTCAAAACATATGACCGCTTTGGCTCTTCCTGATTGGGATTTGATTATTAGATGCGACCTCTAAGATTGAGCAAGGGCTAAGGATCTTTACCATCATAAAATACGGTTGCTTGAGCATTGTAAATGACGAAACAGTTTGTAAAGCCAATGTGTTTAAAATAGTTGACCATCAGTCTGTGTACTTGCGTCAAGGATTACTGTCAATGAACTTCACACTTATATGATTGGCATGGAGATTAAGAATAACTTTTCAATGTAGAATCAAGATTTGAAATTGAGTAGAGAGGAAAAATTAAGAGCAAAGGATCTTTACCTTGCACAAATTACTGTTTCTTAAGTATTGAAATTGACGAAAACAGTTTGTAAAGCCAATGTGATTATAATAGTTGACCGTCAGTTTGTATACTTGTGCCAAGGATTACTATTTTTTCCTCCATCTTAAAATGAATTTCACACTTTTGATTGGCATAGAGATTAAGAATAGCTTTTTGATTTACAATTAAGATTTAAAAGTGAGTAGACTAGTAGAGAGAAAAAGGTAACAGTTGGGAAAGAGAGCAGGAATGATGGGATGGAGTAAGAAATGAAATGTAAATATATTAAGAAAGTGTGAAGGTCTTTGGCACCCTATGGAAAGTGTGAAGTTCTATTTGAGACACCTTTGAAAAACCATAAAGTGGAAAGTCTGAAGATCTTTTTGAGACACCCTAAGGTTGAAAGTGTGATGATCTTTTTGAGACACCCTAAAGTGGTTTGTGTGTAAGTTCATTTTGGGGAAAATGGAGAACTTAGAGAATATATGAAAGCTGACTTTGGGTGATCAACATTCACATTTGTCTGAATTAAGTATTTTTGATAGCCAAAGGTGAAGTTGACTATTGTTTGGAAATGAGACCATATAGTGAACTTATGCAACCAATGCATGGACTCAGTGCCAATGATTCATGTAGCACTTTTTAGGAAGTAGTCCTATCATCTATATATTGAAAGGTTAGTTCATTGATGACAAGTAGCTGTTGGGAATCTCTTGTAGTCGACTAGTCGTATTTGTGTGATTTATTTTTGAATGCGGCAAGGAAGAGAATTATTATTATTATGGGGATACAGATAGTTGATGTCAAGGGTTAGAGACTACAGATGTGTGCAAAATACTGTGAGACGAGACTGTTTTGGTTAACATCGGGATTTCATGTATCATACGTGATATAATTTTTTGACATTACTATTAATTATCATACATAACGTGTATGAAAAATGTTGGAAGTATTTTGTAGTCGTATACAATGTGTAAATAATCTATTGGGAAGAGGCGAGGAAGATACATTTTATTATGATGAGGATACAGCTAGGTCAGGTCAATGGTTAGAGTCTTAGAGACTACAGATTCGTTTAATTGATTATATAAGTTTTGCAACATGCCGAATTTAGTGATGTTATAAGTTCTTTCTTTTATTATTTTCCTAAGATACAGTGAAATTTGTCATATGGGGTATCCTGTGAACAGGAATATTACTTGAGAGTTGAGATAAAGATGTATTGATAACGTTAGATTCATATCACAATTTAACATGAGTTTCGGATACATTTATGCTCAACACTTTGGTAAGTAATGTCAAAGGATCCTGTCAGCCACGAGGATTCTTTCAAAGACGAGTGTGCCTATTATTAGACCTTGTATAACCATTTAAAGACAGGTGCCTGCCGTTCACCCTCATAGCGTAAAGACCTTTTTCTTTCTTTTGTTGCATGGCGTAGCTGGGACCCTTCATAATTCACATTGTATACGTTTCACATAACATTGTGGTGCTGGCTTGCTGCTAAATCAAGAAGAGACGAGTGTTGGATCTTAAATAATAAAAGCTTGCGTACCTTTGTCGGTGCAGGTAAATTAGCTAGACACACTTAATCTTAGCCAAACAATCTGGAGGGACATATGCTCCAAGTTTTTACCTTGAAAGTTGTACTTCATACGTTTTAGATGCTAGGTCTAGAATAATTTGGTTCAACACTAACTTGTAAGTAATAGAATCGTTTCATTGTTCGCCTTGTTTTCTGTCTGCTATGTCTAGATCTGTTGTGAAGGGTTGCTACATGGAGAGTTTACCTGGTTGTCCCTTACAAGTCACAATGGAGTGAACTAGCTCTGGTTAACATAATACACGATACATGAAGTTATAGGAGAATAAGGTAAGACTAGGTATGCTTAGGTCCTCTGAAACTGCTACTTAAGCTCGTATTTTTTATAATAAGATTCTGTCGACTGATCTGTATTGATTAAGGTTAATTGTCATGTAAAAAATGATGGTTTCGTGTTGCTTTTGGAAGTGCGGCTTAGGCTTTAGTGATGTAGTTGGTCCCAGCCATTTGCGATCAACTGTGAAATTGGATTACTGTGAATTTATTTTATTGGCTTTTTGTAAAATCATTAGCTTCAATTATCTTCGAGATTTTTATATTGGTTGTTGGAAAAGTCTAGCATTGCTACAGTATGCTTATGCATTTTTGCTTTGTCTTGTAGATATGTATAGCTAGCTTATTTCCAGAGCCGCCTTGAGTCTGATTAACGAGGTAGTGTGCAATTTCATGCTAACGGTTCAAACTGCTGTTGAGGGAGGAAAATACCAGTATAAGTGCCTCAGACAGGAAGTAGATCGACTTGCGAACTAGTTTGGACGGTCATGGTGGATTAAAAACCTTTAACTTCTATATGATCTTAAATGACTCTTAATTCATAGATTATTGCCCCTGATCTTTTTGTAATTTGAATGGTTGTGTAATATGCTACTCTTCTCCTGTAACTTGTCTTTGTCGTGCTTCTTGGAAATGAATGTGCAGTTGAATTCTCGCCACATTTCTCAATTCTTCAGATGGTTCCTGGGTCAACCTAGGGAAACCTCAGTACCATGCATGGTTCCTTTTCCCTTATGTGCAATATAATTACATTAGGTTTTAAGGAACATTATATTGTGTAGAGTCCAGAAGGTAAGATCAGCAACTTCTATTAGATGTCATTATAGTCACCAAAATAGTTGTCCCAAGAGAAATTCTTAAATTTTTAGGCCATCGCTTGATTGAAAGTATAGATTTAAGGGGCTAATTGCGATGGCATAACTACTCTTTGTGATAAACTTTCCCTTCTTACTCAGTTAGATTAGTTTGTTTTAGTTGTCACATTTTGACTTTTACACTATTTGTATACTAATTTTGACTAGAAGTTTTTGACTTACTAAGATACAAAATTATACAATGTTATGATTAAGAATGACCTTAATCTGTAGTTTAAAGATATACTTTTATGTGGTCAAAGTTGTGCGTAGGTGATTATGAAAGTTGGAGTGTTGCAACTAGAAAAAAAATATCTTACATTCTTACTCTTCTTTGTTGGATTGAAATATGTGGGATTAAGTGGCTTGGAAGAGAGAGAAGTTGATGATGAAGATACATTGAGAAAGAGATGGAGTAGAAGGGAGTGGAGAGAGCTAGGGCATTGGGTTAATTGTGGTGCAATCATTTGGTAATGAGGTTTCGAGACGCTGAGTGGTGATAGTGATGGATAATGATAGAGTAACCCTAAGGGTTGGCAACCCTTATGTGAGAGATAGAGAGAAAGTATAATAAATACGTTAGTTGTAGGGACATTTTTTCTTTATAAAATATTGAATTTATTATTATTTTCTCTCTATCTCTTTTATGGGGGTTGCCAATCCTTAGAGTCACCCAAATATTTTCCGATAGGGATAATCGATATGTAGAACTTTTGACCAACTTTTAGATGGATCACTGAATCCAACTTCAGGTTGTTCTTCTCCGAAAAACTAAAGGGAAGGGGGAATAATGGTTCACTGTTATCGGTTAGTAAGGGAAAGTAACTCTCTCGAATGACCTCTAGCCCCTTAGAATGGAAGGTAATGGAAGCAAAACTTAAAAAATGCATGTGGCCATTATTTTTGTGTATGTTGTACTTAAAACCTTGTTTTCTTTGACCTCGTTGCTCTTGCTTAATATGAGCAAAACATCTACTTTAAACGAGTATTTGAGCAAAAAGAAAAGCAGTGGGTATATCACGAGAGTATGATTGATGTTTTGTACTCCCTTCGTTTTTGAAAAATTAACACACTTTACTTTTCACAAGAACTAAGAAAAATAGGGGAGAATTTCAGATTGTGGTAAAAAAAAGATGCTGATATTGCAAGAAAGGAAAGATGGAAAGAGGAGTTGTGACCTTTTATTTTATAGGGACATGGGGTCAAGATGATCATTAGGCGGACGAGGTTGGGCTAGGCTTTGG
The DNA here is from genome assembly GCA_947646795.1 of Beta lomatogona. Lineage (NCBI taxonomy): Eukaryota > Viridiplantae > Streptophyta > Magnoliopsida > Caryophyllales > Amaranthaceae > Beta > Beta lomatogona. The sequence continues at coordinate 2,539,674 of CANSNZ010000447.1, forward strand.
CCAGGAATATTTTGCTCATTTTCATCCACAGCCTTGGTGCAATGTTTTTTGTGCAAAAAATATGCTATTATGGGTTGGTAGGCTATGTAAATTGTACTTTAAATCGGGTTTAAGATGGAACACTTTTGCCATGCGATCTATGTCTTTTTTAGTTTTATGAATGAATGATGTGATATCTAATCCGTAGGAAAGTAGAGTATCAAGCTCCCCCAACGTGTATCTTGTCCCTAAATGCAAATTTGCGTCAAAAGTTATGGGCATTGTAGGACCATATGCGTGCAAGACCCTATGCCACGATCTATTGCTCGATTTATGATCTATATTTTTGCAGTCTCCTATAAAAATGGTATTCCATCAATCCTTATGGATGACCGGCATGTCTTAAAACCTTAAAAGCTCTCTCTAAACTTTTAAACTTCCGTCAAACATAATCAAACACCTTCAAACCTTCGCCAGCCTGATCAAGTTTCTTTCTAGCGCTTTCATATCTCAAACACAAGTACTCATAGCTTCGATGTACCTTCACGCATAATAACCAAACCTAAAAGCTCTCTTTAAACTCTTAAACTCACGCTAAACACGACGATCAAGCACCTCCAAACATCATCAAACTTTCGCCAAGCTTGATCAAGTTTCTTTTTACCGCTTTCATATCTCAAACACAAGTGCTCATACCTTTGATATACTTTCACGGACAAATATCCATCTTAATACTTATGACAAATTAATGGAGATCTTTCAGTGGATGAAGGTATAAGAGTCATAAATCCTCGTCTCTACTTCCTTTTCTTTTTCCGCATCATCTTGACTTTTACACAGTTCATGTACTAGTTTTAACTGAAATTTTATGGCTAATATGCAAAAGCAAACATTAGTTATAAAGATGTTGGGCTAATCAATGTACATATTATAATATAGTGATAGTTAAAATTGTGCATTAATAACACGAAATCTCATATGATGCAACAGAAAAAAAAAAAACAGATCTTTCCATATTTAAACAAAATTCTCCCCTTTCCATTCTTTTATTATTTTGTTTAGTCCGTTTCTTATACTATTAAACTTTTATGATGTAGATTATCATACTTTATTATCTTTGTATATCTACATGTGAACTTTTTATTTATCATTTCTATTTATGTAATTATTGTTTTTATATTGTTATTATTAGTATTATTACTATTACTTTATTTTACTTTTTATTGTAGATCTTTTAGATTTTTACTTCTTCATTGTTTATCTATCTTTGCTACTTCATTATTTTCATTTTTATTGATCGTGCGTGCTAGATCTAGTTTTGTATGTCATGTCTACTAATCTTTTGTTTTTCCTTTTGGTATAATATATTAATATTTGTAATCACTTGAAAAAAAGACCTAATAAAGTGTTGCCATGCCTAAGATAATGTTAGACAACCTGATAGGTACCTTGTAAAATGATTGCTTATATAACAAGTCACTATCTAGTTTATAGGTGCTAATAAACCTACCTTTAGCATATTTTCTTTGTAGGGTGCTTAATATGCATTATGTAATAAATTATTGCTATGAAAATTGTTGTATAAAATTAAGCGAACTAATGTGACTCAAATGGATTCTCAACCTAAACTGAAACTAGCTTGAACCGAAACCAATCCAAATGTAATTTATCCAACTCCAATTTGAATCGAACATATATCTGATTTCACCTGATTATTGACTCAAATGGACCCAAAATTTTATATAATGTGAAAAAAAAAAATTCAAGCTCTATTTTAAGTTTTCTTAGCTCGAGTCATATTAGAAATCATGTTAAACAACAAAGATTTACTTATAGATCAGTATGAAAATACTAAAATACTTCTATTGAGAAAGTTGTATATGTATTGATATTCTTTGCAAAAACTTTTTGTTCCAAAAGTATAACTCATAGGTTTATAAATAATTCTTAAGCAAATATTTTTAAAATCAATCATGTCTTAAAAAATATAGTATAAATCATATTTTTAAAGACATTGCTGGTGTGAAGTTTATTAATAAGTAATTGACACGTAATATAAAATATAATAAATAGATTATACGCGAAACAATATATATTACAACCACAACTTAAATTGCATGAATACTTCAAATTGGTGTGTATGTGTTGCACACTCAAAATCTCTAGGGAACTCCACTTTTAAAGGAATACCGGCCACTAGATCCTCTTGGTCCAAAAATATCATCTTTTTGAGGTGTCTTACAAAAAATAGCTAACTCCTCACTACATGTATTAGTCTGAAATTGAATTTCTAAACCTACTTGTTTATCATCATCTCACACAAGGGGCTAGCTTTTTCAGCAATCATGGTAGATAGAAGACAATCACCACAAAATGAAAAAGGAAACAAAGGGGAGGGAATATCAAAATCTCATGTCTCAAGTGTCATTATCATCCTCTCGATGGAATAATCTTGCATATAATACAGGTAATATGATTGGGCACCGACATAAAGTTCATACTTTTTAAAAGTTTGCATAGTATCCTATTAGTATTACAATATTACTATGATACATTTTTGTCCAGGAAACTCCAGACTTGGTCATGCCCATATATAATTCCGCAATCTTCTATATTTTCTGACTTACCTCATTTTCTAGAACAAGATTTCATTGCCGTGCCTTTCCATTCTAGAAAGATAATGTAGCAAGCTAGGCAGATATCTGCAATCAAATGATGCATTAAGTTCTTAAAAGTAAACATAAAATTATTTGCCATGCATGAGTAAATGGGATAAATAGAATGCTATTTCCGGCAGGTTTTCTTATACACCGTACCAGTATTGTATAATTGCAACAATCTAATTTATAAAAATTATAAAAACTTGATAGTATGACTATATATATATATATAATAACAATTTTATCGGGTTGAGGTGGTGGAGTAATGGCATTATTCCCTCGGCGTCCACCAGTTTGCCATGCTGAGTAATGGGATAAATAGAAGCCATTTCCGGGTTTCCTTATCACCTTGCCAGTTAATTGCCCATTTAATTTTAAATTAAAAGAACAATACAGTAACAATTATATTATCTTAGCAAAAAAATGAAAAAAGTAATAGTATACATGTCAAAACATTACAATCTCAAAAGAATGGAGCAAGTAGTTTTTGGTTGGCCAATTTATTTTTCAGTTAAATAATTTCAGTACGGACATTTCAGACTTCAAATTAAAATACAACTCTACTATATATGAACATGTTAGCTGAAATTGAACTAAATTTAATAAGGTAACTTAAATTGATAAGTAGTAGCTGAAACTAATATTTTCCTTTAATTGAATATAAGGAATTTGATAGCATGAGCTATTTCATAGAACTAGTTGTTCAAGTGCTGATAATTCATCATTATTTTTTTTTAATGGAGAAAAGTAAGTTGAAAAGATGGATGAAAGGAAAATTTTCAGGTCCTTATTTTCATAAGCTACTCAATGTTGCTTCTCGTTTCAAATCTTCTTGAGTTACATGCCAATCTAACCTATTTAGAAATTAGAATCTTAGCTATCTCAGCTCATTATTTAAGTTAAATGAAATGTGTTACCAAACATAATTAAGATGAAGTATATCACCGTTAGTCGGTAAAATATTATTCATTATGTATGTTGGATCAAAGTTCAAATTGGAAGTACAATATTCTACTTCGTATTGTCTATATTGATGTTGAAAGGTGGTTCCACTCGATTCAACACACTATTCAACTTCTATTGAACAAATAGTTTTAGTTTATTTACTTTTAGTTTATCCAAATTACATAAAGATGTGAATGATTTCTTATACATAATCTTTTCATATTAGTCAAAAAATCACATATAAATATCAATTTATAGAATTGCGAAATTGCACATGAAAAAATAAATTTAGTGTAAAATATAACAATGAATATCACAGCATAACATTAAGAAATCTACAAAAGCCATTTTGAAATCGAAATTTATATGTACATGCCACTGGATGAAATATAGTTACACCTAGTATTAGCTTTAATTTAATGAAAATATAGTGAAAATCTACTTTTTTTTTTTTTTCTCTTTTTCCTAAAATGAATCTAACATATGGTGCCAAAAATTTGTGTGCCACCCTTTCCTACTTCTTGATTATATGTATTTTTATTGTAAATTAAAATTAATGGCCATAGTAATAGTAAGAATCAATATTAGAGTGAGATGTACATAACACAAGTAGTACACAAATTGTAGAAAACATAATTTTGATCGTTCGTGGTCTAGTAGAGTGAGATACTGAGATGTAAGTGGTTCACTCAAAGCGACAAATGTCATAATACCCGTGTTAATGACCAACTTACAGGGTACATGTTCACTGTTGCTAGTACCTTGATCTACCACATAAATGATACTCTTAGTTGTTTACTACTACACCTGTTTCTAAATTCATGGAACATTTAAAATTTTGCACTATTCCAATAATATAACGTTGACTGCATTTTAAAGCTATTATATAAACAAAATTGCTATCATATAAATATATTGTTTGATTAGTCGCAAAATATTTTTTCAAAATATCAATTTTTTTAATTTGTAAGTTTACTGTTCATTTATAAAAGATGTTAACAGTTAAAGTAATGTATTCATATATGTGAAAGTTAACATGTTGCACGTACTTAGAAATGGATTAAGTATTCGACACACTCATGCATTGGGAGTACTCTAACTTGGTTAAACACTTAGATGTCATAAATGGTGGTAATAGTAATGCATTATAGTGTAAATTTGTAAAGGAAATCCCACATCATTACACATGGTAACGCTACTTGATCCCAAAACATCAATTTTCTTCCTAAAATCTCATTACTATCCATTACCACTTGGGAATGTGGTATTGGGTGGTATTGGAAATTTATATAGGAAAACCCATATTTTGTGATGAAGTTTCATTACCATGGTTATTGACATGAGAATTTCCTTACAAATTTACACTAAATTACATTATCATTACCATCATTTATAACCACTAACTGAACGGGCTGTTATAATGATACGACCAAGCTTGTGCTCTAAATAGACCATGCATATTGAAAAAGTCAACTATGAACAAGTTGCTTAAGCAAACAAATGATTAAATATAGTTAATAGTTATCTTGCTGACCATTGAACATAACCTGTCGTTGAAGTTGAGATACACCATACAAAATGGGTTGTACAAACTCGAAGTTGCCGGTAATAACACGGAAACCAAGTTTGCACTAGATCAAGGGAAATTGTTTCACAATTATAAATTCTATTACGTGAAATTTTGTCAACAATTAACTCTATTAAGAGTCATATCTGGCAGTAATGTAAACTATGTTCCATATAAGATTTGAGATATAACAGTTCATCTTACAAGATTTTACCAAATAAAGTAACTAGCTAACCTCCATAAATTTCCATATACAATTATGGTATCACAAAAAAGCTATTTCGTAAAACTATGAATTAATGTATACATAGATCACCGAACACCATACAGTGTTATTTATTTAATGAATGAGAATTTCTTTAGTATGTTGCATGTTGATCTTGGAAGAGCTTATGAACGTCACATATATTCAGATTCATAGAAGTTCCTAATATTTGGGCTATCATATGGAGTAGTAAGGGGATATATATTTCCAAAATTGCATTCTAGAAAGTAATTTTGATAAGTGAAAAATGCAATCCTGGGTTTAGGAAATTCATTAAGGTTATTAAAGTGAAAATTAAGGTTAATCAAGGATATTATTTATTAACAAATGATTATTTATAAAAAAAATAATGACAAGTTTAGACGGATCTATTTCGTTAAGGGATGGTGTTAGGTAGACGCAATAATAGTTGCATGTTTTTTTTCAACTGTTTTTGTTGTAGGTCATTATTGGATTAGATGGCTCGTATATATAAAGATGATTTTTATTAAAAATCCTTATAATAGTCTAAAAATGTAACACCAAACCTTTAATTCTTTGGCTCACATGTTTCTCATATTCAAATTTCAAGGTTATCTATTTTGAGCAACTTAGGAAGCAAATGCATATCAATCTTAAGACACTATAGTTCCATTACGCTATGACACAGAAGTTGCATTGTATTATTGTATATTGCAATAGATTGTTTATCTCATCAAGAATGAAGCATCTCGAATTGTAACCCTCCAAAATGTTTATATTTGCTATTTTTGGGGAAGCATTTTATATAGGTACCTTAAATCATAAGGTACTAGAATTTTTTTAGGTGCTAAAATAATTAGTAGTGTTTGGAAAGCACCTAAAATAAAATAATTTTAGGTGGTCAAAATGACTGAAATTGACAAGTTTAAATTTTTAACTTATCAAAATCAGATTACTGAAATTTTGGAAAACCTTTCTAAAATTTTGATAACTACTAATTTTGGTAAAATAATTTAGCAACTAATAAACTAATTTCGCTAAATAGTTAAACTAATTAGCTTCCTTATCAGTTTAAGCTAACTTATCAGTTTTAACTCATTTTCAACTAGTATTACCAAACAGACCCATAAAACAATATACTTATATCCGAAAGCTTCAAAAACATGATGGTAAAACTTCTAAGCTTCTAAGAGAATGCTTTCTTATGAATGGTTTCTTAGGTCTGGTCGAAGTGGAGGGTCTAAAACATAATGTATGTTATTATTCATAATCTTGATCCATTGTTCTAAAGCTAACAATATATAAGGAATTCGATCTTGTTTTGTGGTTACTTGATATACATGATTCACACATAGGGTTCAAATATTTGTTACTGATCAAAGAAGCAGAGAAAGCACACATCAAGGGTACATCGAACTCCTTTTTTCATGTTACCATGTAGATCAGATTTTGGTTGTTTAGATTTTTTCTGCAGATAAGATTTGATCAAAACCCAACAACCAATGGAACTAAGCTCTTTTGACACCTTTTTTTGATTAATACTATTATTCGAGCTAGTTCATTATCAGTAAATATATTTAGGGTAGTTTGTATAAATTAATGAATTAATATATATGTTACATATAATACTAATACCTAATAATAACTATATCTTGTTCTTAAAAGAATTACTGTTAGAAGAATATTCAGCAGTGTTTAACAATCATAATCATTGTCATTATGAGCATCATACTATCATTGTTCACCGGTCTCACTAGTCACTATATATACATCTAACTCTACATTAGAAAATGAAGAGATAGCAAAATGCAAAATCTACGTGACTATATACTCTTGAGAACCCTATAACAACATTTGCCCAAATTTTCATTATATATGCCACAAACTTCTCAAAGAGTAAACAAGGTGTACATGTCTTAGTGCTTACGTAATGTGTTCTTTATTTTATAATCAAATATGCTAACGTTACGTGTTCTTTATTTTATAATCAAATACGCTAAGTTATTGAAGGTGAAACCACAGATTTATCTTCCACCTTTTTTCATTGAAGGAGTTTATCTTCCACCTGATAAATGCAACTTCACCGCAAGTGTCAAACTCGGCTAAGCTATGCACAAACTCTATTATGGTTGGTCATGTCCGGTGTTATCTTGATAACACCTGATGAGACTACATATACTATATAGATAAGCCGATAATAAAAATATTTATGCTAACAGTTTTTTTATTTACTGTTTGGGTGTAGAGCAAGGCACAAGAGTGAATAATGTAGATGGGATTTGATCCTATGTCATGACTCGTGAGTACTACCTCCCAAACTGTAACCAACTAATTTAATTGACATCTACATGCTGACAATTTGTTTGATTGTCAGTAATAGTATGAGATTAGACGTTATGAACTTATGATGTAGTCAAAGTTTATTTGTGTGGATCAATATGTTATATCTCTATCTCTTCATGAATTTAAATTTTGATTAAAGTGATAACAAATGGTAATTAAAGATTCATTTTCATTCGGGCCTGCTGTGACTACGTCTTCTCAGAGTCAGAGTCAGACATAATCTGATGAATTGTTCTCAAATTCTTTCTCTAGTATATTGGCCGGAAGGCTTCTGTAGAAGTGCTTGGATAAGCTTACGTACATATTAGAGGCCTCAACCCTTACTACAAGTAGAGTGAAGACGAAGATGAAGAGGAAGTAAAGAGAATGATGATAATGAGGACAAAGGTCACCTTTTTTTTATAGCATTTTTTGTCTGATAAGATGAAATAAAAAGGTATTTTGTTGGGAAAAACCTAATAAATTTTATGTTGTATAGACTAAATAGGTATAAATGTTTGTTACTTAAAACGACGTCGTAGTTTTCTGGTAAAAGAAAATCAACACAACGCGTTGCCATCTTATTTTTCCTACCCTTAGAAAGAAGTGGTTTTATAAAGAGTGAATTTGTTTCTAGGGTGAAGTGCCGAAGAAAATGACAAAAATGAATGGGAAAATAAAAAGTTAACCTTGGAAATTTGACTTTCTTGCCGGTTATTTTAATGTGGTCTTAAGTAACAAACCTTTGTAGTTTATGGTCATTGGAAGCAAAAAACAATTATTTGGTCTTTCCTTATAAAACATCATTTTTATTTGGTCTTATCTGATCAAAAGTTCTTTTTATAATGATGATAACAATGACGAAGATATCACAATGATTTTAACTCTATCTAGACACCTTATATCCCCCAAAAATATTTAACCTCTAACTTGGATGAACATGGCATTGAAAGTTTTGAATAGAGAAGGTTTCTCAGACTTGCAAGCTGAGGAAACTAAAGCATATCAAAAGATGTTGGAAGCTCAAAGGTTGATGCATGAACAACCTAGGAATGTAGAGCTGGCTGAAGCTGAATTAGCTGCTGTGAAAGAGTACCATGTTAAGCATCAGGCTCACATAGAGTTTTTATTAAAAAAAAAGTAAAACTGGAATGGGTCGAGGTGGGGATGAAAATACAGCTCTGTTTCATCAGAGTATAAAAGCAAGAAGAATACACAATTAGGTGTATAGTATATATGATGCTGAGGGACAATGGCAAGATACTGTTAAGGGAGTTTTCTAAGGCCTTCTTACAGTATTATGAAACTTTATTATGCAAGGATAACATGGCAAGGAAGCATGTGAATGTTCAACTAATGCAGGAGGGCCCTCTTATTACAGATGAACATAAAAGCATACTTTGTGCTCCTCATACTGCATAGGAGGTTAAGAAAGCTCTTTTATCCATCCCTGGTAATAAAGCTCCAAGAGTTGATCGATTTGGAGCTTATTTTTACAGAGACACATGGGCACTGGTAGGTGAGGAGGTCATTGATGTTGTACAGAATGTTTTGCGGGAAGGAAAACTCTTGAAAGATTGAACAACAATGTAATTACATTAGTACCTAAAACCAAGTGTCCTCACAATGTCACTAAGTTCAGACCTATATCATGCTGCAACACATTGTATAAATGTGTCACAAAGGTCTTTGTGTGGAAGACTGAGGCAAGTACTACCAGATCTAATCATGGAAAACCAAAGTGGGTTTGTTCATGGTAGATACATCACCCACAATATCATGGTACTGCAGGTTCTAGTGAGACATTATGGAAGGAAGAAAGTGCAACCTGGATGCTTGTTGAAGATAGATATACAGAAAGCATATGACACAGTGAGTTGGGAATTTTTAAATGAGATGCTAGATGCATTAGGCTTTCCTACTAGCTTCACTGCTCTGGTGATGGAATGTGTTTCCACCCCCATGTTCTCTATCATGCTGAATGGCACTATGAGAGGATTTTTTAAGTCCATAGGGGTTTGAGACAAGGTGATCCCATTTCACCTCTACTATTTGTACTTTATATGGAGTATTTATCAAGGATTTTGACAAAACTCACCCAGATTGAGCAGTTCAAGTTTCATCCTAGATGCGGGGAGATGAACTAACACACATGTGTTTTGCTGACGATCTCATCATGTGCAATAAAGGGGATTTTACTTCTGTGTATATGATGTTGAGAGTTTTCAAGTTATTCTCTGAAACATCAGGGCTCAAGGAAAATGTGAACAAATCTGCCATGTACATTTGCAACATGGATAGTGCAGATATACAGAGAATCACTGAAGCTTCAGGTTTTGCTCATCATACTCTCCCATTTAAATACCTTGGGGTACCTATTTGTGCCAAGAAGATAACTGCAGGGCAATGTGAAACACTAGTTGAAAAAATGACAGCTAGAATTAAAATGTGGAGCTCTAGGCACCTGTCCTACACAGCTAGAGTCCAATTGATTAATGTTGTTCTACTCAGTCTACACATGTATTAGGCGCATGTTTTTGTCCTTCCTAAGAGAGTGTTGATTGAAATTAGCAAGATCTGCAGGGCATTCCTTTGGAGTGGGCAATATTTTTGTAAAAAACCAGGAGCAATAGCTTGGGACAAATTATGTAGTCCCAAATCAGCAGGAGGACTTGGTTTCAGAGACATCTTTACTTGGAATATAGCATTTCTAGGTAAATATGTATGGGCTGTCAGTACTCAACAAGAAAGCCTTTGGTTGAAAAGGATCAATTCAGTGTACCTAAAGGATGCAGATTGGTGGTCTTATACACCACAAGCCAATGCTAGTTGGTATTGGAAAAAGATCTGCTTTGTGAATGAGCAGTTGAAAGTGGCGTTTACACAGGCTGAATTATGTGCCATGGGGAAATATTCTGTAAAATTGGTGTATGAGAAAGTCAGAGGTGATTATATTGGTGTGACATGGGATAATGTAGTTTGGAATAGACTAAGTATACCTAAGCACATATTCATTTCTTGGCTAGCTGTGCAGAACAAGCTTCAAACAACATCTAAGCTAGCTCAGCTTGGTGTGAGTGCCAATGATACTTGTTTAATTTGTGGGGGCCATAGTGAAATACACCAGCATCTGTTCTTCAAAAGTCAGTTCAGCTTGCAGTGTTTGAAGCTGATTAAAGACTGGTTCAAGATTTCTTATTTGTCTGATGATTTACAACAACTGGTTAGAGTAATACAGAACAACAGAAGGTCCAAGTTTAGAAAGCAAATTTTGTTTGCTGGGTTGACAACCTTAATCTATTTCATATGGAAAGCTCGGAATTCAGTCTATTGGGATCACTGTATACCTAACATAGAACATGGGGTGAAGCAACTGAAACTATGTACTAGAGATAGAATATTAGCTGTAATGCCCAAGAAAGTATCTAGGAAAGATAATGAATGGTTTTTAAATTTGTAATACATTGTATGTAGTAGGCCTGTTGGCTGTTACCATCCTTAAGTTTGGGAATCCAACCTAGTTGGTTTGCCTCGCCTTTGGATTGGTTTTGGTTGTAAAATTTTGCTTCATCAATCTAATCTCTTACTTAGCAAAAAAAACTTGGATGAACATATATGTTGCACTATCTATACCCCATCTTTTCTCTCTCACAAACTTTAGCCTCCATTAGTGATTTCTAGAGGAGCTTCCATCAACTCCTATCGGTGGAAGGCTCCAATTTTTTTCGTGGCTTATATCTTCCTTTTTTTCGGTAAGTAAGTAATATGTGTATTGCTTCCAAAAAAACCATCATGTGTACAACCTATTTCCCAAAGAGGGAGAGGAACAAACTGGCCACAGGAGGCTAAAAGAAACTCATAGAGTAGCTAGGCATCCTTTATTCCTAGAACTCCACATTGTAGAATTACAAAAATTCACTCTATGTTTAATTATATATTGTATTTCTTTAATTAGCTATACATTCAATTCTATTCACTTTACTTATATGTTCAGTTTTATTTGTTTATTAGGTTTATAATAATGCTTCCGCAAGGAACTACTTTCCCTCCAAAGACAAGGTTCTTTTCTCTATCTTTTCTTTCCTATTTGTAAGTCCTAGGGATGCTTATTGGTTGAGCCGAGCCCGAACTGTGGTCGGCTCGGCTAGTGTTCGTTTAGGTTTATCTGAGCTTGAAGCTTGACGAACCGAGCTTTGACCAAATGTTAAACGAGTCGAGCTCGAATTGTTCATGAACATGCTTGACTCGCTATCACCCCTAGTTTTTACATGTTTTCTTTGTTATTGTTGTTTTTTAAAATTTTTGAGATTTATAAGTTTTCTTTTTGATAATGAAACTATTAACTTATAATTGTGTAATATCAAAGTTAATATATATATTTATGTATATATATGAATATATTATTTTTCAATATAAAAGAATAACGTAACCTGTTCACGAACTTTTCAAGCCGAGCTTTGCCTAGCTCTACTCGGCTCGTTAAAGTCTTGAGCCGAGTCTGAATCTGAGCCGAGCTTTTGATCGAGTCGATCTCGAACTGTTCGTGAACAGGCCAGGCTTATTATTACCCTTGGTAAGTCCTGTAGGTCTAATGGATTACCATGGAATGTGTTCATTGATAAAGAATTATGCATGACTACAACTGCTGTCAAAATTTCAAATACATTTTGATGAAAAAAAATGAAAAAAATCCTCACACGATCAAACCTACAACAATCATTAAACTGTGTCTTCAAAAATGTTGTATATACGAGTGATATATGCAAGAGATGTTGTAAAATGCAAGATCTAATCATCAATCGCAATTTTGATGAAAGAAACTTTTATCTGATTCAATTATTGTTATGTAATTGATAGATTTAAATTTCATTTGTATAACTCTTTATTAATGAATTGATTCCACTTAAAAAATGTATGTTATGTAGACTCATCTATGTCCATTATGTTTAGCTATTGTTGTTTTGAATGTTAAACTATATTTCATGATGCTTATTTTATTACTCAATCTACATAAATGTTTGCGAAATTATTTTTTAGACTCTAGCAAACAATTTACTAGTGAAACGAAGAGGTTAAGGAGTAATAATTGTTAGGAATCTCGTTTGATAGAGAAGAATTTTTTTGCAGATTAGACGAGGACTTTCAGTTTAGTAGATAAAAGAATGTCTTCAAATGTTTTAAACTGTCATCTATAGTGCTTGAGTAGATAAGCGCATCAATAACATAAACGGTAAAATTCTGAATAAGCATTGAATACATCATTGACTATCCTTTGATATTCAGAATGATCAATTTTAAGGCTGGAAGGAATTAAGTTTCATTTGTATTAAGTCTAAAGGAACTGTGAAAACAAAAGATAAAAGAAGGTGTTGATATCCCATAAATAACCCACATGTGAATGTAAGTGTTGTCCTACATCAAACATGAGGAAAGGAATAAACAACTTAATAAGCTTGAGAATTTACTCCTTCTATTGAAAAATGGTTTTAGGATAGAGCCTTTTTTGGCCTTGTAAATTGTCCAAACTTTCCTCTATTATGTGTCTCAGACTCATTTAACATTTGACTAAATTTAATATGGTATCAGAGCACAGGTTGGGCCCAAATATTATGGGTCATAATTATGGAAAACTCACATGTGAGGCGGAGTATGCCATCCATGAACAACCCACATGTGAGTGTAAGTAGTGTCCCACATTGAACACGAGGATAGGAATAAACAACTTAATAAGTTTGAGGAGTTACTCCTCCTATTTCCAATTAGTTTGAACTAACTTTAATAGAAGACCTTGCCTAACCTGACAAAACTTTGTGCACCATGCACACAAATACCTATTAAAACTTTAATTATGACACTAAATCTGAATAAATGCACATACATGGAAAAGCAATTGTGAGCTTTATATCTATTCTCTAGGAACTTCATCTTCCTTGCATCAGCCAATGCTTTCGTAATTGAAACAACTCAAGGCTAAGGGATCACGCACGGTTCTCAATTAGTTTAATTCCAGATGGTGATCGTCCTTTAAAGTCTCATAATCTATCCTCAAACTAGCCATTAAAGTCTGATCTAACCTCATAGTCCCTCGGTCAAATTAGATTGAGAGAAGCCTTGTGAGTCACCATACCATAGACATCATTGAACTTTCTAGTGCATTGATTTGGTGGATTTTCTTTCGGTTCTTAGGTTTCCACATTAAACCTTCTTGTAGATTCTTTATTTTTGAATTTTGTGTATGTGTTGTATATTGCTTGTGAATACACAATAGGGATATGATATTATCCTAACACAATGTCGCAACTATCTAAAAACGAAAGTAATAGGTAAGTAAACTACACGCGGGAAGCCAAATTGGTTTAAATCTTATCATAATATTCATCATAAATTCATAGTGTATAAAACGTCTAACTAACTTACCCATAAGGGGTGTAAGAAACAGAAAAAACATCTTACTGTGTTGATGTAACTTAAAGTGATTGGCGATGACATTTTACTATTGCTAAAAAAGGGAAAAGATGTGTTACTTGACTTAAGATCGGTAAGCTTTAGTTTTTGATATACTAGTATTTTATAACTGACTAACTAGGAACTGTTCTGAAAATTATGTGTTTATTAAATTAGTTTATAAATTTCAATACTAATTAAGGTGAATGACTTAATTAGTTGTATTTGAGAAACATAAGTGCATCGACCTGTTACGTAGATTACCCATTTCTAATAGATCCTTAAAATATAATCATTGATTGTAAGTTGGATTTCACCAAATATTAATTTCTATTAGTATTGGGAAAACTACCCACTGGATAAACCAAGTTTTATCCGAATTTGAGCCGTCGTGAAATACTTAAATTCAATCTTAGCAAGTTTGGTCCCTTAAAACTAGAGAAGAAGGGAATCTCAATTTCCAAATGCCAAAGGATTTAATTGTTTGAATGAATTACCACAAAATACAAACCCTTACCCACCATATTCAGCTTTCAAATATTTATCCTAACTTACACACCTGAAAAAAAAATTGGTTTACAAAAGACCGTCTTACAAAACTAATTGAGTCAAAGGAGTCACTAATTTTTTTAGGATTACCCATGAGATGGTTATATAATAAGATCGTCTCATTTGAGAATTCCTAAGAAAGCTAATAGTGCTTCTCTTCATATTATAGGCGCTAGGAGTTTCCAACTTGTAACTGCTTTCTACTAAATTGTTCTGCTAGAACAGAAAACGAGACATGAAACATGACTCAGTGAAAAGCACTTGTGGATGCAAGAATTTTATCTTACGTTTAAACACGTAAAATGATGAATTATCGGGTGCACCGTGCACCTAATAGTATGTACTCTATGATAGTGTAGGAATAACAAACCAAAATTTGGTATAAGGAGTGAACATATTTCCCATCTTCATTCACTGTAACCACATCATACAGAAGCAAATGCTTTGAAGCACAACTTATGGAAAATTTTTGGATTTTTTTGCCAAATGCAGCTCTTTAAAGTGGCTACTTGGTTAATTGCAGCCCTTTCATTTCAATCTTTTCAATTGCGGCCTCAAATGAACCAAACACTTTTGCAGCACAAATTCAACCTACCTTCACGCCTTTTTGGCTGCAACTTAAAAGTGTTTGGTTTATTTGAGGCTGCAATTGAAGAGATTGAAATGAAAGGGATAAAATTAACAATTAAAGTGGCCACTTTAAAAGCCTGCATTTGGCAAAAAATTCAAATTTTTTTGTAAAGTTGGTCAAAATAAAACAAAATAAGGAAAAACCGTAGAAACGAATTCATAAAATATATCCTTTTCAATGATGATCTTAATATATATGTAATATCTTCATATATACGGGTGTTGATAATACCTTAAAAACAACATAAAGACAATATGGAAATGTGACTAACAAAGCCTTCTTAAACATGTTAGGAGTCATGTGCTAATTACAAATATTAGGCTCTACAAAAACTATGCATGTATAATTATATCATATAAAAATATATCCTATATAAACATTAATTCGTATAAACTAGGATACCTAAGTCCCAAAGTATGAGGATTGGGACAATGAGACTTAAACAAACTATATATTAGGCCCTCTGACATGAGAAGACCTGTGTTGTAGGCCACTTTACATACCCAATTAGGCAGCCTTAGCTTGCTGCCAAGTCATAGTTTATGTTATAATATTCTATATTTCTTCACATTAAATATTGAATTTTTATTAATATAAGCTCAATGAAAAGACAATTTGGCTTATCAAACAAGTTCATAATAATCCTTTTTAATTTGATAAACTTTCGAAGTCCCCCTACTAATTTCTTTCAAATTCAATTAGACAGCTGAATCCATTTTTACCTGATTTTATGTATCCAAGACTTGAGGCACAAACATACCTGACCTCCATTGCTATCATGAAACACAGAAAATGTAAAGGGGAATCTTTTGAACCTTTTTGTCTCAATTAAGAGGGATATTAACTATATAGGAAGTCCTAACCATACTGTATAACCAATTACTTTATGAAAACAGAAAATCACTTGAATTCGATTTTTTTTAACTTAATCTCTACTATATCACTCTCTCATTTACTTGCAGCAATGCTAAATGATCTTATATTTTATCACTAAATCAGCAAAACAATCCAACCCCGTATTTTTATTATTGATGCTTCAGCACTTGTAAAAATTGGACCCAAAAAAAATTATACAAATGAAAGTACTTATTTTCATGTTACTTGATTAAAACTTAACTTGTTAATAATAGAAGATAATCATATAATTTTATAAATATTTCATCAACCTTAGAAGCAAAATAATAATGTAAATTAGTTTTCCTAAACATAAATACTATCTGGTGTATTAATATCACGTCAACTACACAAGTAGTACGAGACTATGTAATCACATGCATAACATAAGATCTTAACAACAGTATTATTGCATTATAAGAGAGAGAAAGAGCTTATCTACCTAGGTCCTAGGAGACCGTCAAATGATGCGACACAATTTAATACTTAATATTTATATTAACATATATCTAATTAAAGAGTATAGTTACGCATTTACACACCGAAAAATTAGAAGTTAATCTTGTTATGATTGAAAAGAATCCAATATTGAAGAAGTTTAGGGTTTTACTCTGTTCATCAGTCTGTTTAATCTTCTTCCCTATTATAGTTCATGTATATATACTTCCAAGTAAATTTTTGTAAATATTTTCTATATAAATAGATTTAAGACATAAGAAAAACAGCTTATGTAGATCTCAACAACAAACCCAAAAGAAAAGTAATTGACAAGATTTTTATATTTATATATCGGGATTCTAGCTATTCTCTATCGGAAGAGGATTTGAAAGATGATCGGGATCCATGAGGATTTAGGTTTTTTCAGCAATTCGTCACCAGTGAAACTGTTTTTGAATTCAGAGAAAAAAGACAGCGACAAAAAAAAAGAAAGATGTTTAAGGTTGTAGATGATGATAAAACTTATGTGAAACTTGGAAAAGTAATTGACAATATTTTTATATTTATATATCGGAATTCTAGTTATTCTCTATCGGAAGAGAATTTGGAAGATGATCGGGATCCATAAGGATTTAGGTTTTTTCAGCAATTCGTCACCAGAGAAACTGTTTTTGAATTCAAGGTAGTGGAAAAAAAAAGAAAGATGTTTAAGGTAGTAGATGATGATACCTTAAAAGCGACGATTAGATGAAGATCCATCACAAGTAGTAGTAGTAGTCTTTAAAACCCTCTTCTTCTTCTTTTTCTTCTTGTAAGGAATACCTCTTGCTTTAGCTTGACAATCCTTAACTTCCCTTAAATAGACCCTAATAGTCCCGTTACCAAACGGGTTCGATTCGGGTGACCCACCGTGCTCCTCATAGGCGGCTCTAAGGCGTCCGATGAGAGCATCAAGGCTGCCCCACGCTTGTCGAAGCGGGCAGCTGCACGGAGCCGGTGGGTCAGGCATCCCAAAGAAGGTACACCCATGTAAGTGCACCTTAGTTTTTCCAAACTGATCAAGATACCTAAGGAACTCAAGTACGTGGTGACATGTACACTGAGTTACAGCGATGGGTGGCCTCATGTTTCTAAGGTATTGTCCAAAGGTATTCCAGTCCCTACGCTTCTGGGACTCGTACCGGCTAAGCGTAGGGGTGGATGGCTGAGCCGTGGCTTGGTGGTGGACGTGGTTGTCCGGACATATAACAGGAGGGAGTGGTGGTGGCTCAGTGGCGAATTTTGTGATGGTCTCCATAGAGGTGAAAAATAGGTCTAAGCTTATTAAGGTGGACTCAAAATAGGAATTCTTAGCTTTTTTTAAAATAAAGGAAAGAGGGAGGAGACAAAAAATGGTGAATGAGGGTAGAAGATGATGGAGGTCACATCCTAAGATATGAAAGAAGGAAGATCAGACAATATTTGTATGGACCCCATTTTTGAATAAGAGGTGCTTTTTTTGGTTCGTTGCTTTATTTTCCTCTTCTCCTTTATCTCTTATTTTGTTTTATGCCTTTTTGTAATACGATTGAAGCTAGGAAATTTTTAGGCATTAGGAAGAGTGAGAAGGATCATATTAAATCCTTCTATGTAATTATTTCTTTGTTGAACAAGGACATATGAAATTTTTTATTTATATGTAATTCGGAAGTATAATGGTTACGATTCTCGAAGAAAAAACAAGGATTTTGTAGATGTAATATTCGATCAAGGATAATATCTATGCTATATGTCTAAAATGCTTTCTCTATAACGAAAGGTCACCGAGTAGATCCTCTAGTTAGGCAATATGATATTCATTAATTAATTATACTTGAGTGAACCTGTCTTAGTAAATTAATGTACAGAGATGCATCTCGCCCAATACCTGCTCATAATCCTTGTACAATCCATAATTTTTCCATCACACTTTCATTAGTAACCTATGTCAAAAAAACTTAGCAACAAATTTCTATATGCGTATTTGTTCCTTCAAATTGCCCTACCTTTCCATTACCTTCGCTTTATCACGGCTTGATTTAAACTTTTATTGAGCTACATACCATCATATACTCAAGTTTCCTCCTTTATATGTCCAAAAAAAGAGTCAAGAATATGTTTAGATGTAAGTTATATGTATAATATTTTATTATGTATTGTGCTCGATCAAACTTAGAAACATTTGGAGTTTTCAATTTCAGTTATGTATGTTGTATTATTATGTCTAGATGTTTAGCAAGTTCTAATAAACTATTATGTTTGTTTTAAATTTTCACTGTTATTGTTATCTGACCATATTTAGACAGTTTGAGTATTTTGTCATTCATGAACTTTTATTTTAAGAAAATTAATTTTAGCTTTCAGTATCATCTATGCATTAGTATTATATTACACTATGCATATTCCACATTTTAGATAAAATAACTGTCAAATGCATGCCAAAAAAAAAAAGAAATAGTGAAAGTGTGATCCATTCGGTTGACCCAAAACATAATATGAGATGTTTAAAGGATTGTTAACTTGATATCGGAAAATGACATGATAAAAAATGATCAAAATCCAAAATTATCAGACTCAAAACTAACCTGACCGACTAATTTCCAAGTTCTATCTTACACAGTCAAATTCCTAATAGTATTAAAAACATATGTTCCTCATACACACAATATGAGAAATGCCAAATTCTGAACAGATCTGCATAAAACTCGCTTATATCAGTGGTAATGTTGTAAATAAGTTAAAAAGTGTTTACAAATCAATGAATGTTGTATTTTAGATTATAAATGTTGTATTGAGTCTATAAATATTGTATTTTCAAACAATTATGTCCTACTTTAGAGAAAAATATTGTATATGTTTATTTAGTCATGTTTCATAATTACTTTCGTGGGTAAAGAATATTGTACATTAATTTACAAATGTTGTATTTTATTTTATAAATGTTGTATATAGATTAATGTCATTTACTAAATTATATGTGATATATTTGGGACTATATATACCCGTTTGAGATTGGGCAAAGCTACACACAGTAAATAGGCGTTATTCAAGAGAAAAAGGAAAGAAGTAACTATGAAGAAAGGGTAAAAATATGCCATCATACATCTTGACGAAAGTTTGGAAATTTTAAGGAAATTGGCGGTTTAGGCAAATCATCTGTTAGGCAATAGCCAATTATTATTTTATTTTTTTTGACAATAGCCAATTAGATACACGAATCCAATGGAAAATTTCGTCCAATCCCCAAGTTTGTGAACAAATAATTTAATAGTAGGCTAGTGGCATCATTATTGCATCCTATGATTTCTAATTTTGCCCTACAGGTGGTGCTTGATTAATAATGGTATATGCATTTTCTTGCCTCGAAATAGATCTGCCTATATCAAGCTAACGAACCAAGGTCGTCTTGACCTGCCTATGACTCCGATGAGGATCTGAGTCCGTCTAACTCAGGTGAAAGATGAAGGGGTTATTATTCCTGTTTTTTTTTCATGATTTCCCTCTAAATGTATTTCCTTTTTTTTGTCACATGATTTTTTTAACTTGTGTCACTGCTTTAGGGGGGAAAAGTGCATAAACCAAAAGAGAGGGAATTATGAAATTAAGTCATGAGAATAAAAGGAACAAGAAAGAGAGGGGGAGGGATTGTCATAGGTAAAGTTGTCTTTAATATATTTTGACGCCGTATCTGGAGCAACTGATCTTTCTCAAATCAAAGATACTAAACATTACCGTACTGATACATAGTAGTTTTCAATACTCTCTTAGTAATTACAAGGAAATTAATTAGGTAGATATATACACAAAGCAATCTTAATACAAACTAAGCATTAATAATATGCACATCCTCCATCTAAAGTGTAGCATGTAAAGTCGGAAGTGTCCTTTAGCAAAGGGGTGTGTGATGTGCAGAAACAGGATTTGATTGATTTTTTGGTTATGAGGCATGTAGATGGGCATCCTAAATACTTGGGGGTCCCTACTATTCAGGCATATCGAAGAAAACTATGTCCTCTGAAATGAAAGTTCGTGTGTGGAAAAAGCTTCAGGGTTGGAAAGAGAAGTTGTTATCCAGAGCAGGCAAAGAAGTTCTTTTGAAAGCTGTGATCCAAGCTATCCCAACTTACTTGATGGGAGTGTACAAAGTGCTAGTTGGTGTCATCCAATGCATTCATGCTGCTATGGTTCGATTTTGGTGGGGGCAACAAGGGACGGAGCGTAAAATTCACTGGAAAAGTTGGGAAACTTTATGCCAACCAAAATATTTTCGGTGGTTTGGGCTTTCATGATTTGGGTGTATTTAACGAGGCTTTACTTGGACGGCAAGCATGGAAGTTGATCCAGTTTCCACGCTCCCTGCTCTCTTATGTTATGCAAGCTAAGTATTCTCCTAGCTAATTCATCCTTTCTTGACTCTTATCTTGGTCCTGTTGGCAGCTACTCTTAGCGTAGTATTTGGGGTGCTAAGTCTTTTGCTAAAGAAGGAATTATGTGGAGGGCTGGTGATGGAGAAAACATTAGAGTTTGGAGTGACCCTTGGGTGTTGAAGGAGGAAAGCAGCTTTCTTTCAGGAGCTCCTGTGCAGGGCATCGAGTATGTGAAGGACTTGATTGACAGAGAAAGATGCGAATGGAGACATGATTTTATTATGGAGAATTTTGAGGAGGAGGATGCCAAAGCCATCTTAGCGATTCCCATTAGTGTTCGCTTGCCCGAGGACTCTTTGTGTTGGCCTTTTTCTAAGGATGGTCGATATATGATGAAGACCGCCTACATGGTTGGTAAGGGAGGGAACCTTGATAACTTTCATCGAGCTTGGGTGAGGCTTTGGAGTTTAAACATTTCTCCAAAGGTTCGTCATTTCTTATGGAGGTGTTGCTCTTCCACTCTTTCGGTAAGGTCTCTTCTTAAATATATCGCCATTTGATTGATAATGATATTTGGCCCTTATGCAATGCTCGAAGACCCCTACCCATGCTTTATTCACATGTCCAAATGTGAAAGAGGTGTGCGAGTTGGCTGGGCTCGCTGATTTGATACCATCGGGTGAGATGGATTTGTTGGAGATGTTGGAGTCGTGGGAAGGAGTCGAAGAGGAGAGGGTGAGTAAAGTGGGTGTCGTGGCATGGATGGTGTGGTTTAGGCGTAACCAAGCGGTTTTTGAGGGGGGTGGAGTATCGAACCTGTCGTTGGCGGAGCGTGCTTGCAAGGCTCGTGTGGACTACATATCATACGCCCAGCGTATATATGCGCCCAGCAGGCCAAGTGTTGGCTGCAGTCCTCGGCTGTGGACTCCCCCAGCGAGTGGCTCGGTTAAAATCAATTCGGGTGCATCAGTGGGGGAGGATGGGTGGGTTGGCTTGGGTGTGGTTGCACGTAACTAGTTTGGGCAAGTTTTTGTGGTCTGCGTGCCGTAGTGTGCGTGCATGGTGGTCGGTGGTTGTGGCAGAAGGCAAGGCTTTGTGTTTGACGGTTCAGTTAGTGTAAAGGTAAGGTTATGTTATTATTGAACAACCAAAGGTACAGACTTTATATAGGTTACAAGAGAATCAACTAAGCTAGGAAAGATAATCAAACCTAAGAGTATCTGCTATATAAAGAAAGAGATAAACTATGATACACAAATATATGCAAAAGATAACAAATAATATCTGTGAGATAGCCAGTAGATAAACTAAGCTAATATCAAGGGATTACTTAGGATTATCTCCAATATGCCCCCGCAAGACGGACGGGGAATCTGAGAGTCTGATCTTGAGGAGTAGAGCATTAAGCCTCGGTCTAGTAAGAGGCTTAGTAAGAAAATCAGCCAGTTGGTCTCCTGTAGAAACATGTGTAACTCGAAGAGTGCCGTTTTGAACTTGTTCTCGTATGAAGTAGAAAGCAATAGCTAGGTGCTTCATCTTGGAGTGGAACACAGGGTTAGCACTTAGATAAGTGGCACTAAGGTTATCACAATATATAACTGGAGTAGTAGTGAGAATGACACCCATCTCAGTGAGAAGATTTTGAACCCACATTATTTCACTAGTAGTGGAAGAGACAGCTCGGTATTCGGCTTCGGTAGAGGATTTAGCTATGGACCTTTGTTTCTTGGAGCACCATGTGATGGGGTTGCACCCAATGAAGATAACATGGCCCATAGTCGAAGTGAAGTCATCACGATCACCCGCCCAATCGGCGTCACAAAACGCATGAAGAGTGGAGGGAGAATCACGAAGAAGCTTGATACCTTTATCTAGAGTGCCATTGAGATACCTTAGCAAGCGCTTGAGAGCAGCCCAATGCTCGGAGGTTGGGTGGTGCATGTATTGAGATAGCTTGTTGACAGTATATGCGACATCGGGTCGGGTAAGAGTAAGATATTGAAGGCTGCCAATAGCAGCCCTGTAAGCCGTGGGATCATCAAGAGTAGTACCACAACCGACAGTGAGGTGTTGAGTTGTAATCATAGGAGTAGGAACTGGTTTAGCATCCAACATGGCCATTTTGTCAAGTAAGTCTATGATGTAACGTTGTTGACTGAGAAAGAGGCCATAAGATGTAGGCATTACTTCAACCCCAAGAAAATAAGAGAGATCACCAAGGTCTTTTAATGAGAACCTGTGAGCAAAAGATTGAATAAAGAGATTAAGATGAACCGGACTTGGGCCGGTAATAATAATATCATCTACATACACAATAAGATAAATAGGTGTTGTGGCATGATAAAGAATGAAGAGAGATTTGTCGGATACACATCGTGTGAACCCTTGGCCAACAAGATAGTTTGTAAGTTCAGTGTACCATGCCCTCGGAGCTTGCTTTAAACCATAAATAGCTTTTCGTAATTTGCACACATGTGTAGGAAAAGTTGAATTAATGAACCCTGGAGGTTGAGCCATATAAACCTCCTCATGTAAAGTACCTTGAAGAAAAGCATTATTAATATCAAGTTGGCGGAGAGGCCAATTTTGAGTAACGGCAAGACTTAAGAGAGTACGAATAGTTGCAGGTCTAACCACAGGACTGAAGGTTTCAGTGTAATCAATACCGGGCCTTTGTTGAAAACCTTTGGCAACTAGACGAGCTTTATAGCGATCAATAGTACCATGCTTAGTGTATTTGATCCTAAAAACCCATTTACATTTAACAATATTTCGAGCCATAGTAGGAGAAGTTAAATCCCAAGTGCCAAGGGTGTGAAGAGAATGAAGTTCCTCTTCCATAGCTTTCTTCCAAAGAGGGTCTTTTAGAGCTTGAGCAACTGTTTTAGGGACAGCAGGCTTAGGGGAAGTGGATGTAGAGTGAACATGTTTTGGATTGGGCTTGAAAACATGATTTTTGGACCTTGTAATGATGCCGGCAGGTTGGGAAAAGGATTGTGGGCCTTTGGATGAGGTGGGAAGGGTAGTAGGAAAGGGAGAGGAGTGCGGACCTGAGGAGGGAGATGGTGAGCTGGGCTGGAGAGGCGTATTTGGAGGTAATGAAAGAGGAGTTGGGCTGGGCGGGTGAGGGAGAATTGTAGGAGAGGGAGGCGTGTTTGTGGGTGATGAGTGATGAGGTGGGCTGGGCGCATGAGGGAGATTTGTAGGAGAGGGAGGCGTGGAAACAGATGAAGGGGAATGAAGTGGGCCGAGAGTTGGGTGGGCTGGAGAAGGAGGATCAGAAGAGGAGAAATTAGGAGAGAAGGAAGGGGTGCTAGAGGGAGTAGAATCTGGGCTGTCTGGTTGAGGTTGATGGACCGGGATTTGTAGAATAGGTAAGGAAATGGCACACCGTGAATCTGGGCTGGGCAGGGGTTTGAGTTTTGCGGCGGAAGCGTGGGTTTGGCAGTAGGAAAATTTTGTTGAAATATGGGGCAGCGATAGAGAGAGTGCCCAAAGACATGGCACCATTGACACTTACCCTTGTAGCCTTGGCTTTTGGGTTTGTCAGAAGAGTGGTGTTTGTTATGAGAACCGGGTTTGTTGGAATAGGTAGAGCGAGTGGGGGAGTCCACGGCAGTAGAGGAGGAGGAGTGAGAGTGATACGGACGAGTTGCAGTAGCATGGGCCGAGGCAGGGAGAGAGGTAGGAGGAGAGAGAGGGGAAACAGTTTTGAGTAAAGCACCCTCTTTGAGCAAAAGTTTCTCATGTAATTCATCAAAAGTAATAAGCGTATCACGATGATTAATATGCTCAACAAGAGCTGAATATTCAGTATTGACAAGGCCTTCAAGGACTCGTTCAATGAGGTCTTCGGGCTTGAGTGGATCATCAAGTATGGCTAGTTGATCGGCACAAATGCGAATAGCATTAACGTATTCAGAAATAGATTGAGAGCCTTTAGTAATGGCTTTGAGATTGGCTTTGATGAGCTTGGCATGGCCTCGAGTGTGCCGAGCAAATGTGTGAGCCAAGATATCCCAGGCCTCCTTGGCCGTGGTGGCACGAGATACTAAAGGAACAATGGTGGGATCAAGTGTGCCAAGTAAAGCTCCAAAAAGAAGCTTGTCCTGCCTAACCCAAGTAGTGTGGGCTGGGTTAGGAGAGGTAGATGGTGAAGGAAGAGTGGCAGCGGGAGTTGTGTGCGAGCCGTCGAGAAACTTAAACAGCCCATGGCCAACAAGGATAGCTTCAAGTTGAAGCTTCCAAGAGAGGTAGTTGATATTGGTGAGCTTAATAATATTGGTG